>JACATO010000105.1:0-600000 GCA_018389105.1 Nautilus pompilius
GCATGCATACAGAAAACAAACCAACTTACTAAGAAGTGACTAGGATGCTTGAGATTTTATCTATATTTCATCCTGAAACCTTATCAAACTTAAATCCTTCAGGGGAGTACTCAAAATTTTTCATTTCTTTCATAGTGTCAAAAATCAGCCAACAATTTCTCAGAATCTTAATGCTGTTCTCCAACACTAATAAACATTCCACTTCATTCTTTCCAAAGCTCTACAACACCCATGACATCTGAGTCATACAGTACTGCAAAAACTAGCATCATTATTTGACAGAAAAAACGCATCTATCACTTCCCCATCTTAGACATTTGCTTAAAATAGTTGTATTTTCAGTCAAACCAACTTCCTACAAACTGGGTCTTAACCAGGATTCAACAAACTCAGGCCCTCAACAGTGGTAGACCAGCAGTCTAACAGTAGTTGTACTACACCACCCAAGTCTTTTATATAAAATACAACAGTAAATATAATTTTCAAAATCAGCAGAGAGTGGGGTTGGGCACTAATTTAATATCTCCTCCACCTTCTGACTTTCTGTGCAGCTTTAAATTCCGAATGTTACAGTGTGTTTTGGTGTGGGGGAGAGCATTTCCGCCTAGCTGGTTACCAGGCAAAATCACCCACATCCAACCAGCTCCCTCTTTTCCGAAACAAAACTCAGTCAGCATTATGTTCTAATTTGAATCATACCCGTTATTAACAACATTACATTTGCTTTACTTAAAGGAAAACTGTCAACAAACTAAATTTACTCCATAATACATCATTTTTTTTGTAATAATTTAACACCACCCCCTAAAAAAGGGGGGAAAGAATTTTAGTAAGCTTAAAATTTCAATACTTTATAAACAGGTACAAGTGACTTGCCACAACCATTAGCTTCATTTGCACTACAGTTGTGCATAGTGTATGGCGCTCAGCTGCAAGTTGTCGTGCTATATACTGTTTCAATTAAGATTTTCTCAGCACTGTTACCGTAATGTCCCTTTAAGAACCCCTCACTGCAGAAACATTATAGCCAAACTACTATTTCCATCATACATCCATGAGGCGAAGCAAGACCTGTTCAGAGTGCAAACTGGAGAGCTAAAAATTGGCAACGGACCTACCCTTCATCAAGAAAAGGAGAAGTAATTACAGTTTAGCAGAGAATTTGCCATGGGTGTGTTTCAGGCTGTCTTCAAATGCACTGAGAATGTGGCAAACAGCATCTGGCTGGGCATTCATCCCCATTGTGCCGATTCTCCATACTTTCCCAGCTAGTCTTCCCAAACCACCAGATATTTCAACTAAATGACTGAAAAAATAATAAATAATTTTAAAATTAGTTATGAGTACATAATAATTTAATGGACTTCTTCATGCATCTATTTCTGGCATGACTTACCTTCATTTATAACAATGAGAAAAACAGCAAAGAGTATAAAGATTTTTCTCTTTTATATTTCACTATCACTGGTCAACGAGTATTTTTCATCAAGCATATGTCAAGGTGTATTTAGTGTAGTTTTTAATGCTGATTTCAAATATACAATTAGTTTTTTGACATCACGTACAGTTTTCAAGATGAGAAAGTTTTTTGGTTTTAGCTCCTGCATTATATAGAAATTCCAATTAATGACATGTATGCATCTATTTCATTTACATCATGGAAACATACCTTTAAAATAAACTACATTATTCATTGCTGCATAGTTTAGATGCAATATTTCATCATCTTAAATTAACCAATCAAGTTTTGTCTGATGAAATAGGTATTTCAACATCTCAAATTGTCCAGTCATAATTGGTCTGATGTTAATGGGAATGCAGGCAGGTTTTCACAAAATACTGTTGTTTCTTGTGTCTATGGGATAGTCGGCAACTGACAGACATTATTCGGAATCAAACTGGCAGACAAGAACATCATACCATACGCCAGGACTGTCTAGCGTCAAGAATACACCTCTTGTCGATCCATGTAATGTCCTATTGCCTCCTTTGCACATAAAGCTTGGACTGATGAAACAGTTTGTAGAGACACTAGGGAAGAGAAATGCCAGAGGGTTTGAGTATATTGTAGAAAAGTTTCCCAAAATCACACAGGTGAAGTTGAAAGAGGGTATCTTTGTATGAAGAGAAGTACTCAAAGATGTCAACTTCAAGACAACACTGGATGAACTGGAACTGCCTGCCTGGAATGCTTTCAATTGGATCTGTGAGAATTTCTTGGGCAACAAGAAGGCAATGGACTACAAGGATAGCATCAAGAATCTTCTGAAATGTTACTCAGCAATGGGTTGTCGCATGTCACTGAAAGTTCACTTCTTGGACTCCCATCTGGATTTCTTCGCAGATAACCTTGGAGAAGTGTCTGATGAACATGGTGAAAGATTTCACCAGGACATTAGTGCTATGGAGAAACGGTACCAAGGCTTCTGGAATGACAGTACACTGGCTGACTCCTGCTGGACACTTTACCGTGATCAACCAGATCAGGAACACCGCAGGAAATCCAAATCCCAATGTTTCTCACTCTGTTGTTCTAACTTTGTCTGTTTTGTCTGACCCATTTTTTGTGTATTCACTCTTTGTAGAATGATAGTGATGATTTTTAACTCAATAAACTCATTTACTTTCTAAAAATAATATGTCCGTATTTATTACGTTAATGATTCCATATATACAAATATGTAAATATTTGCATGTATCTACTGAGAAACTGATACGTGCTACATACAAATGGAGTGAAATTTTGAAATCAGCATGAAAATTAGTCTAAAAAAGTTGGTTTGCATTCATAATGAGTATAATACATTTAATTTTGTTGACCAGTGTTATTAGTAATGCAGTAAAATTCAATTTCTGTTCCCTTCTAAGATAATTATGTTCTCACAACTTTAATAAAGCTTAACAATTTCTCTTTCTCTCTCTCCATGTTTGCTTAAAAAAAAAGAAACTCGGAGTTTCTGCAATGTTTGTTAGCATCTTCATGGTTATAAGTTAAGCTACCACATAATTAATTTCTGTATCTGTGTTTATAGCTGTTTTAATTAGTGTAATTCACTGTCAATGTAAACAAAGGTCACAATGTAGCTTATCCTTGCCAAAAATATTAGAAAATTCCACAGCATTCTTAGTCCAAGGAGTGCATTGTTTTGACAAACAGGCGCTAAAATCTTTTACTTACTTTTTCATAGCATAGTCCGCTACAGCCTTCCAGTTCACGCCATCAGGGACCTTTATTGTAGTTACACACGGCAAACGGATGCTCTGTAAGATATACGTTCGTATACAAATAAAACAATAATAAAGCAACAGTAGCTTTGAGAGTTCATAGGTTCATCACATTTAATTCAAAGATGATGTGCCAAACTTTAAATGAAAAATAAATGCAAAATTTAGACTAAATATTTAAGGTTTACCAACTTCATATAACAAAATTTGACTCTTGAAAAATCGGTATTATAATCAAAGTTTAGCATTTTTCAAGATTTTCTTGGTTTAATAAAAGTTCGGCTTCAAAAGGTAAAAGCTCAAAGTTATATATAACTTTGTAATAATAAAATAACTTTGAAATCACAAGTAAATGCCTCTGTTTAATAGTTGGCTTCTTTGTTAATTTTGACACAGATGAGCTTAGATGTAGTCTTGCGAAATCTAAACATTAATTAAAGATGTGCTAAGAAGATTGTGTCAGTTCTTCAGATGTTGAGGGGGAGCCACAATTTAAAGATGATGGAAAAAACAACAACAACAACAACAAAAGGAATAGTTTTTATATAAAAAAAATACGGATTACCTTATCCTCAACCAGTAACTGCAACCCCATTCTTTCAAGCCCTTCATGCAAGATCTGAGCAGAGTCCTTGTGCCTCTTCCAGCTTCTTTCCAGCCCCTGAAGAAAGTGGCAGGATATTTAGTTCATTCTGTCATTGCAAGCAGTCCCCGACACCAAGCAATGGTAAGCAACAGGGTCACCCATGCATGCAAGTACGCACAGAGCAGTTGTTGTGCACCTCCTCAGCTACTCGTGTTGCAGATCCCCATCTTGGCTACTGCATGAGGGGGTCTTGGCCTTACACGTCAAGTGGGTAAGCCATAAGGGCACTGAATGAATGAATGAATGGAATGAATGAATGGCTTCTTTTGGTACAGATTTTAATTTCTGCTTCCTTTCTCATCTACGATTTTCATTGTTATTTGCTTTCTTGTTTTTAAATTTTCAAATTCTGTGAAGAAAAGAATGTGTGTAGCAGGGCTGAAATTAAATGAATTTATTTAAAAAAAAGAAGTTTCTTTCCAGGTATTTTTCCCTTTGTTTGCTGGGATTGAAGGCTGTTTAAGTTTCAGGAAAGTAACTGGTCAAGAAAGGAATAGGTTCTGCATATACTGAAAACTTCAAAAGCCTACAATCTGCAATCTGAATTTTTATTTTTATAGTAAATAGGAAAAAAAATTTTATTTTGATCTTCACACACATAAAGACAAGCATATTCACAGAAGCTGCTAATCCAAAGTCAGTATAACAAATTCTGTACCCAAACATATCTGAATATATCAGACATTAAGTTTTTTCTTAAAATTAGCCACGGTACAAGGAAATAAGGAATGGTGTCCTTCTTTTTCGCTGAAATGGAGTTCTCTTTCACAATAAAGACATAAATAGAAAGAAGTCATCAGCTACATATTTCTGACTTAATTTACAGAAAGTTCTTCTTCTTATTTCTGCACAAAAATCACAAGACAAGTTGCCAGTTTGAAAACTGAATGCCATTCTTCTTGATTATGTTTATTAAGGACTTTTTAAGTTTCTTAAATTACCTAAACAAAATGACTTTTCTGTTGTTCTGCTTTACCCACATCTTTCCTCAAACTGCTAAAATCAAGTAAATCTTCAGAAACTGCAGATAGGAGTAGATATAGAATATCAAAGATGGTATGATATAAACTTCACACACACACAGCACATGCTACTTATACTTAAGATAGCATGTAAATGAACAGATTATTCCACAAGAAATTTAAACTCCTGATCCACTTTATTATACAGCCGTATAAGGGCAGTGTCTTAGCTCTGCTGTCAAGAAGTCCTCCTGCTCTCAAATACCAGCATGAGAATATAATTTCTTATATTAAAACTATAATTTGAAAACCAGGTCCTTTATGATCTTCAAAAGCAAAGCATGACACTAGAAGCTAGAATTGTTTAACAAAAAAAAAAAAAAAGAAAAAAAAAGTTACAAAAATACAGTTTTGGAATAATTATGGAAACAAACGGAAAAACCGTGTATAAATGCAAATAACTTGTTAAAGAATGACATCTCACGCATGGTGGCTGGCTATCATGCAAGCAATCAGAAGATTTCACACATGCAGGACTATAAAAGTATTGTGGTAATATGGTAAATTTGTGGTAGATAACGGCTTCTGAGAAAAAAAATGTCACATAACAACCGTACAGAAACCAAAGTCTTAGCTAGTGAAGGCTACTCTATGCCATGCAACAAGTTGCAGCTCAATTTCATGCTTTAGAAGAAACTGTGAACAAGACTTTGATAAGGATGTGCTAAACTAGTACTGTTAACAATAGACATGGTAGATGAAAAGCCCAGTCTCCAAAAGAGATGTTAAGTACCTCAGGGTATATTTTATACATGACAGAGGATGAGCCAGTAGAGAGCTTGTAAATGACCTGGTTGCAAGTACAGATGTTAACGTTTCTTCGAGAACGGTAAGATGCACATTGGTATGATGTGGCATCAATAGATGTGCAGTTGCCCAATCACCTTTGCTGAGGAGAGGAAACCAAAGAGCAAAGCTGAAATAGGCAGCAGAAATGAAGCAGTGGGATAACCAAACCTGTCAGAAGGTGCTCTTTACAGATGATTCTAAGTTTGAACTGTTTGGCAATAATAAATGGCATTTCTTTTGAAGGTGGGCCAGGAAGTGGTATAACAGTCAGTGTACATCATCTACAGTGAAGCATGGAGCTGGATCAATACAGGTATGGGGATGCATATCATCTAAGGATGTTGTAGATTTACATAAAATTGAAGGTATACTGACTGTCAACAGGTAAAGGCACGTTTTTATCCATCATGCCATTCTCTCAGGAAAACAGCTCATCGAGTGAAGATTCATTTTCCAATATGACAATAACCCCATGCACAGAATCAGTGTGGTGCAATAACTATCTGGAATGTAAAGAGGCTGAAGGAACATTCACGAGGATACCTTGGCCTGCACAGGATCCAGATATAAGCATCACTGAGGCTATAATGGATTTATTTGGCTACTGAGAAAGTCAAACAGCAACCAAACGCCTTAAGCGAATTGTAGAAAGTGCCACAGCATATTTAGAACAACATTTAACAGTCATGCATAGATAACCGGTACGGAAACATGAAAACAAAGTGTCATGTTCTATATAAAGCAAAAGACTCACATAATATATACTAATGCACTGTACAATATATTCATTTTTTCTTTTGTATCTTTACAGTAATAATGAATTTATATGTATTATATGCATCTCTCTGTTGCAATTACTCATTATTTGTGCATATCCTGTGTTTCCATAATTATTTCTAATACTGCATATATATATTAAATGCTGAAATAGTTTTATTAAAGAAAACCAAATTATTAGAAATTTTATATTTAACGAATGTGAAAAAAAATGTCACATTTTCTATGCTATTTTTTAAAAAATTTAATGAATCTCAATTATCTGTTATCTTAACTAAGAAATGTGCAATTTCGAGAGAGATAGGATCATTTGAAGGCTTTTCCTTTGCCACTTGTTAAATGCTGTTCCCAAACTGCAAACAGAACTCACTTCTTCAGCCAGTAATGATAATGCTTCTCGTAAGGCATACATGTTGCTTATCGGAGCCGTGTGATGGTATCTTAAAAGATAAAAATGATTAAAAAGGTGAGCGACTACAGTACACAAAAAGAACGCGTTGTCACCATTTTTAAAGATAAGAAGGAAAAAAAAAAAAAGATCCAGCCACGAAACAGGAGGTGATATCACATTACAATAGTAGCCATGTTTTGTGAAGATCTTAGCCCAGAAATAAGGGAGAATATAGAGTACTTCTGATAGAGATATTGTAAAGGTACAAAAAACTATAAGTTATTAACATTTTTTTTCTTTCCCCCAGTTCAAGCAAATTTAATAGTTAAACAGTGAATTAATTAAACCTGCTCAAAACTATCCTGTCATTTGGCCAGCATGAACAAATTTACGCTTGTGTTGATCAAACAGATGTCTCCAAATCTATGAAACTATAGGTCTCTGCTTCTTGATGTAACTACCGATTATGAGGTGGCAGGGAGAGGTTATTATTAACTATTCACTACAAATCCCAGGATAACTGCTGTGTGCCAGAATGCTTACCTTCTTGGTCCTTCATCAGCACCCCAGTAATTAGCAAGCTCAACCATGTCAAAATAGAAAGATGGAACCTTTGCTTTTCTGTTCAGAACCTTCTGCCTAAAAATAAAAGGGTGATTACACTGAGAAACTAGGATTCTTCTAAGTTATAGATTTGTTTATAAAATTAGCTTAGGACTACACAGGTGGGAGGCTTAAATAATAAGATGGAATGCAAAACTTTAGAAGGGACTTACTCCTTCACCCTGTCGTCTGCTACAGACTAAATCTATGGTACAAACACAGCATACTGCCTGGGTTAGCATTTGTCCGTCTTTAATTCTTTAGAGAGTTTAATCAGTTAATTTCAGCAAAGAATTGGAGACATGGAATATTGGAAAACATATGCGGTGAAGAGCAGCAGAGGACCAGCAGATTTCTATTGCTGTTGTGTACATTTAGCATCAATAAGAAGCCGTTTAATTACCACAAAACTATTTCATATCTTCCTCCCTAACCAAATACTTGGAAAAACAAAATTAAATTAAAAACTCAAAAATTTTGTTTTTTTTTCCTTTTAATATGTGCATCATACAAATTATTCCTTATTGGTGTTTATTCCTACACAGCAACATAAACGCATCACTGTGTAACTCACACAAGTTAATGTATGACAATATATGGAACAATTAATTAGTCTTCCCTAGAATGAGAATTTCAAAAAAAGTAAATTCGCCGTTTATTATGCAACGTGCTAAATGATGTGAATTAAAATTCCCATTTAAAGTTTCAACTGACTATGCATCAGTTTGGAGAATACATTCACCTAAACTATATTAATTATGCGATATTTAGCACAGATATTTTCTTTAGATTTTTTTTTTTTTTCTTTATTGTTCAGAATTTCTGCAGAAAAATTCATAAAAACCAATGAATGCTGACAAAATACCTGTGGCTTGGAATAGATGCCAGCTGTGAGACTACAGCGTAGTCAGTTATAAAATAGCCCAAAAGTCCATTTTTTTTTTTTTTTTTAATTTAGAGTTTATTCTCTTTTTTTTAATAATAAATTTAAAAATGTTTTGAGCATTCTCTAAATTACTTACCTTGCTCTTTCAGAAAATGAAATAGGACTAGTTCCTGGGGGTGCACCTAAAACTTTCTGAGACCCACTGTAGAGAACATCAATCTCTGAGATGAATAAAGAGTATTTAAAAAAAAAAAGATATTACTGTCTCATTAGTTTTTATTTAAAAAACCGACATTTCCATGGGAATCGGTAAACAGATATATGAAATTAGCCACGCCTGTTCATTTTTACAAAGTAGAAACCAAAAGATCTGCGCTGAAGAAAAAATGCCATATTTAAGATTGTTAAAAGAAACAGGAGATATCGATTAAGGTTGTATCGTCACGATTAACTTTAGCCAGGGGTCATCCCACGTCAAGTGGACCAGCGGTCAACACCCAACCCCCCAACCACCTCAGAAAAATTTTAAAAAAATATATATATATGTTGTAGTAGGAGCTTTTAGAATTATAAATGTGAAATTTGAGCATCCTAAGTAAAAAATTGACCGAGATATGGTCATTTTTGTGCATAGTCCCCTTTCAGACTTAAAAACATCATTAATTTTCTTCCATTTATGCCTACATAAAAAGTTCTATAAGAACGGTGATTTTGACCATCTTGGTGCAAAAGTAAGGATTTCTTTGCAGCTTACGAAGATGCAACAATACACGATATTGCCAAGATGCACGAAAAAAGATGCTAAAAATAAAAATAGAAGAACTTGAGTGCCAGAGTTGAATTTTGGATATGTTAGCAGGACACCAGAGCTTTCATTTGCAAATAAAATTAATCTTGCTGACATTGTGTACACACAACAAAATTGGCTGCTAAATGGCCGACCACTTTTCCATGGGAAAGCAAGTTCAGACTGAGATAACTCAGGAGGGGATATCACTCATATCATCACAATGTTATTTCTAGTCTTTATATCTAATCATATAACTGAGAAACTCAATTTTCACAGTTCTGGATGGTACAACAGGTACTCTAAGAAGCCCTAAAAATGCCAAAAAACAAAGCAGCCGAAATATTTTCTCGCTTTTGCAGAGCGCCGACAGAAAAGGGTTAAGAGTACAGAAAAACCAAATGCATAGTCGTCGTTTTTACATAAAATGTCTTCCAGATGTGTGAAGTTGGGTATCTTGTAACCCAACAGGAAATAGTGAAAAAGGTAAAATGGGCATAAAATTATGAATATATTTTATTTTTAAGGGCTGACAGGGGAGCACTGATGCACAAAAATGACCATATCTCGGTCAAATTTTAACTGAGGATGCTCAAATTTCACATTTAGAATTCTAAAATCTTCTACTACAACATATATTTTTTACAAATTTTTCTGAGGGGATTGGGTGTTGACCACTGGTCCATTTGACATGGAATGACCTCCATGCAACTTTAATGACATTCACTATGCAAAAAACCAAAAGATGGGTTTCTACAGTAAGAGCACTAAATTTGTAAAGCCTAAAATTAAAGTATAAAGGAGATCTCAAAATTTTAAATGATTTTATTAAATGTAAACAGATGTCTCGGCAATGATTCTTTGTTAAATATTAGATTTTCCTATATGGTGCACTTTCAGAAAATTCCATACTACAGTAACCACTACCACAGCTTGTTCTCACCCCATGTAGATTACTCAACCATTAATGGATCACAACCTTTCTTGGGGATCACATTAGGTCAGACGTTTGCTACGTTTTTCAAAATGTCATTGTTTACTCCAACACAAATGTTACTGCAAACAAGACCAGAGTCATTCTATCTCTCTTCCAAACTACACTACCCTTTGAAATTAGATCCCACTGAAATGGCTGCAGTCACTGAGAGCCTGAGTTTAACTCACCCCAGGCATCCATGTACAAGGGTGCTCCACCCATCGCTGCCACAGTGTCAACCAGCAGCAAACAGTTATACCTGAAACAGAAGAGACAAGGATGGCGTTACTGATGAAATAAAAATTAAGTCTCCAATTGTAAAAAAAGAATACTAGGCACATTCAAATGAAATTTGGCCAAATACAATTAAGGTAAACCAGGTTTCATTTTGACATTGTATAGTATGTTAATTGATGAGATGTTACTGTTTTGTATAGGATGCTCAGGTTTGAACTCACTAAGATTAATAAGATAGACATGAATACTGTGTGGTATACAAGAAAATATATTTCTGGGCAGTTAACATTTTAAGAAAACTCCACCTATGGCAAGGTTTCTTGTGAAGCCTCATCAGGGAGTCCATGAAATTTTTTAGGGAAGCAAAAAAATATTTTAAGTGTAAACATCAAATGTCTTATGAGCCATATGCCCAGGTTACCTGCAAATAAAAGGATCGGCGCTCACAATGCCCTTGGCAGCGTTAGCATGTGTGAATGCTTGGCATGGAGTGTGTGTGCGTGCGCCCTAGATGGATACTTAACATTCTATTGAATCTGACATAGCAGGGAGCACAATGTCAGGGGATTTGTTAGCCAATGAGAATGCCAGCACCAAGGAATGAAATATGTTAGCACCAAAACAGCAGGCTATTCCCATTGGCTATTATTTTAGTGGGGAAACCATAAATGGCCAGTACATAGCTGGTCACTACACAGGGCAGTCCTGATGTAAGCACATCTAAGAAAACCATTGCTCTTACTGTTTCCTCACAAATACCAGTATTCACTTCTCTACACTCTTTTTTTGGTCAGTTGTTATAAATTTTACATTTATTATTATCCAAATGTGCTTGATAAGTGATTGGATTTGAATCATAAGTGTATAACCCTGATTTTATCCATTTAGCCAATTTTAGGAAGAAGAGAAGATGTTTTTATATGTTAATGTTAATCCAACTGTATGTGTATTTATTTACAAGCTTCAATACTGTGTTAGGAAGAAATGGACTATGCAGAATTAGAGCTGCTAGCAAATTTATTGTGGCTACAATAGGTGAGAGGCTGGTGTTATGACCGTTTCACTGAGCCACTTCCTCCATCTCCTCTATGGGGACCCAGGAAAATGTATTCATAAAAATTTTTTAAATTTTTTTACTCAATCCATTTTAGCTGCATTTTTTTTTCAAAATTTTACTGATTTTTTTTTTTCTTTACCCACGATTTTATTTTGTCGAAGAAGCTTGTTAGTGCTACGTATCTGCAGTGCTCAACAAAAATGGCCGCAATGTTTCCTTTGCGGATACATGAGACACCATCCAAACTTAAAGATCATCTTCGGACTGTCCACCCTGGGAATTCTGTTGACACAGCAGCTTTTTTGCCAGAAAAGCCAGCACTAGAAGTGAGTTACTGTGTGGTATTAAAGAATTGCTAAAGAAAAGGAACCGCCGCATACCATCAAAGAGAATATGGTAAAACAATGTGCTGTGGAAATGGCTGAGCTGATGTGTGGTAAGGATGCAAAACAAAAAATTGCACAAATCCCTTAGTCAAACGATGTTATTCAAGAACAAACAAGGAAATGTTAGAAGACATCCGAGATCGGGTCAGCAGATTAAGATGAGTCCAGCAAAAATAAAACTTGCAGATGGATGAAGCTACTGATATCTTGAATTACACTTACCTTCTTGTTCCATATGTGCATGAGAATGACATCAAGAAAGAATTCCACTTTTTGTGAGCTGCTGAATGAAACAACAAAAGCAGTAGATATTGTGGGTTCCATCTGTACTGATGGCTCACCTGCTATGTTAGGGAAAAATTCAGGCTTCAACTCTCGTTAAAGATGTAAATACAAATGTGATCTCAAGTTACCACATTCCTTCATCAACAGGCGCTGGCATCAAAGATTTCTCCTGCTCATTTGAAAGTGTTAAACACCGTCGTCCAGACTGTCAACTTGATCTGATCAAAGAGCAGTGAATCACCATGCGTTTAAAGCTCTGTGCAGAGTGGTTGGGTCTGAACACACCATCCTTTTGTTTCATGCAGAAGTATGCTACCTTCCAGAGTAGAAGTTTTGAAAAGGACTTTTGAACTACAGAATTTGGAGATTTTCCTATGTGAATAAGGATCTAATCTCTTTGAGGAATTCACAGTTCTGAACTTGGTAGTTTCACTGGCATAGCTGAAGAAAAACTAAAACTATTTCATGATAAGTTGGCTCTTCGGGGAAGAAAAGTAAAATTCTGGTAACTTTGCCAATTTTCCCCTCTTTAATGAAAGTACTTCTAACCCAGCACATACAGCAGGACCAGGAATTCATGAGTGTGTTATTGCACACCTGGAAACTTTTAGTCACCTTTGAAGGATACCTTGTGACTATCTCAGTAGCTGATGTTTTGGTAGGATCCCTTTCACCGTCTCTCTTAAACAAATTAATGATGAACAGCTTCTTGATTTGCACAATGATCAGAAGTATTGATTTTTGAATAATTGTGACTGAATCGATTCTGGCACAAACTTGACAAGACCAAAGCGAGGAACAAGCTGAAAGTTCAGCGTGACCTGTAAGATTAAGTTTTAACTTTGTGTGTTGAGCAATGTACTCAGTGGATGAAATAAAGTCTGATTTAAATAAAAAATAAAATTTGTTATATCTTGTCTTTTTGACAATAAATGTATTAGGAAAAAATAACCTTTTATTTAAGGGACCAAAATATGAACCAATTTCTTAAAATTTTTTGTTAAAGCAGATGGTTCAATCTCAGCTGCCATCTTCTTGCAGAATTTCTCAAAATATAGAAACAGAAATTACGGACTTTCCACTGATAGGGAGTGCATAAAGCTTCACACTTGGTCCAAGGGGTATGTGGATAAAAAAACAAAAGGTTAAGAACTATTGACCTATGGCATAGAGCTCCAACTCCCTCCAGTGACTGAAGGGTTCCACCAGAAGATTCACCATGGGTTAAAAACAGGAGAGCAGGTTTGTGTTTTTGAAGTCCCTGTTTAGAAAAAAGGTAAAGTAAATAATTTGTTTATTTCTATACATCTGGACAGGAAATCAAAGGGGGAAGGGGAACCAAAACCACTTGTAGCACATTTACAGACACCCAAAAGAAAATGGCTAATTTCTGTGTAATTAAGATGGAAAACATTTCACTCTCAAATTGAATGTTCCTGCATGAATAGGCCTGCCCAAAGAAAGTAAATGCCTCAATAGGCTTGATGTGGCATAAGGTTATTTAGCAATGAAAGACTAAAAAGTTTCTATTATCTAGTTAAAATAATGCCGATTGTCAGTAAAATCTAAGAGTTTTACTTTTCTTTAATGTAACAAAATCATCAAATGTTTTTCTATGCCAATTATTTGTTTAAATACTTCATTAATTATTTGTTACTGAGATAAAATTAATGTACCCCAGACAAAACAATATAGAGCTGTTATTTTGAATGAAACCTTTGTATGATTAGTTACAGTTGCCTTGGCCATTGTAGGTGATGTGGTATGATCCTTCAACTGTCTACCAACTTGTAATTTGAGTCTTGTGACAATCTGACTACTTCATGTGATGCATGTGACCTTTTTTGTGTTTTCGAGTGAGGCACCCATAAGTCACTACTGTCAGGTAACTCCAAATCTGCATAAATAATGGTCAGATTTGGTATAAAACTCATTACAGATGATCACATAATGAAGTTACCAAATGCTGAAATTATCCATAAGTAGATAGAAAAGGTCAGAGCAAGGTTCTCTTCTCTTGAGAGAAAATTCAGCTTTCACTTTGCCAATTGCTATTTGCATATCTGGTAGGAATCAGACCATTTTTGAGTGATGTTCTAGGGTGGGGTGCTGTGCCATATAACCATAAAAGTAAAATGCTTTCCACCTGGATGAGGCCATTAGTCTTGTTATACTGTTTGAATGATGTCATAGTAATTATTTTGCATTTATACATAATAACGCAAAGATCCAACATGGAAGAATAGTCATAAACCACCTTCAACAGAAAGATGCCCAGTATGTTCTCTGGCCTACTTTTTCCCTCGAGGTAACCCCCCCCCCATAGAACATGCCTTAAATGAACCCATAGGCATGTTAGACAGCGACTAGGTGCTCCTGGGACCATTTCAAAACTGCATCAAGCCTTGACAGAAGAGTGAAGTACACAGTCACAAGACTGCATCATCACACATCTCGTGAGCAGTATGAGATGCAAGTGTGAGGTGGCCATGTAACTTTAAGGTGTGCAGGTTGTAAATATTCATTGCCATTATAATATCACTAAATGTATGAAACAATGTCCAGATATTGCACAAAATAAATTCCATATGTCAAACTTTATGGTCATTTTTTTTTTTAAAATTGTGTGCAAATTTTTTATCCTCAATAAATTCAAATCATTGTATATTAAATCTCTAATGCAACATTTCTCCACTCCCACTTATTTTTCACTATTTTATGCAAAAGAGAATGTTAAATAATTTGATGGTTACTCACTTCTTCTATTTCCTGAAGACTGAAAATCTGACCCATAGGTTTCTCTATTCTGCTAACTTCAGCACCTAAAGTTAAAACCAAAGTATGGTATTGGTGTTAGAGGAAAACCTAGTATATCAGTTACCTGCATAAGATAACAAAACACAAGCAAACAATGGCATATCAAATTTTTTCTTCAGTGATAAAATTGTTTTAAAAAAAAAGACAAAAAATTAATTAACTAACTTGCAAAACTTTAATTTCCATTCAGTAATTTGATCTTTTTAATTATTTGGGGAATGTTCTAGTATATGGAGCATCTTCAAAGAAGAATGTAATATTTGTTAATTCTTCTACTCAAAAGTGGTAAGCCTTAGTCCTGGAGAGAATGATCTATACCAGTGGTTCTCAAAGTGTGGGTCGGGATAAATTTTAACACACTATGTGGCAATAGGGCTGAGCAGAGGGATGTGGGCCAGTTGGAATGGGCCTACGATTTTGAGGGGCCTACCCCCACTCATTAGAGGCAAACAGGGGACCATTTTGTAAAGAATTAGAAATGAATTTTATGCTCCTCTGAATTGGAAGAATTCAAATAACCGCCTTAAATATTATGGTAATGGGGAAACATGCCTTTTCATTGTTTTTGTTTTCCTCCGTTAATTGACACGAGCCAAGTACTGGAGAACGATGTGAAAACCACAAACCAAAACAAACTTGTGTCAGTGAAAAGCGGTCTCAGCACAGGAAGTGTATAATTAAAATAGACCAAGCGAAATCCATTTTAGGGTCATTATTTACGATACACGTGCCACCTTGAAATTATGTTTCAAGTCCAAACGGGTGTCAGTTCTTTTTGCGTTGAGAGATATTTTTGGAAATGACTCAGATCGATGTGGACGTCGAAGACATCATCAGCAAAAATAGAAAAACAGGCGCATTCTCCACACGTACCTCATTACGAGTCTGAGAAGTAAATCTATAAGTTATACAGCCGGCACAATAAACCTCTGATGCAAAAAATGGTTGTGTATTCAACGAACAAAAAGTGGTAAAGCGCCCCATTCACAGTACATCCAGTAGAACCGGATGGGTCCTGGAGGTCTGCCGTCTTCAAAAGTGGGTCCCGGTCCATAAAAGCTTGAGAACCACTGATGTATACTATACCCATACTACTAGTGCAAATCTTGGGTAGCAATTAAAATTTTAAATGGCAACAATGGTGGAAAACAAAATGGTGGTATTTATAAGTATATTATTTCAAAAAAGCTGTCATAAGTGACATGTAAAAATAAGGAGTCCAGAATTAGATTTATTAAGGATGAGAGCTGATAGCATTTAGAAAACCACTTTGTTTCACTTGTGGAACCTATCAAAGTTCTTTTGTCCAAACCTTGTCTTTCAGCCAGATTTGAAAACCGTTCACCCCACAAACCATTTACACCAACCAAAACCACTTCTCCACGTTCCAGCAAATTCAGTGCAGCTGTTTCCATCCCTGCATGGCCTTTGCAAAAAAAGAAAGAAAGAAAAAAAAAACATACACATGTAGAAATTTTTTAAGAATATCTGGGGCATTAGATAAACTATCTTCTCATGTTAAAGTTAAACAAATTTTTTTTTTGTTAAAATGACAGGGTTACTAGTATGAAAATAGATCACCTTATTTGTTAAATGTAGTTATAGAAAAATTATTTGAGCTAAAAATTAGCTGCAGGATACAATCCTTAGATCTTTCACCGAAAAAGTGCAAACTAGATTAATCTCACAACTAACAAAAATTGTTAGACCATCTATCTAATGCAAAACATCAAACATTTAACATCCCTTATATGTTTAATGTAAAAACAAATCCATACAGCATGATGCAAAATAGGCCTACATGCATGACACGATACTAAGAGATGCTAAGCCAGTTTAAGCTGTGCTTTTGCAGAAGCTAACTCATGAATCAGAGCATATAAGTTCAATTGTTGACAAAAATCATTTTCAGTTGTACCAGAGTAACCCGTCTGTCTTAAGACACACCTGAATGATGGTAAGTTTAGGTTAACTATTTTTAAGAAGCTATGTTCCCCTGCTGCCACCTTAACAGGAATTGTCAGAAAATTTCAAGATGAAATGACAGCGTGAGGGTAGATATCACTAAAGCCATTGCTGTAAAGAAACTGCAGAATTTCCCCTGGTTCCATCACAGTTTATGGTAAGATTGTCTTTAAGAAATGAAATTCATTAGCTAGTTTTCTACCGTCAGTATCACAGCTGTTCCCATCTGAAACAGTGGTGTCCAGATCTTTGTAGCACTTAATGAGATCATTACTTTCAAACTTTCTGAAATCATGGAAGCTGAATAGCCTGTGATGAAATTTCAGTTGCTGAAGTTGTTCTGCCAACAGAACAGTGCAATGGTAACATCAACCACAGTGTTGAAATTAATCCAAAAGCATACATTAGAATAAACTTTTGGTTCATCATCTGCACCTTTATAACCAAACTGTTTCCTATGCCGTATGATTTGCGATCTGACAAATACTGGCTTAACTCCCACTTTTTTCTTTCTTATAACATACACATAAATAACAGCATGGGGCTCTAGAAAACAGGGCCCCTTGCATATGCCTAAGACAGTTATGTCTAGGATTATGTAACAACTGCCATGATATAGTGAATGTTAGTATTTTCAAATAAAAAGAACATCTTACAATCTATTCCAGAAAAGGGCAGGCAAACGTGAAATTCTGGCCCCACTTTATAGTCTCGAAGCAGTTATCTGTCATGAAATGATGGTATTTCCTCAGCAGTAAGGCCACACAGTTAGTGACAAGTCACAGATACAGGACTCAGTGTTAAAAGGGCAACAAAAATCTTCATTTTCCCATGTATTATGCTGCTTACCGGATCCTGAAAGGGCCAGGGTCCATTCGTTGCTTGTTTGGAAGGCATATTGAATTCCAACTTTGATGTCATCCATAATCTAATGTAACAGGTAAAATAGATTGATTAATGATGATACCTTTTAAAAAAAATAATAATCAGACTATCATTCACCTGCAATTATGGAGCTTAATTAGGAATAAAGTATGTCCAAGGGAAAAACAACAACAACAACAAATATTAACTGTGCGTTTGCTCTAGTGCTCTGTCCATCAATTTTTAAAAAAAATTATTCTGCAAACTTGCAGAGAATTAAGAGTAGCAGAACTGAGATCTTAAAATGTAAGGCAGTTACTTTGGGGGAGGAGAAAAAGAAGAGATGAGATTATCAGGTTCTGAAGTCTAGTACTGAAGACCCCCCCCCCGTCTCTTCCCTCTCCAACACACACACACACAGGGATTCTGGTGGGCTGACACCCTCAGCTCAGAGTCAGTGACAAGACAGAGCTGTCACAAGGAGTGGGGGTGTGTGTGAGTGAGTGAGGTTGTACCTGCACGAACTCCGAGTGGAGATGTCCCAGGAGTGGCAGGGCCGACGCTTCCAGGACTCGCTGGGGACAGTTGGAGGGTCCGGGCCCGCTCAGGGTTTTAGCGGGCACGCTCAGGGTACCCCTCAGCCTCTCCGGGGGCGTGGTCGGGCCGCTCATCATCGCCGCCTCCGGTCGGTGGTGGGAAGACGCACGGGCGGGTATCCCTGCCGCTTTCCTTATCTGCGGAAGAGAAGAGCACATCTTTCTGGCAACATTCATGGCTGCCAATAAAAACACACACACACAGGGAGTTCACCTTAAGATGTTCGCGGACGGCCCGGGATCTGAGATAAACCGCGACCTTTGACCTTTGGTAAATAAACAGATGGCAGCAACGAGGGCAGGTTTGATTATTCCTTTTAGCCGAATGCTCTCTCTCTCTCCATCTGTATATCTCTCTCTCTCTCTCTCTCTCTCTCTCCATCTGTATCTCTCTCTCTCCAATTGATCTCTCTCTCTATCTGTATCTCTCTCCATCTCTATATCTCTCTCTCTCTCTCTCTCTCTCTCTCTCTCTCTCTCTCCATCTGTATCTCTCTCTCTCTCTCTCCATCTGTATCTCTCTCTCTCTTTGTTAAAATTTCGATCATATATCTGCTGTACTGTAAGGACGGACCAAGATCCGAAGACACCAGCTGGGCGTTAACTGCTCACGAGACTGGACATTTAATATAATATATATATATCAAACTTATTTGGCCGCATTAAAAAAACGAAAGCTTCAGCATCAGAGGAGGGAAGATTATACTAGAAAGCAACAACGAACGGACGAATACCCTTACACAGTCCAACGATCAGGAAAAAATGACCCCCCCCAGACTTTTCCCCGTCTCACAGCACAATTACTTTGCAGAAATCCATAGGAGGGATGCTACAAAAATTAAGAACCGAACGTGTAACCGAAAAGAAATAATAATAATAATATAATAATAATAATAATAATAATAAAGTATTATTATTTTTATTATTATTTAATAAATACGTGTTGAATTGATATAAACAAAAAAAAAAAATAAACCAACCTTCATGTTTCTAAACACAGCCAGATCTTAACTGACACTTGTTCTATCTAAGTCCTAGTTTTCTTTCTTACAGGTGTCTTGGGTCGTGCATCCCCAATGGTCTCTGCTTTGAACTGTTGCCATGGAATCAGTTGGAAACATTTGGGAAACTTAACAGATGTCTGCATCTCCACGAACTAAGCCTGGATTTAAAAAAAAAAAAAAATTTGTTTTTTTTATTTCTCTCTCTCTCTCCCCGGACTGCAGTTTTCATTAATTATGTATGATAGGGTCGGAAGTAGTGGCAGGTTAGGTTTAACAAAATTCCAGTTTTTTTAACCCACATCATGTGATATTATGCGGGGCAGGTGTGCGAGAATGAAAAAAAGGATGGTGTAAACTGCCAAGGTGCACACCTCTGTCATTTCGATTATTATTTGTATCAAACATCTGCAAACGACTTTTAAAGTTCTCGCTTTGTCGGGTTACGATGAGAGCGCAGCGGTGTTGACAGCATACAGGTAAACAGTTTGTATTCCATTTATGAATCGGTCTACCTGTCCAAAAAAATGGCGACTTTTGTTATGGGCGTCTTGTAAAGAAGATGGCATTCGCTTGATGACAGGAACCTAGTTACCTACTCAGCTGTGATCTTGTCACAACTTTAAAATGCCAGGCAAGTCGATATTTCTTTGGAATGTACCTGCTTTTATGGCTGGGATATTTATTTATTTATTTTATTTTTCTTAGCCAAACGTAGACAGGTGCGCGTTAATCTCGCCTAGGCAACCAAAGGCACTAATTACTACGTACGCAGGTGTACAAAGGAGAGCAGTAGTTTAATTACCAACAGAAAACTTGAGAGCCAGTCGGTGGGGATTAGACCAAAGGAAATAGTCTGCCATATTTTCTGAAAACTTTTTCCTTATGTTTAAAATATTTGTTTTTAATTTTCATATTTTCAATTAAAGAAAAAAAAAATAAAGCGGTTTTAATTCTCCATGTTTCTCATTAATTATTATTATTACTCGACCTTTTTTTTTTTAAATGTTCAATTATTAATCAAGACCGTGGTGGAATCACTGGCTTTAGCTGACTTCGTTCCTTCCTTATATAAGGCACTAGAAGGGGGGGACAACTCATCAGCCACTCTATCATGGTTTGTCTAATTTTTCTTTCTCAATAATTGAAATAAAACATTTTTCCAAAATAATTCGAAATTATGCATTTTAAACTAGATTGGATGGAAAATGTCATCGAAATCGCTAGTTAAAGCTATTTAAATGCAGACTTCTACTAGGAAATGTTGGTATAACAGACTTTGGTTTTAACGTATTCACACACATTGTAATTTGCATTCTATTTTTTTAAAACAGTTTTGGAATGGTGATGTTTAAGAACATGTCTCATACTGATGGACTACAAAGCGATGACAAATGATGGCAGAAGAAAATGCTTATTTTGTTTTGGACAGTAGCTGTTCAGATCATGAACATTCAGATACCATGGAGAAGGTAGCACATTCAGATACCATGGAGAAGGTAGCAGATTCAGATACCATGGAGAAGGTAGCACATTCAGATACCATGGAGAAGGTAGCACATTCAGATACCATGGAGAAGGTGGCACATTCAGATACCATGGAGAAGGTGGCACATTCAGATACCATGGAGAAGGTGGCACATTCAGATACCATGGAGAAGGTAGCAGATTCCAGTGGTGCTGATGCCGGACTACAACAAGATACACTTGAGCTAAGAGCTGCACAGTCAGGAGAATCTGCTCTCTATACAAGCAGTGAATCAAAACAAGGCAATGATGCAGCCACTGTGACGCCAGAAATAAATACTGATACCCATTTTTTTGAGAAAGAAAGCATTCACAAATTTGAGGATATAAACGAGGAAGTAATTATTAATGATTCTAATTTAGGAAACAGAGGGATTTCTCTAACTTTCATAGAGGAAGCTAGATTGAAATACTTAGAACAAGGATGTACTGATAGTATTTCAGGATGCTTGGGAAAATTTGAGGAGAACGACAACGCCATCATTGATGCAGACAATACTAATGTCTGCCAGAGCTGTACGTCAGCCCTCGCTGAGAAGAGTGAGCGTGAGTTGCCTGATTCTATCTATGAAAATGTATACGACTCTGTGCATTTGTCTAACTGTGATGATACAGCTAATAAGGTGAAAACGAACAGCAACAACACTTATAGCATGCGTATTAACATTACTGTGCCATCCGAAAGGGAAGAGAATTTTGTTAAGGAGGGGAAATCCATGGATGCTCTTCTGCAAAAATTTGGCGACAAGCTGAAAAAAAAAAAATGCATAAGAAATAAACCCATAATCCAGAAGAGAAACCTTTTCAAAAAAAAGGGTAAGTAATTGTGTTTTAATTTTTGTGTTATATACAAAATTTGCACGCCTTCTCTTGGTTTTTGCATAGGCTGATATCTGACTTATTAAAACCAAGTTGCAATCATAAGTATACTAATTCTTTTACTGTGCTATTTTATGCTTTTTTTTGTGTTTTCTTCTTCCTGTGTGACCAATGTTACTTTTCTGTCTGTCCCTATCTTCAGCATGGAGTTTACTTTTGACGCGCACACGCACACACGTACACAGACACAGACAGACAGACAGACAGAAGAGGAAATGAGGGTTCAACACTAGTAATGAAGACAAGAAGAACCAGAAAAGGATATCCTGCTAGAGGAATAGAATGTCTAGATTGGCATTTCCCTTGGCTGAAGTGTGTCATGCAACAATGCTGACCATTATTGATGTGATGAAGAAGAAACACGGTTGCTCATGTGGCTTAGTGCAGTTGCTTTCTGTCTGTCACATTACTGGCATTTCTAAAGAACATCAATGAGTTGATGGTAATGCAATATGCTGAAAAAGTGGTATGAGATGAAAAAGGAATGCTGTGGTGGTGTTTTTCAATCTTTGCAGCTGCAACTAGCAGTCATTCAGTCAGTAGACTGCACAGTTGCAAGAAAGAATGGTACTGCACTTCACTGACATATTAAAGTGCATTATGCAGGATTGCATAGTCATGGATACATGCAAGAAGTTGATCATAGAAGTAATTCTTCAAGAGGGTAATTACTCATTGGAAGATGTGATCAAGATAGTGGAATGCTTGGAACAGGATCTCTGTTAGATGTTTCCATTTCAAATTTTCCAAATGTCACTGCACTGCTACAAAGCAGTTTCTTGTGCAACCATCTGGACAAGCGCAAGAACCAGCAGGTCAGGCAAAGGAGAGCAGTATTCATCTGGTTAGGGTTCTCGATCTTTTTATCCTCCTACACAACTTGTATGATGAACCACTCACTGTATCAAGTTATTATCATTTCAGTCCACAATGGTAGAGTAACAAAGATTTTATCGTCCTAACCCTAGTCAGTAGGTGCAGGTCAGCTTCATGTTGGACACTAATGCTTTTGCTACAGTTATTGGACAGAAAGGCTTGAAAGAAATTGGCTCTCCACCATTGCAAAGGACAGATGAAACACTTTATGCATATGGCCTAACCCATATATGAGCAACCTGCAGCCTGCCGAACCGTGTGATTATTACATGGGTTTTTGCCCGCAGCTCAGATATTTATTTTCTTTTTCTGGTTCCACTGCTGTCTGACCATGGCTTCCTCGAGTAAGAAAATGATTGGTGACGAAGGTAGAGTGTTCAAGGAAAGTGGACTAATGACTACCTCATCATCAAGCAAAAAAGGTTAACCACACTGTTTGATCTGCACCAAGAGTATTGCGTGTTTCAAGGAATACAGCATGAAGAGACATTACGAGAAAAAGCATGCTGTCCACAGGCACGGATCCAGGTGGGGGCGCACCCGACGCACGCCCTCCCCCTATTTTTCGGGTGACGAATTTTTATTTTTCTATATATAGCAGAAGACGCAAAAATTTAAAGTTTATTTTCTTCATAAAACTGAGGTGCTGAAGAAACAACTAAGATTTACACTCCCAAATCTTATGGTGACCTGAATGCCAGGGCGGAATTTGGGCTCCATCATCGCGACCCTATGTCACTATGGTCAGTTACGAAATCCACACCCATTGTCTTGGCGGGGTATTCCAGGTTAAGTGAACAAACAATGCTGCTACACCACACTGGTGAGTGAGAATCACTGCGGCAATCTGTAGTAATCCCAAAACAATTGAACTTTAAAACGTTATACCCATTGGTCTGGCGGCTTACTATCAGGTCAGGGTTGATCTCAGTATATAATCAGCTGCTAATACACCTCACATTGAGCATCATTAGATGAGTCTACACTGACACTACAGTTTTCTGCAACTATGAAAAGATCACAGCCAACTTTGGTTGACCTTTTTGTGCAGAAGAAAGGTCGGTTTCTGAAAAATACTCTTTTTTTGCATAAACGGTAACTTATTATTAAGTGTACATGATTGTCTCTCGTGCTCGAACGAAAATCTTATTTCACATAACCCAGTGAGGGACATTCATGGCTCAAGGATATGCTGGTGATTCCACATGTCATGTTTTCCTTAGAGGATCATAATTTTGGGTGGAATCGTGACCTCAGGCACGGATCCAGGAATTTTTGCATGGGTTGGTCAGGATCTCTGGCATCCTCAGATCAACTAAATACCAATGTACAAGACAAATGATGAGCAAAAAAAAATGCTGACAAATGACGTGTGCCATTGTTTTTCAGCTGTTTCCGCACATCTGTCGGTGCGTCTGTTATCTCTTGTGTGTGGACATTTTTCAGTTGCTCACAAAATTCTTCACAAACATTTTATTTTGGCGGGTCGAACAGGGGCGAGTCACAACCCCACCTCTGGATCAGTGCCTTGGCCTGCATAAACAGAATCCCTGGCATTTCAAATCTCTGCTCAACCTCCTGGGACCAGCTCGGCCATTCACATTGCCGTGCTCTTCGCTGAAAGCATTGTTTTACTAATCTGTCTTGAGAACTGGTTTCTTCCTGGTTTTGATCCTCTATTAGTCCCATTCAATAAAAGTGACGATGTTTGGTAGCTCATATAAACTGTAAACAGCATGAATCTGCTGCATGGCACCCGGTCTGAGTGATCAGAGTGATTCAAGATGAAGATTATTATTCAAAAATGACAGAGGAGCGATTCAATGCATTGCTTCTACTTTTCATCCACAGGTACATGCGCCTGGACTATGACAGGATCATAGACATGTATGCGTGCAGGTACCCAAGGCGCATGCTTTTCAACAACCCACTGACGGAATAAATATTACAAAATCAGTGCGTTGATACATGACACTTGACTGTGTATAACATCAGCGACGATTCCTTGTCTGTTATTTCGCAAATATATTTTGGTTTTATCTGGGATCTGAACATGTTATTCAGTTTGATGAATTTTGCTGAACTGGACTACATTTCCTTGAAATTAAAATATATTATGGATTTTATTACAAAATAAATATGCTATTGTTAGTTCAATATTCTTGTGAAGACTCGATACTACAGATGCTGGATGTTGTCTGAAATGAATTGCATGTTCTGTGCTTAGTGATCCAGGAGTTGGAGAACATTGTCTATGGAGGCCACATGAGCAACTGTTGTATCGCTGCTCGGCCGCATTCCTCATAAAACTGCGGAAACCCAGAGTCTTGTTTTGACTCCTGTATTTCTAAAATTCGGGCCAACTTCATTAGAATTTCTCCTTTTTATATGAAACCGGAAAACTGCAAAAGTAGGCCTACAAATTTCTGAATGGACGGCGTCGTTCTCACACATGCCTTGCGATGTAAATGAACAAGGTGTAAGCATCCCATTTTTTGTCCTTTTTCAAATGATGCTGTGGGCTGTAGTTTGCTCACTTCTGGTCTAGTCATTTGGAATTCGGCACTCGGTATGTACTATGCCCCACACCCCCTTTCCAAAAATCCTGGATCCGCCCTTGGTCTATAACAAATTTCAGGGACAAGCACGGAGAGATAAAGTGCAGGAAATGAAAAGAAATTTGCTTGGGCAGCAAATGTTGTTCAGAAACATAAGAAATGATGCTGACATTATTGTTCGGGCAAGTTACGTGGTATTGCCACAAACTTGCAAAGTTTTCAAAGCCATACTCAGATGGAAAATTTGTGATAAGTTGCCTCAGAGACATTGTGGAATTGATCAGTCCAACTAAGAGCAAAGATAGAGAATATTAGTCTTTCACACTACTGTAGCCAGGCGTATTGATGCTATTACAATGGACATCAGTTCTTCATTGGCAAAAGAAGCATCTAAATTCAGCGCTTTTTCAATAGCTGTTGATGAAAGCACTGACAAAACAGATACAGCTCAACTTGCCATCTTCAGTTGTGGAGTCAGTGAAGATTTTAGTGTTACTGAAGAACTCCTAGCGCTCCAGTCAATGTAAGGGACAATGACTGATGAGGACATTTTTGAACAAGTGAAAGCAGCTTTTGAACATTTTGGCCTCCAGTGGGAAAAACTGAGTGGTATTTCAATGAATGGGGCAAAGGCTATGGTAAACTCAAAAGCAGGCTTAATTGCGCGGATTAAAGAAAAGCTGTCTGATCAATGTTGGGATCCTGAAAAACATGTAGCCTTCCACTGTGTCATCCATCAAGAACATCTCTGTAGTAAGGTACTTGATTTCAAGCATGTGATTGACCCAGTTGTTACATGCATCAATTTCATTTAGCCTCGAGCTTTAAATCATCGACAGTTCAAAGATTTCCTTGATGACCAAGAAGTATGCCCATATGATCTCGCCTATTATTCTGATGTGCGCTGGCTTAGTAAGGGTAAAATGCTAAGAAGATTCTTTGATCTGAGAGAAGAAGTGGCAAATTTCATGGATATGAAAGGGAAGCCAGTACAGGAATTATATGCTAAGAAGTGGCTCTCTGATTTGCATTCCTTGTTGAAGTTACAACACATCTTAATGATCTTAACATCAAACTACAGAAAAGAGAGCAGTTAATTCATGAAATGTACAGCCACATTAAATCCTTCCAAAACAAACTGAGGTTGTAGCAGACTCAGCTAAGAAGAGATGATGCTTCACATTTCCCAACTTGCTTGAAGTCCTGGGAAACAATGTCAGTGAAAAAGGCAGTGGTTATGCTAATATGCTTGAGAATTTGGTGAAGGAATTCCAGTCCCGATTTTCTGACTTCAGAACCGAAGAAACCAGCATGAAAATTTATTCCGCACCATTTCATACTAATGTTGTGGATGCTCCCATTGAACTACAGATGGAACTGATAGAACTATAGGAAGACCTTAATCTCAAAATGAAGTCCCGATACATTCCGATCAAGGAATTTTATAGCAAATACTTCCCAAGAGAGAAATATCCAAACCTCACTGCATTTGTGAAGAAGAAGATTGCCTTGTTTGGCAGCATGTATTTATGTGAGCAGCTTTTCTCATGGATGAAGTTTATCAAGTCCAGTCACAGATTTCAGCTCACAGATGAACATGTAGAAAACAATCTCAGGGGTTGCGACATCAAATATTCCTCCATGTTATGACCGGCTTGTCAGAGACACACAAACACAAGTGTCTCATTAAAAAAATAGTAATAATGATTGAAGTGGAAAACATCTTCATTCGTATTTTACTTCCATTCTTTTCTACTATTTTTGTTTTATTGTCCAATTAACAAATTTGGTATTTTCGTTGGCAATACTTCACAATACAAATGAAAATGTTATAGAAAATACAATATAATAATTCAATAATGCAACCATCGCATATTATTATTTGTAAACATATTCATTATGTTACTATAATTATTAATGAAATATATGGCAGTTAATATATTAACATGCCTTTAGAAAAAGGAAACTGGCCCGCGGATCGATACTAAAATCATACTTCAGCCTGCCGACTCAGAAAGGTTGCCCACTCCTGGCCTAACCCCTATTCCTATTATGGGAGACTGCTTCATTGTAGTCAGATGCCAGGACTAATCTTTCGTCAGACTACTGAGAGTTACTTGAAGAAGGTCAGGCGTCTTCCAGAAACTGGTTTTCAGTGTTCAAGGTCCCATTGACACTTAGGTCATTGTATGCATCTACAGGCTCATCTTTGGCTTAAACCATTGCGCAATCAGTTATATAGAAGCCCAGACTGCCATCGTTTGTGAATATTTAGGCAGTCAGCAGTTAAGCTATGTTGCAGGCAGTATTGACTAATTGGCATGGGAAGCCTCCAGTTGACATGGTTCAGAAGCTGAATGAAAGCATCCAGGTGTGTGGAAAAAGGTCACTGTGATTATGTAACTCTAGATTGATCATAGAGCAGTAGAGCTGTTCATGCATCTGAACAAAGGAGAGAGGTTCATGAAGCTGGATTTTACTGATGCTTATATTCAGATTTAGTTACATGTTGTGTCAAAGAATCTGTTTGGGATCAACACACTCAGTAGTCTTTAGCTATACAATTGTCCACCATTTGGTGTTTCCTTAGCACTTGCCATCATTCAGAAAGTCATGGATCAGTTGGTTAGTGGCATTTCATTATGTGCTGCCTATCTGGATGCTATTATTATCACAGGAAAAAATTAGCAGGATTATCAGAACAATCTGAAAGCAGTTCTACATCAGATATCAGAAAGTGAGTCTCTTACAGAAAGAGGTAACTAACTTGGGGCACATCATTAATTTCAGCATTAGGCTCTCAGACTTCAGTATCAAAGCAATCTTAGAGCTTTCTTCTCAAGAATTTCCATGGCAAGTTTCTCTCAGAGTCTTCAAATCCAGGAAACTTTCTCAACTGGTGGAGATGCAAGGAAGTTCTCTTCATGTGGTTTCAAGATTGTGAAAAATCCTATGAATTTGAGAAAGAAATAGCAGAAGCTACACATCTAGTAAACTACAGACACAATTATCTTCTCATCATACCTACTAATGCATTGCATTACAAAATCAGAGCTCTGATTTTTTAAATTGCTATCCAGATGAAATGAAACATCTGATTGCTTGTGCCAAAGACTTTGGTGAAATCTGAAACTCTCTCAATCAACTGTGAGGTAAAATGTTGCTATTACATGCATGAGCAATAATCACAGAACCCCTCTTGTCATTTCCAGTGCAGAAAAAGGTCTCCTGGTGATGAATGTTCAGAGAATTTAGCATTAAACTATAACTACAAGATTAAGTTCAAGTCAACCAGGAACCTGAGATTACTAATGTGCTACTGTCTAGATTATCATCAGGTCCAGATCTGGAATTTGTCAAGGATGCTGATGAAAAAAAGTTGTAGGCTTTTCCCATGAGGCAAAAAAATATCACCATAAAGATAAGTTTGAGCATAATTCTAAAGAACCAAAGAAAAATGTATGGTCAACATCGTAGCTCCATTGTCAAGGAAAGTACGAACAACTTTGTGGTTGTGCATAGTGTTGCATGACATTAGACTGTGCTTTCTATTCATAGTTGTGCAAGATGATGTATTGCATTGTGTTTGCATGAGTTATCTTTCACAACATTTCTAGTCTCAGTTGAAAAGAGCTCTTCAAAATCACAAGATGGCACTCTAAAGCACCAATCTGAGAATTTTTTATTGATTATTTTTTATATGCATTTGATAATCTGTGATTATTAACTTTGGTATAACTGAATTATAGTAGATCTTAAAACTGGGCTATGCATGTAGATTCTACAGCATAGTGTACCATCTGTTGCTTGAGAAAATGGAAAGACCTTTGATGTATGAATAACATGAAATAAAAGTATTTAAAAGTAAAGGCTCCAAACTAACAATATTATGTAATAAGTTTTTTAAATCAATTTATATAGCTTCTGAAAATGTTTAAACAAAAACATGAAGCATTAGGATGATTTTATTCAATTCTCACATCACTTATCTTGGTCTACTTATTTAATTATGAATACTTCCTTTATACTGATGAATATTAGTATTTTAATGCAGTAGTGTCATGCCAAATTATAAATTCAGTAACTACAGTCTCATACTGATTGATTGGCTAATTTGTTTCTCTCTCTCTCTCCTCTCTCACACACCACACACACACACACACACACACAGACAGGCAGAGAAAATCATAGAGATAGAGATGCAAGTGGACGTCAGCTTTGGAATAAAATACAAGATTTATGGTAGTATCTAAGGTCAACTGTTGAGTTTATCATACCCTCAAACAAGTTCAGGTTTTGCAACTCCACCACCCCCAGTTGTTTTTCTTTCTTTAGCTTTTAAATTTTTTGTAGCAATTTTATTTATAAAGTTCATCTGACCTAATGTATAATGTTCAGTGATTTACTTTTGGACTTTGCTCTGTTAACTGTATACTACTGCTCCATAACATGTGCTGAATAAAATCCAAATAACCAATCCGTTCTAAAATTAGCTATAACAGAAATTCATTAGGGATAGAGAAATGTTTAATAAATGGATTTCTTCTCCTGAAACAATATTTTTTTTTTTTTTTGATCAAAGAGTCACAATTAGTACCATATAAATGTTTGTTTGGTTTCTCTCTCTTTAATGAATAACTTTTTATAAAATAGTCTATCTGACATTCAGGGAGAACTTCAGTAGCATTTGAGCAAATTGGGAATTCTTCTACCTGACCCTGAACTGACTACATCTAGGCTGACATTTCTGTTGCTGCCAAATTATGTTGTGCCTGGTCACATAATTATCTAGTCCATGTGAGAGGAGCTACTGATTTAGCTTTTCTCACCCTCCTAGTACTGTGTGACACACAATTTTAATCTGTCAAACATTGAGGGAGTGAGTCATTCTAACTATTGTAGACAGTCATAGGTAAACAGTGGATCCAGTACCTGTACCTACACCTGCAAATTATGACAAATGAAAGTAAGTTTTTTTTTTTTTGTGTGTGTGTTTTTGCTTTGTGACATTTGGGTTTTAGAAACAATGAATTAGCGAGAGATGGTGATTCATGCTGAAATATTTGAACTCTCTTGACTATGCCAAATATTGGATGATGAGGCTAGCATGAAAATGAAGCTAATTTTGGTTTGGCTAATTCTGTGATTGTTTGTTAGCAAACAAACCATTTTAAAGGGGGAATACTTCACCGCGTACCAGCTAAATTTAAACATTTTCAGTACCACAGTAAATTTCTTTTTTTTCCCTAAAAATACTTCTGCCTTCAGTGGTTATCTGATTTTGATGAGTCCATGTTCTTTAGCAGGGGAAAACCATCCTTCCTTCAACTGGTTTTCCACTTGAAAAAATGGGGGAGAAAATAACACTACTTATTAGTTACAATCTGTTTTTTCAGATGTTTTGATTACAAAATTTTGACCATGGCACATTATCTTTTCTTATAACTGTTTTGCCACTTGGAAGAGGAATGTTATCAATTGGGTTATGACAATGATCAATTCTCGCAGTAGCACACCATCATTTCTTATCACTGTAAAGAAGAAGATTACTTGTAACTTACTCATTAGTATGTTGAAATCTTGAGCTATCTCTCATACATAGTTTAAGAATTTACCATTGGTACTTCAGCCTGTAACCAACTCTTGGTTCCAGTAAGAAATTAGCCTCATATATAATGTTTTATGTAATATACAGATACATAAATGCACATTTATGGATCCCCATCTTGATTACAAGATGCCGGATCATATGCTTACATGACAAGCAGGTTTCATAACCGCTTGCAAAAGGGTCATTCCATGTCAAATGGACCAGTGGTCAACACCCAATCGCCTCAGAAAAATTTGTAAAAAATATATGTTGTAGTAGAAGATTTTAGAATTCTAAATTGAAATTTGAGCATCCTAAGTAAAAAATTGACTGAGATATGGTCATTTTTGTGCATAGTCCCTTTTCAGACTTAAAAATATCATTAATTTTCTTCCATTTATGCCTACATTTTTTCACTATTTCCTGTTGGGTTACAGATACCCAACTTCGCAATCTGGAAGAACATTTTATGTAAATTACGACTATGCATTTGGTTTTTCTGTATCACTTAACCCTTTCCTGTCAGCGCTCTGCAAAAGCGAGAAAAAATTTGGGCTGCTTTGTTTTTTGGCATTTTTAGTGGCTTCTTAGAGTACCTGTTGTACCATCAAGAACCGTGCAATGAGTTTTCAGTATATGATTAGTCATATAAAGACTATGAAATAACATTGTGATGATACAAGTGATATCCCCTGAGTTATCTCAGTCTGAACTTGCTTTCCCATGGAAAAGTGGCCATTTCAGCAGCCAATTTTGTTGTGTTAGACAATGTCAGCAAGATTAATTTTTATTGCAAATGAAAGCTCTGATGTCCCGCTCTAACATATCCAAAATTAAACTCTGGCACTCAAGTGCTTCTATTTTTATTTTTACCATCTGTTTTTGTGTGTCTTGGCAATATCTTGCATTGTTGCATCTTTGTAAGCTGCAAAGAAATCCTTACTTTTGCACCATGATGTCAAAATCACCGTTCTTATAGAACTTTTTATGTAGATTACGAATATATCAATCATATGGATGAAGGAATTATAGTTTCATCCTGATTGTGCGCTCAGTCGTGTCCGCTGTGTAGTATCAGCTTGTCTGCTGACGGACACTAGCCAAGACAAATGTGAGTACACATGCGAAAGAGAAAATAAGAGAGATAAAGCACGGGAAAAAAATGACAAAGAACGCAACCATTTCACGATGCTTAAACAATGGGGTCTCTGGTATATATCTATCATTGTCCGCGCACGCACTTGATTAATAATTAGTCTGCTAGGGAACCCTGATGACCAAACAGGGTTTACAAAATTTTGCCAATTTTATCTGAAATGGTGTGTAACGGTTTCCAATTCGGGGACTCACTCAGTATGCGTTTGTGAGCAGCACCAAAATGTCAAGCTAATGACGGCCGCCTTGCCGGTCAAACTTGATTATAAGGATTTGATTTAAAAGATGGTTTGTGATTTTGATGACCAAGACTGCATGCTCAGAGCCTGTGAGAACTGGCCAGGCGAAGAAGTGGCAAAGGCATTTCTCTGCCAAATTTCTAATGAGAATGATATGGACGATGACGATAATGTTAACTACATGCAATGGATTTACACTGATAGCACCCAGCTAGTTACAGTGGAGAAGCCTTGCAGGAGTTTACTGAGTTGCTCACCCAACTTGTCGACAAATTATGTTGTCACCATTACATTGCTAAATCGCAAGCCAGTACATTAAGATCTTTCAAAGAAGAACTTGACGGAAAAACCGTGATACTTTTGCTTGGCTTTGCTGAGAATTACAGCTTTATAATCCAGGATGCGATGCAAGGTCACCACTAGAACAATGCTCAGGCGACCCATTCATTATTTACGTTAGAGAAGGTAATGCTGATGTAAAGTGCATAAATTTTTGTGTAATTTCTGATGAACTAAAGCATGACATGAATGTCATTCATGCGTCCCAGTCATATATACTTAAGAAGATTATCTGCATTTGGAAAAAATTGTGTATTTTTCTGACAGTGCCGCCAGCCAGTAAAAAAATTACAAAAATTTATCCAATTTATGTTTCTGTTTTTTCGACGATGGGCTAGACGCTGAGTGGCATTTTTTTGCGACCAGCCATGGCAAAAGCTCATGTGATGGCATCGGCGGCACCGTCAAACGCCTGGCCACTAGGGCCAGCCTGCAAGCTACCACTAGCAATCAAATTTTGATGCCACAAGATCTCTTCCAATGGGTGTGTATTAATGTTGATGGAATAAATTTCTTATATGTCACATCAGAAGATATTCAACAAAACACTAGCAATTTTGATTTGGAAACTCATTACAAAAGAGTTGAATTTTGGATATGTTAGAGCGGGACATCAGAGCTTTCATTTGCAATAAAAATTAATCTTGCTGACATTGTCTAACACAACAAAATTGGCTGCTGAAATGGCCACTTTTCCATGAGAAAGCAAGTTCAGACTGAGATAACTCAGGGGATATCACTTGTTTCATCATAATGCTATTTCCTAGTCTTTATATGACTAATCATATACTGAAAACTCAATTTGCACGGTTCTGGATGGTAGAACAGGTACTCTAAGAAGCCACTAAAAATGCCAAAAAACAAAGCAACCCAAATTTTTTCTTGCTTTTGCAGAGCTGCTGACAGGAAAGGGTTAAGAGTGTTCTTCCAGATTGCAAAGTTGGGTATCTGTAGCCAAACAGGAACTAGTGAAAAAATGTTTTCATAAATGGAAGAAAATTAATGATATTTTTAAGTCTGAAAGTGGACTATGCACAAAAATGACCATATCTCAGTCAATTTTTTACTTAGGATGCTCAAATTTCACATTTAGAATTCTTAAAGCTTCTGCTGCAACATATAGTTTTTGCAAATTTTTCTGAGGGGCTTGGGTATTGACCACTGGTTCACTTGACGTGGAATGACTGAAAAGGCTGTTCTAGAGCTGTCAATTTTCATAAGTGGGAAAAAATCCTGATGGTCTATTCTTGAAGAAGAGCAAGAAGAATCCATAACAATAAATATGCCAACCACTTGACCACTGACCCACCTATTTGTGTGTGTATGGTTTATTTATTCAGTAATTTTTAAAATCTTACAATTACATTATAAACAAAATGTCTTATGTTGGTGCTGGGTGAAGAAAGAAACACACCAACGTTTTTCTATTGCTAAATTAATCACAATTGATTTTCTTTCTACAGCAGAAATTATTTAGTTATAATTGCTTTTTATTTTAAAATTTTACTTGTCAAGAAATAAACACTAGTGGTAAAATATTTGACTGAAATATCTGAAATTCTTTTTTAAATGAAAAATGAAAAATTTAGCATGAAGTTTGTTAATTTGAATGTTATTAAATAATACAAAATAACATTTTTTAAAGTACTAAATCTTTAAGCAAACCATTACTCTTGTAAATATAAAAAGTGATTTGATAATTAGATAGACTTTTAAAATGGACAGGCTTGTTGCTCTTTCCAGCCATTCAGCTTTATTGTTCTAAGCCATTTTGCAGCGTAGCTTATTGTTAAACTAGCTGGGGTACCCAGTGCTGCACAACTGGCTTAAACCAACACGTGGTAGCTTAGAACCTTTCCCAGACTATGAAATACTTTCAACCACAATTTGGAGTTTCATGGCACTACGATTCCTCCCTGAGAGAGCAACAAACAAATAGTGCAAACATTTTGAAAATATGTAGATGTACCATTGATCTTGGAGCAAGTTGTATAAGAAACAGTATGATCCATCCTTTGTTTGGATATTGTAACCCCAGTAAACGATGCTTTCAATGCAAATGCTAGTTTATATTTTCAGTTTTCTTTTAATGTAACATTTCACTTTCTAATTTTCAATAAAAGTGGCACCATGGCAGAAGTAATTTCAGACTCTCCCTTAGCTATGCCAGAACACCGACACTTTTTTTTGTTTTTAGTCAGCATGGTGTATTTATACTGCTGAGAGTTACAGGCTTTTGTTTACAATATGGACTGATGCACTGGGAGATCATGTAGGCTAATGAAGATGGCTGAGGTGTGCAGTTCGTCTGTCTTATGCTGTGGTTTAATCCATGTGCATCTCAAAGTACAGTGAGGTGAAAGATGTTATCTTCATTACCTGAAAATGGCTAAAACTGTTAATTCAGTATTGGTGGGCAACAAAAAACAATTGAAGCTTCAATGTTATAAATTCTTTCAAAATCATTTATGATTTTATTTCTTGTTGTTTATCTAAACTTTTACCAAGCCCATTAAAAAGGCAGCTGTTGTGTTGTACATAAGAAATTTATTAGAAAAAAGATCACTTGCTTAGGTACAGTAAAAACCATAATTGAGTTCACTACTGAAATATTCCATATTTTGCATTAGTCACTTCTTTAGTGAAGGTGTACAGAAGCAGATTTCTGTTAGAAAAAAGTTATTTTCAAACTTTAAGGGAAAAAAGAGTAGAGAGAGAGAGACCTAGAGAGGGCTTCTTTCTAGAGATCGAAGAGAGAGGTCCTTGAGAGCGACTAGATCTAGGGCTAGAGAGAGAGAGGAGCTCTCGAGCTGAGCTCTCTCTGTCTCTCTCTCGATCTCTCTAGCGATCTTTACTCTCTCTCTATTGTTCTCTCTCTCTCTTTTCTCTCTCTCTCTCTCTCTTTCTCTCTCTCTTTCTCTCTTTCTCTCTCTCTTCTTCTCTCTCTCTCTCTCTCTCTCTCTCTCTCAGCAGTTCATCTAACAGATACTTAAGATTTAACTAGGCTATCTCTACATACTCAGCATCAGTTTATTGTTTGTTTCCTTTTTGGATCTACCACATGAGGAATAGGTATAATCCAAGATCAGGTGTTTTGCTAAAATAGCATTCTTGTGGTTCTCAAGTTTGTTTGTTTTTATCTTCTCTCCTGTGGTCTTTTTGGCTCTATGTGAATGGTTAAGTTTAGGAGCTACATGAGACATGAATTTGAAAGTCATTTAATGTGGAGTCGAGGGAAGAAATTTATCAAATACAAATATGTTATGAATGAGACCTTAATTGAACCACTTCCCTCTTATTATTTTCACTATATTTTTTTACTAGGCATGTAAGGGCACTCTTATTTAATAGAAAAATTGTGTTATTATTATTATTTTTTAATATCTGAAGCATTTTATGTACAAGTTCATCCTCCACTTCTCCAGCTGGGGCTCCATCTATAATGGGTTAGAAACTTGGAAAACTTGAGTATTTATTACAAACTTTGTGGAGTTTTTGCAATTGAAGTGTCCAATGTTTACATCAATAAAATAGGAATATTTAAAAGAGAGGAATTGTTTCCAGCAAAAATCTCACGTTTCCACAGGTAAGGAATTTGTGGTTACACTACATGTATACCTGCTAATTTGGCTGACATATTGGGGATCCAACTTTCAACTATAAAAATACCAGTGTAATGCTCATCCTCAAATAAACTGAATATGATTTTAAATTTAAAAAAAAAGAGAGAAAGAAACAAAATTTGCTAATGGACATCTGTGAATATTCAGGATGGCAACAACCTCAGAGATAGGTAATTTTAGCTTGCAGTTTCCCCAATCGCATTGATCCCAGATAACTTTATATTTTGACATCATACAAATAATCACATCAAGTGCAGCTGAGCGTTGGTCTTTAGCACTGTAGGATCTGTACACTCAAAATGGGCATTCAGAAAATTTGCGGTGTTAACAACAAATAATGTGCCTGATGATGTTAATAAAGTATACAGACCACAACTGAAATGTTATTACCTTTTTATTGGGGTAAACATTCAAAACCTTATGCTTCATAAAATCCTCTTCCCCCATTTTTTTTTTAAAGAGAATACACTAACCATAGCTTTAAAGTCAACTTCTATAGATACTTCATTTTATGAATAGCTTTGGTTTAAAAAAAAGTTGTTATTTGAACACTTGAAGTCCTATTCTGTTGAGTGTTTTCCTCCTTAAAGTTAAAATGTGTCCGTGATGATAACTTAAAAAAAATAAAAATCATAGTAAAAGTTGTAATCTAGGCTGGCACGCACTCATTTATTGTTCATTAGAGGACTCTTATTTCCAGGCCATGGAATTTGTTAAGAAGGAAAAAATTGGCATACTGCCAGGTCAAGTAGGTTCACTTTCACAGCATAAATTGTGAATATGTATGGCAGATACTGTGTTGACAGTAATGATATTGGAAGATTAAGAGGGCTTTGGGAGGATTGACCTAGATCCTTTTGTATTCATGTGTAAAATTTTTAGTAAGACAATCCATTTAGTGCAAAATTTTGTTTTAACCAAAACATTTGGCAACACTCTACTGTCTATTACTAACTAATATTAGGTTGTTGTTGCAGAAGTTTTGTCAGTTTTATATTATGTTAATTTGGGGTTATTTTTTTGCATGCTTGTGAAGGTGTGTGTAGATAGGTTATACATATCGTTTTCTAGCGTGTGTTTGGCGGACATTATGCAAAACCTACTTTTAAAAAAATTATAAAATGGATAATTGTTTCAGGGATCTGAGTTAAGCATGGATAGAAAAGTTTTTCTTGCCATTTTGCTTCACGAGTTCAAGCTGGACCACAAAGCGAGTGAGGAAACTCGTAACATTAAGCGACAATGGGGCGGGGACTCAGCAAATGAGCGCACAGTACAACAATGATGTGCGAGGTTTCGGTCAGGAGATGTGAGCCTCGAAGATAAGGAACGTAGTGGACATCCCTCCAGCTGTGATGAGGACTGCTAAACTCTCAGTTGAAATCGATCCAAGAAAACCAGTACAAGAAATTGCTGGAGAGCTTGAAGTAAGCACTGCAGCTGTTTCCTGGCATCTTGACGCAATCGTGCAGGTGAAAAAGCTTGACAGGTGGGTGCCTCACGAGTTGAATGAACAACAACAAAATCATCAATTGGAGATCTGCTCTTCGCTTGTCATAAGAAATAAAAATGACCCGTTTCTTGACCAAATCATTACATGTGTTGAAAAGTGGATCCCTTATGACAATTGCAAACGATCAGCACAGTGGTTCGACAGAGACAAGGCATCTAACCATTTTCCAAAACCCAGCTTCCACCAAAAAAAGGTCATGGTCACTGTCTGGTGCACAGCTACTGTTATCATCCACTATAACTTGCAACCTAGCGAAACCATCACAGCTGAAAGGTACTGTCATGAATTAAACGTTGTTCATCAGAAACTCTTCCAACAACAGCTGGCATTGGTGAATCGAAGCAGCCCAATCCTGCTCCACAACAACACTCGTCCTCATGTTGCAAAAGTGACTATTTAGAAACTGAACATGGAGTACGAAGTTCTCCCTGACCCAGCCTATTCACCAGATCTTTCTCCCACAAACTACCAATTTTAAAACACTTTGACAGCTTCCTCCGTATGAAATCCTTCTCCAACCAAGCAGCAATTGAAACTGCCTTCCAACAGTTTATCGACTCCAGAAATCTGGATTTTTTTTCAAAATGGTATAAATGCACTTGTAACTCATTGGCAGAAGTGTATTGGTTGTAATGTAACTTACTTTGATTAATAAACTTCACGTTCAGCAACGATATGAAGTCTCATTATTGCGGTAAAAAAACCAACAAAACTTTCGTAACAACCTAATGTTACTTTGGATAACATGGAACATCATTGCCCTCTTTCTAGCATGACCATGAAAATGTGTCTTGCTGCCCTACTTTTGTTCCAAAATAGCATAAAAATTTCTTTGTTGTGCAGAAGGGAGAAACAATACATTTTAATTGGACATTCAGGTGATAAAAAGCAACTTTATTGGCTACTTCACATTGCTAAAAATGTTAGATGTAACTAAATGCACACAGTCCACAATGATGTGCCATGCAAGGCAAAAGGAAAATGCAATCTCTTGAAACCAAGATGAAAATCATTGCAGAAGTCAGTGGAGACAAACTTAATGTCACAGGTTCACAGATTGCACTGAAGTTTGAAATCCCTGATTCACCCATCTCTTTAATCCTAAAAGGTTGTATTAAGATCCAAGATGTGTTCCCATTGTACATCTTCCAAGTTGAGAGAAAACAGATACGAATCAGAGGAAGTGACCAACTTTGTGAAGCAGTATTTTCTTGGCTTCAGCAGATGTAGACCCTGTGCACATCAATATCTGGCCCTATTTTGCTCATGCAAGCCAAGGAATTTGCTAAAGAATTGGGAGTTACAAATTTTACACTGTGCTTTGCAATGGTTAGTTTTTCCACTCGAATTGAAAGATAATTGGAAAAACTATTTTTTCCAGATCATCTAGAAAAAAATACTAACCAAGACACATGAGACTCGTATTTTTTATTTCAAAACTGGCTCTAAAGTGAAACATTTGTGCAGGCAGTCGAAAAGAACTTTTTCATCTTGGTTGGTGCCAACATGGATGGCACTGATAAAGTTTTCCCTTGTTATTGATTGGAAAATTCTTTTTAAAATGCAGTTTAGTTTTATAGGAACAATAATTCCAGCAGCAAGTACACTTTCAATTCCAAAGCTTTGAGGGCTACTACTAACTTCAAGGAATTGGGCCCACTAACTTGCAGCAAAGATGAAGATAAGAAATGGATATGCCAACACCATCCTGCAGGTTCAGAGAAGGTTATTAAAGTAATTTGTTCAGAAGAAAATTATCTGAACACCTTTCAGTGAATTGATACATAAATAAGTGGAATATATATATATTATATATATCTTTTTAGCCATAAAAACATAAAGATTTCACTGAAAAGTTGTTTATTATCTTTCAAGTATTTAATTCTCTTGGTGGTACAATACATTTTGCTTCATGTTTAGCCTCAACCGTACTTGCTATTTACTTTGGTTTCATTCTTCTGTTTTATACACAAAATTACAACCTGGATAAAGTTGGAAGTGACCTATTTTAGTTTTGATTTTGCAGCTGAGGCATCAAAAATATTAATTAAATACTAGAGACATTCGGCTGAAACATCATCACTAATGGTCTCTTGGCTGTCCCTAGTATATATATGTATATATATTTGTGTGTGTGTGTGTGTGTGTGTGTGTGTGAGAGAGACAGACAATTATCTTCCCCTAGGCAGTTTGGTTAAAGAGGATTTCCTGTTAGATACCACTAAATTGTTAACATTTAACCTTTTTTCTTATCAGATATCACACATAATTTAAACATTTTTAAAGAGATTTTATATATGCATATAATAACATATCTGCAAGATAATACAATGACAATTGTTAATATAAAATTTTTATTTAAACCAAATAATAAATAGGTGGCTGTTGAATGTTTACTTTGCTTAAAATACCTGACATTCTAGTTGCTTTGCTGCTACGAGCCATGATGAAATTTGACTTGTGGGTTACATGGTGTAAATAAACTCTCCTCTTTATACTTCATCCTCGTCATTCAGGCACCAGCCTTCATTCTTTGTCAGTGAGATAGTGACTTTAAGATATGATTCTCCATATCTGCTGTTGCTTGAGAAGTGGTCGAACTGCTCCATTGTCTACTGTCAAGGGTAGGTGATGACCAATGGCAGTTTATTCATTTATCAACTTTGAATTTTTCCTATTTGTATGATGATACTCTTCTGGGTTCATTAGCTTGGTGTTGCTGGCCTAAGTTTTAAAAAGTAAACTTAAAGCTTCCAGCACTCCAAAGTTTTTGGTGAAGCTATTATTATTAATACTTACTGCGTCTGGTTTCTAAAGACAGAGGATTTTGTTGTAGTTTGTCTGACAGCTAAGAATGAACTGAACTACAATAAAACAAGCTTTAATTGTTGGCATAGGGGTTTAGATTAGTTAATAAAAGGATGCAGAAAGCTATCATAGTTCATTTAAGCCCCTCTGCTTAACAAAATTCAAAGGAGAGAGAATCTTTAAAACTTCTATTACCACTATTGCATACAAATCATCATGAACAAATCCTGTTGATATATCATCAAAAGTCCAGCATCCTCAGTAGTGGATGGTGGTGTTATATAATTCTATTGCGCATTAACATTTTTGAAGGGCCATCATATTTGAAAAAGTAAAGAAATAACAGCAATTCCTTTTTAGGGTTTTAAACCATTACTTTAATTGGGAGATAGTTCATAATTTTTTTTTTTTTTTTAAATGGAAAACATTTTCTTGTTTCTAAGAGTATTTAAATGTTTTTTCTCTTTCTTTTTTGTATTAAAATAAGTTTTAAAAGTAAATAAAACAGTCTCATTTTAAAGCAAAAATTATTGATATATATTTTGCATGTGCACATCAGCAAAAGTGATTGTAGTGCTGTATTTTAGCAGTTTGCAGGAAGTTTTTTTTTGTTTGTTTATTTTATCCTAGACTGTTATGACAGAAGAGACTTAAGATTATTTCACTGTCTAAGCAAAGACGTAACATGACAGTTTAGCATTGAACTGCATCATCCACTGACTGAGATGTATTAGAAGTTAATTTCCATCCACTGCAGCTCATTAATGTTTGGTCATCTCACCGTGCTGATGGATGATGGAGTTTGGATCCAAGAACTGCGGCTGGTTCTTTGTCTCTCACTGTCTACAGTGTAAAAAATTAGCGTGTAGAAGCCAGGTGGGAATGGTGGTCCAGGATTTTGGTTGCTTCAGTGCTGTACTTAAACAACCAGATGATGGTAAAGATACACGATGAATCTTCAGACATTTTTCTTCTCACAAATGCTATAAGGTAGGGTGGTTGTCTACTTGTGCCTACATTGCTTGATTCACTCTTTGCTGCTGTTTTATTTTGTGCTTAAAAACTTGGGTGTGGGGACATTTTCTGAATTTGGACTCAATGGAACTCTGTCAGCAGCAAACCAAAATGAATTAATTGTTGCTGGTAACTGTGAAACATTTGCTGACTCAGGAGAATATTTTCAGCAACTTATAAATCACTTTTCCAAATTTTCACTTGCTCTGAATATACCTAACGCCAAGCCAAACAATCCACATAGACTGAATGGAACAAGTACCAAAAGGAATTTCATCTACTTAGGTAGCTCTCTGCCTGACAATTCCACCTTGAACCATAAAATATACAACTAAAATCAAGAAACCCAGCAGTGTATTCAAAAAATTTCAAAACCCTTTTATGGCTAAGGAACACACTGTGTTGCAGCCATGTAGATGGCTTTCCTCTTTCTACCTACATGATATAATGAACATCGAGTGGCAGGCTAAATGTAGATGCATTAGAAACAGCCTACCTAACTGACATAGTAGCCACATGAACAAAAGCGACTTATGCTTGTCTGGCCATGTTCTTCAAATGCCAGATGAATATCTATCAAAGAAAATCATCTACATGCAACTAAAAATCGTAGACTTACAAAGTTTCATGCCTAAAAAAAGAGATGTGAAGATTTTCTTTTAAAACAAAATGAATTTTTGACATACGAAAGGTAAACAGAAAATACTTCTGACTCACAGAAGAAATCAAAAAGTCTGAAAGTACAAAAATCATTGAGCTGAAAATAAACTGATGTATGCAACGACAAGCAACGTAGCAGAAATCAACACTAAGTGAGCTGTCTCAGAGATAACACTAGCTTTGAATGGCATGTGGGTATGCATTGGACTCTTCAACCATCAGAAGGTCCATCTACAAAGACATCAACCATTGTAAATGGGAAACATTTAAATCTAATACCACAATAATCTTTAATTTCTTTTATTTAATTCTTGTTTCACAAGTTGTAAGATAATTACAAGTGTTTTGTTGCGTATGGGATGGTAATCAGAATATTATAAAGTAACAAAAAATAGTGTTTTTTTTTTTTCCACTGTACAAGATTTCATTGTTTGTTTGATGGTATTTTTAAAATAAAACTCTTTTTGTTTTTTTAAATTAAACTTCGCTGCCATCCTTTTATTTCCTTTTCTTTGTAAATTAACAGGGTTATCAAAAATTTCAAATTTGTTTTTTTTCTTTTATTGAAGTTAACTACAAAAAAGAAAAATTGTTTAGAATTCATCAGAAACAATCTTAAAAAAACAAAAAAGAAAAAACAGCACAGTGTTAGTTCATTTTTCTAAATAAAATTTTCTTCTAGAAAAGTGGATGGGGGCATCAGTGAATGAAAATGATATTCAGAAAAACAACGAGTCACTGAAAATGGAGCCTGATTCAGCAGAATCCTCTGATAAACCAGCTAATAAATGTAAGTATTTTATACTTATTTAATATTGTGATAGGACTGTGTTGTTGTTGTTGTTTTGAATTGTTTATTTCTAACTTCAAAAACTATTACTTTTTGCCCGCACCAGATTATGGATATATAGTTCTTTGGTTAGTATTTAAAAATTGTAGATAATGGAATGTGATTAAAGGTTAATTTTCCTAGGGTTAAAAGGAAAAATAACACAATTTTAAACATATACAGATGTACTTGCTTAACTTCATAGTTATTTGTGGAGCAGTTTAAAAGTATTTCATGGTGAGTACATAAACGTGTGTGTGTGCAACAAATATTGTAAACAAATTTACATGCTTTCTATCAAAATGTTTTTTTTTTTTAAATTTTGTTAAAGTATATAACTGTGAGCAAAAATGTTAGCTTAAAGTTTGATTTCACTGGTATATGCTCAAACAAAGTTTCAGGCATGTGTGCTATCTATAGTGCCACAGATACTAGTTGATCTACAGCATCTATTTGGTTGCTCACTTTCTGTACCGCACATCACTAACGACGTGTAATGTATGGTTTTGAACTGTTGGAATGGGTTTAGTTGATGGAAATCCAAGAGATAACTAATTGTATTCTGTCGTTCATTTTAATTTTGAAATTTGGTTATTGCAGAGCGGAGTTGCCATCTGGAAAATATTTTATCTCACCTAGTTTCTAAGATACAATGGGGATTTGATTTTTGAAGAAGATTTTACTAATGAACATTATTATAAGTATAAAATGTTTTCATTCAATACAGTTCACTTGTAGATGCTAGTGGGGTTGGCTTGGGCACTTCTTTTATAGCAGTACTAACCTTTGAGGTGTTGTAAAATTCCTAAATCAGCTCCAACTTTTGTGAATAAGATCTCTCTGCTCTTTACCTAGGTTTTTGAATAAAACATCTGAAGGTGATTACTTCTATTAAGCAAAGGAAAAGTTTTAATTTAACAATAAATTTCATGTTAATTCAGCCTCTTGAAAAGGATGAGCAGTCTTGAAGAAAAAAAATATGAAATAAAAATATGTATATTAGATAAATGATCTATTATTTTTAAAATGATTTTTCCTTGTGTTAGTGTGCATGTGTTGTCTGTATTTAATATTATGAGCTGACTTCAACTCACAATTCAGAGGGGTTATTGTTTTCCATTTTTAAAGATGGAAATAAATTAACCACATAAAAAAAACAAATATTTGACAAACTACTTGTGATGTTTATATCATAAGAACAAGATCCTATTTGTTTATTAAAGAGAATTTCTATTTTAATTCTTCTGAAACCGACACATTTTCAGACAGTTTGTTTTTTTTCTTTAGTTAAGTTAAGTAGTTTGATATATTTATAGCCTGGTTCATGAATTTTAGTGGTGTGCTCAATCTTGAATGTGCTCTTTTGAGTAAATCTTGTTTCAGCAGCTGATAGATTTACTAATGTTAAATGGTGCTGTAGACTGGCTTCTCAATTTTCAGCAAAGATTTGTTCTTTGTGCTCATCCTACAATACCATCTTTTGTGCAGTCTGTCTTATAAAATGATACATTGGATATGCAAAGATTGCATTACCCAGTGCAGCCTAGTTATTGCACATGGTTGATAAGTTATCTTTTCACAAATGTATGTATGATAGTTGTGTACAAGGGATGCTTACACTAACTTGTTGACACTGCAAATGTGAAGTCAATGCTGTCCTCCTGTTTTTCAAAATCAGGTAAGTTTACAACTTTTTCTTTTATTAGCAATTTGTCTACTGCAGCATTTGTCATGTTTACCAGTATGCTATTTCTGTCAGTAATTTGTTTTAAATTTCTCATTCAGTAGACAGAAAGAGTCTGTCTCTCTCTCTGTGTGTATATATAAAACCAAATTATGAAGCTTGAATTAATGCAAAACATAAAAGTATTTCGAATCCATAAAATTGAATGAAGGCTACCATTTATTCAACAGTTTCCATGAGATTTGTTTTAGAAATGAGCATGTCTTGACTATCTTTTTGTTTATTCATGTACTTGGTGACTTAATTTTAAAAAAAACTGTGGAAGAAGTTAAAAAAAAAAGAATATTAGCTTATTTATATTGCAAGAAAAATCTGAATTTGTATTGTGGTAGTGATTTCCTAATTTTTAACAGATGAAAATGTTTGACTGTTCTGTGTTGAGTCAATCATATCTCCCACTCTCAGGCATCACATCGCTAACTGCAGTCATTTTCTATGACTCTGAACCCATTAATTCATTGACTGCCTTCAATATTAGTTATAACTGTGACATACAATTTTAACCAATTAATTGAAAGTTCTTGTTTCTGTTGTCCAAAATGTTTTGGCATAGGGATGGAACAGAAAGTAACTATTAGGGACTATATCTGAAATGGCTATCAGGGCTAAATGAATCCATCAGTTAAATAAAAGTTATTGTTTCTGTGATCTAAAAATTTTTGGCATAGGAACAGATTACTATATGGCCTATATCCAGAAGGGCTTTCTTTCTATGCCCAGTGTACTCATACTTTTTTTGGAATGGTTTCTTATACGACAGCAACAATTAAAGGAACACTGATGTACACACATTTAGCGTATCACTACTACTGTTAATGATTCAGATCTAATAAAAGTCATCATCATCATTGTTTTAAAGGCCAGCTAACATGAACCAACAATGCTGTATTCATGACTAAGTCATGAAAAACACGTGGTGGTAGAGACTACACATGCTGAATATCCTGCTCAAACATGGAAAAAGCAGTATAAAGAAACAATCTACTACAACCTCTCATATTTAGATGGGGGGGGACTGAGTATCCAGAAGAAACCTACCCAGCTTGCTAAGGAAGAAGAAGAAACCATACTGGAGTCCTATGCCATTGTGAGCTTTTTTTAACTGAGATTTGAACTCGGGTTCTCCACCTTAGCGATTCAGTAGGCTAACCACTAGACTACCATGTTGCCTTTTACTAAAATTACTAATCACTAATTATCAGATGCATTTACAAAATAATCAACTAGATATTCTTATATTGGCACTTTGAAGTCCAAGCTTATTTTGAAGGTTACAAAAAAGATTGTCAGAACTCAAAGCATGTTGCATAACTATGCTACATAACTAGATGTTATAAGCATTATGCACAGTTATAATGTACACTTAGTTGTTTATAGTTTTCATAACAGAAGAGCTATGGAGTCATGCATTCATGTTCTAAAAGTCTCAAAATGATTAATTTAATTGAATTTCCTTGCTTTTGATGATACAGGGAAATTATTACAAGAATGTTTTATTTACTGGGTGAATTTCATCTGCAATTTTTTAGCTGATTTAGTATTATCTTTTCATATGCTTTCATGAAAATTTATAACTGCAATGTTGGTTCTAGTATAATAGGCACCAGCAACATAATATTATTGAACACTTGTAATTATAGTTTATTCTTTGCTGTTTGCTGCAGCTTTGAATGTTATGTCTAAAATTTATGGAGACCATTGCATTTACAAGTTGCTGTTGTGTGCAGTGATGGTGTTTAATCAGGACTGCTCTGTTGTAAACCTCCCCTCACTATGTTTTATGTTGTCTGATCTTTGTCTCCTGATAACGGTGGTAGGGTTCACTAGTTATACTTCATGGTCCTACATCCATTGGCATTTATAACTTTGAAATAGCATTTTACAAAAAAAAAAACAAAAAAACTATGACTTTTCTTAAAAGAAAAAGTGGAAAAATGACAAAAGAAATTGCATGCGATTCTCTCTGCATATTTAATAATGCTGTCTAACCTTGGTGAACTCATGTAAAACTGACTAGCTTGTGTGACATTAAATATATAGTATCCTATTTTTCGGAGAGGATACTTGCTTCATTTTTAAAATGCTTTACCATATATTTGATTCTCTAATGAATTTGTTGCATGTAAATTATAATTTAATCATTACTCACTATTTTGTCTACGTGAGAAAATCTAATAATTTTATAGCATTTTAACATATTTTCTGCTTCGGTCAAGTAGCATCACACATTAATGGGATAGTTTTTTTAATATTTTGTGGAGAATGGAAATTTTCTGTTTCTTTGTATTGATTGTTGTAATTAATGTCAGGAAGGAGTGGGTGTGGTCACTTTTAGACTGGCAGAAACTTGGTTTCACCAACATGATTCTAAAAATAAAAGCTTTTGAAGTATACAGTATACATTTCTGTATGGAAGATTTTTAATAGATGGCGAACAATTATTATATTGTATGGGTACTTCCCTGAGGTCTTTCATTATTTAGATAGATTAATGTAGCTTGGAGAGAGTTATGGCAGTATGTTATACTGTGGAAATCTTGCTCAAACGTAACCTGTGCTCCTGCCATTTGACTGGTATCTATCCAGAGCTAGCCTCTGAAGAATGATGGGTAAGAAAGTTACCTAAGATGATTCAAAATGGCTGTCATTTATACTCGCTTTCAGTCATTTCTGTTATTTTATCATGAACCAGATTGATTTACGCATTGTGAAATATTAGAATATATTATAATGAAAATTTTTGTTTTGGTTTTAAGGTATCTATTGACTTTTTTAGTGTTTGTAGCAAAATAACTTGAGAGGTTATTCTTTGAACTTGCCAATGGCAAAACTATTGGCCCATCTGAAAAATAAAATGGTGCTGTTCTTAAGTAATGATTTTTTTTGGACTCCTGTCAGGTTAGGGTTAGGGTTAGGTTTTGTTAACTTTATATCAGACTGAACCGTTCTGCCAGCAGTTTAGGTTTTAACAAGTTTGTATACAGTAAGTATCTGATTGGAAAATGTGTTTTCATAAAGTAGGTGATTAGTTTAGGCACTTACACCCTAACAATTTTTTTTCATCATGTGGATTCAGGATTGTTTTGGAATGCAATAAGTCTAACCCTGCAGTGGATGTTTACATATTTGGATTGTACAAGCAAATTGGGTTGGTCTTAAATTCTCAACCTGTTTTTGAGTTATCATCATTCTATTCAACGGTTCTCCTCAGGCTAAACTTATAAAATTGCATCAGTAAAGTTTGCCAAAGCGTAGGTTCCCTTGCTACTTTTTAAAATGCTATAGCTAACTTGCTGTCTGCAAATGAATCTTTGTTTAGTTTGGGTTTTAGTTTTTACATGGAGTCAGGAAACTTTCATGGTTAACACAAGGAGCCTAAGGAATAGAAATGCCAATCATTTTGATTTTTAAGGTGGTTTATACTTTAGCTATTTACAGCTGTCATTGGCAATTTATTTCATTTATTTAAAATCCAATTACTATATATATTTTTTTCCTATGCAAACACTTTAGACAATTTATATTTATGGCCTTGGTATTTTTAATTGTATACTGTAAAAACTTCACTTGCTGAAAAACCCTTGATTTTTTAAAATACCTAAACTGATTAAATCAAACATTTGTAATTGTTTAGCATATTATAAATGCTTAAAACCTAGAAACAGTCTAATCACTTTGTTGAATTCTTTCTTAAGAGCAATATTTTAAAGACAAAAAACAACAAATGATGGAATGACAGTTACTCTTTTTCTTTAAATCTTCATGTTGACAATAGCAAAGTATCCGCCAGAGTAAACTCCCCTGGTGTGATTTTTCTAAATTAGTGCAGAATAATATGGTGCAGAAGTTATGGAAAGTTCCTACTAGAACTCTTATTTTTTTAGATGTGGGAGAAAACTCCACACAGCTGGCAGGTTACTTATTAAAAAGTATATATGGCTTTTTATAAAGTCAGCAGATGTTTGAAAATCTGGAATGGTGTTTACATTTTAAACAATAGACAAAATGATCCCTTTAGATCTTGATGCAGAATCTCCAGTTCTCTCTGCCAATATTTGCTTGATGATTTAGAACTTACATAATATTTTTTTTTTCAGTTGACTGATTTGAAAATAGCTAAGTTAATTTTTCCTTACAAAATTCAGCTTTTCTAATCTGCCATAATTAAGATTAATTACTATTTTTTTTTTTTACCAAAGAGTTAAGTATGGTAGCATTAAAGGCTCCAGTTCCATCAGCTTTGTATTCATATGCATTGTCAAGCTCAGTGCTTTGCAATTCCAATTGATGCATTCTGTTCTCAGCAAATGCTGGATCACAGAGTGAAGATCTGTATGAACCAGTTGAATACCAGACCAACTCTGCAGATTCTGATATCAGCTGGGACTCGGATGAATTTGATGATCCAGATCAGTTGTGTTCTTCGGATGCAGATGATGATGATGAGGGCGTACTGAACAAGCCTCTTCCACCTACTCCAAAATGGTCATTTTCTCATTCTCACGATGGACAAAACCAGGTAATGAAAAAAAAGAAGAAAAAATGGTTGTGGGAGAAGAAATGGTTAGACCATTAAAAATGAATTAAAGAGGTCTTTTCGTACAGTGAAACAAATTAATATGGATTTTATCATGTTAATTGTGAACTCAACAGAGGACCACAAAAATATGTAGTTAAATCATCTGTAGAAAGGCCTTCCAGAAATTTCTCATTTCAGTACAAACCATACATTTTTATGGTAAAGAGAAAAGAAAAAAAATTAGTGTACTTGTTTCTCCTCCCTAACTGTCTTAATTCCAAATTTAAAGGGTGCATTCTGAATAATTAAAAATATAAAATACATTTTCAAATACCCAGGTCAGCATAATCAAATAATTGCAAGTGGAATAAAATTTCAGTTAAAAAAAACACTTAACCTGTCATCTGAAAGGATTCCTTTCTTGTTTGTGATGGATACAACTATTGGAATTATTATGACATTGGCTGAGAGAGAGAGGAGAGAGAGAGGGAGAGAGAGAGAGAAAGAGAGACACACACACCACACCACACACACACACACACACACACAGTGTGTGTGTTCCTTCCTTAGATAAAATTGCACCAGGTGAGGATTTTCTTCTTTGTTTTTAATTGTTACTTACCCTTAAATACTCTTTAAAAATTTTAAAAAAAAAAAGTGATTACTTATTTGAAAAAGTTAATGTTTTGATTTATCAGAATTTATTTAAATAGCGAAATAAAGATTATTTAAATGCTTAATTACCCAACATCTACAAAATAAATAAACGAAATGAAATAAAAATGTAAAAGACTGTTACAGTAAAGTAAACTTTAACATGAGACAAGTATACAATGAAGGAGACATTGCTTGGACTGTTGTTTGCAGTTTTTGATTTAGTTACTCACCTAGAACCCCAAATGTCAACAGATATTGGTGAAAGCATTTTAGAACCTGTTGCTGTTCTTTGTTTTGATAGTTATCAGCTTGTTACCAGACTAAAATGAATGGGCAACAATGCCAGACTGCACGGTGTGGCTGCAGTACCTCCAAGGTGCAATGTTGTTTCTTCCTAGGCCTGTTTTGATTCCAGATTTAATCCTGATAGAGCATCTTTGAAATAAAGTTGCACATTGTGTGAAGAAGAGAAATCGTGTTTTGAATGAAACTAAACTGGTCCAGATTTTGCAGGAAAAGTGGCAGAGAATACCATAGATATGTATTTGATGTCTTGTAAGCACCATGAGGATATGCAAGTATATTTCATTTTATTAAGAAAATGTGCAGTTTTGATGCTGTTATGTATGTAAATGCTATGGAATCCAGGTGGTTAGGGCAGGAAAAATATGGACTGCTATTACACAAAAGCCCAGCTACACTCTAATCTCTTAATATGCAAGTCTTGGTTTCGAACTGAACTGAATCCTGTTTTGATGACCAAGCAATTAAGAGGCATTTGAGGATGATGCTGGTAGCTATAATTGTAGAGCTATATGCATGCAGTCTTGACAAGATGGTAACTCTGCAATGAACCTTTGAAATAGTTGGGTAGATCAAAAGCTGTCTGGACTACTGGGCAGCCCTTCTCAGGGATAGCACTTCTTGGTAAGGGTTATTTAGAAAACACTGTTGAAACAAGGTTTGTTTTGCCATGATAGCTATCCAATGGAATGCTACTTTGATACCCTTATGGTGAGCTTGCATGTGTGAGATATACCACTGAATGCCTGGGTAGAGATGCTACAGTACATACTGATCTGGCAGTGGACAACCAATGCGGATGTGCAGTAGAATTATTTCATGCCAAAAATAGTTGAATGTGCCACTTACAGATTGGTCTTCTCAGTTATGAGAGCTCATATGGAGAAACCTGATGTATCAAGGGACTCAGAACAAGATCAGTCGAATATGACTTGCTGGAAGAGATGCGACTTGCTGGAAGAGATGCATGCAAAATGTATACTACATCATTGGTATTGATTTCTGTCAGTAAATATTGGCTTTTGCCTGAGCTAATAAAAGGGATTTAGGTGGATTGCAGTGGTTGTAGGTGATGTGGCTGATTTGCTACATGAACTTCATAGGAAGCACAGGACAAAACTTCATCTTTAGTTCATATTTAATAAGTGATGTAAAAATAAACTCCACTTTTTTACAGGATGTTAAATATGAAAGCTATTTAGATGTCTTTTTTAAAACTGTTTGTCATTTGTGAAAAATTCTTGCCCAGGAAAATACATTGGTAATCTTGACACAATGAGTCCTGTTTAATTTATTAAACTATATGCTACAACACTAAAGTTTTCAAATATTTGCACAAGTTTTTTTGTATAACTTTTTAAAAAAAATGGATTAAAAATAATTAAGTGATATATTTTCAATTAAGAAAATAGGCAGCTTTGATGCTGTTAATAAAATAAAACTTTTCCGAAAATAATTCTATTATTAGTTTCATTTTAATTTTAACCTTTTTAACCAGATTTATATGCGCCTGCTGTATTTACCTTTTTGTGGCATTTTTCTTTTATAGACACATTAGTCATTTGATTTTTTTATTAATACAGTGTATACCATACAGGGTACACTGCCCTCCATTCTGCATTACTCAAGACAGGTTGTCACACACAATACTTTCCTCATTAATATAACTCTTTGTAACGACTGTTTTGCATTATGAGTGCGTTAACTAAATATATAGCCAGTTTAGCACAAATACTAACCAGTGCCTCTAAAATCCAGGTGTTGTAAGTAAGGTGAAAACTAGCCTGGTTCATGGCAGGTTATTTAGTACTGTTCACATATCATCATCATCATCATTATTGTTTTGTTGTTTTTTTTTAAAAATTCAATTTACAAATCAGCCATTTTCAATTTTTTCCCCCCAGACTCCAGGAATAATAAGCAAGATCTTGAACCTAAATTTCAAGGAAAACAGTGAAAGTGATGATGAGAGTCCATGTTTGCCCATCCAACTGAAAGAAAACAAGCATCCTTCACCATCCTTGCCTCCAGCGCCACCTGGGCTCTCAAACAATCAGGTGAGTATCAACTGTGCATGTTTTATGTTTAAATTCTAATTGTTTTTAAAATTTTCTTTTTTTTTTTTTTTTGTTACTCTTCCTGTTCCTCTTCATGCTCTTCCTGTTGACAGGATACTGATCATGGCCCTCAATCTCACTGCTTAAAAAAAGTTGTTGTCGATCCTGTAAACTGGCATCAGTGAATAAGACAAACCTGAAATTAAGTGAAACACCAGAAGTAACGTTGCAAGCTTCTATAGTGAGTGAACTTGAAAAGTGGCTTGTTCTCAGAAGGTAGCAGGTTAGTTCGATGGCAGTTGACCCATCACATTGCTGTTGCACCATCAGGAGTCAGTCCTAAACACTGTTGTTGATTGAAATTATGTTAATGCAGTGAGATAAAGCGTTGGCAACAAAAATCTACAAAAATTGAAGCAACCAAGATTTTTTCAACCATTTGTTCAACCACAAAAAAAAAAAAAAACCTGCTGAAAATTAACATGACTAAACTGTGTGATAGTTACAAGGAAATATTATCGAGATGTGTCTTGATTACTTCCGTTATAACTGTTCAGGTGATGGGAAATGCCTCAACCAACCATCATCTTACTGACATGACTGACTCCCTTTTAAAAAGGAAGGACCTCTTTAAATGGATTTTGTGGAATATTAATGCCTAATATTTCTGTTTCATTCTGTATACATGTAAATTTATTAAACTATATCAGCAGTACTAGTAAATTAAAATAAAGCAAATACAGATGATCCCAGTTGGTAGACACTGTGTATGTGGTATCTTCAGAATTTATTGTTTTACATATGTTAATCAACATCACCATCAGTTATCTGCCTAAGGGAAGGTCTCTGGCTTAGAGCCATACTAGGGAAATAAATAAACAGCTAAGGTTGTTTTCCATTGCCTTTCTGAATGAATGCAGGTATGTGACTAAAGACCTTACTATAACTCCTCATTTTTAAATATGGGAAACTAGAGAGCCCAGAGGAACCTACATGACTGGCTGATGAAGAAGAGATGTGCCAAACTGAGCCAATATATGGCTCTCAACCAAGCAGACTGGTGATCTAACCTTGGACTACTGTGCTACCCACAAGTGTTAATATCATTTAGTAAATACAGGGAAGAAATATGTGCAAGGAGGGGCAAAAGTCCTGTCCTGCTGATTAAAGATTTTAAAAGATTTACTAATCTTCTCACATTTAATAACCCAGAGATAATAGCTTTAAACATCATGAGGTCATTTCTTTATTATTTAAAAAATCATCTTCTTTCTACTCGAGTATTGTGGCGTTATGACAGACAGTCACCCACATTTACCTTATAACTTGAAAATTGACTCAGATAACTTGGTTCACAGTTGTCCCACTCACCAAAATCTCCATCAGCAAACATTCTTTGCTGGTAAAATTGTTGTTGTCAACAGATGTTATATTTCATAAAAATATTTTAATAATTAAAATTTTTTTTCTTCAAAATTTTGGAAGTGAGGTTTAAGAAATGTTCGCAACTCACACCCCATGCATTGCAGCTTCTCCTGGTCAGTGTGTCAAGAAAATGTCTTGTAAATAATAAAATTAGGGAAATTTGCATTAAACAGAAGTTAAAATGAGGCTCTAATGGCCTAATGATGACTGTTATGTGCAAGACTGCCATTCATTTTTTCTTACCAGCTTTTTAGAATCTTGCTTTGTTACTGTTTGTGTATAAGTTTGCTTGACAATGAAAATATCTCTCTTTTGGGTCTGTGTTTTTTTTGTAACCGTATCCCCGTTGTTGTTGTTGTTGTGGAGGAGTGTTTTTGGTTTGTTATGACTGAACTCAGGTCCTTCATCTTCAGTAAGGATGTTTTCCTTTTATTTCAGATTAAGAGAAGGCTGGTAATAGACTGCATCATCAACAGTGAAAAGTCTTACATCCAGTCCATACAAAGAATTCTGATGGTAATGGCGATTCAGTCTTTTTGTTGGTTTTTTAATCTTGTTTTTGGTGGAAGAAAAACTTGAATATTATTGAAAAGGAAAGAAAGATTTTTTTTGTTTCAAAGGTTAGCTTAGCAGACGGAAAATAATTATCTTTTGTAGAACTTGGGTAATCATGTGGATCTTTCATTGTTTAAATCCTTGAGTTTGGCACCTGCCTCATGTAGCTAATTGGCAAGGTGATGATTGTGTGTGTTTTCTCCCATCAGCCGAGAGACATTACGATTGCCGCTTTGCCAGTTATCAAGCTGGTAGAGCCTGCATGGTTGCTTGAGTTCTATTTAAAAAATATTACTCTCCTTAAAAGCGTTTTTGAACGTGTCACTGACAGTTTTCTTGCTCTTGTCTTTTTTTTCCACTGTTTTAGCATTTATCTCTTGTCTGTTTACAGAAAATAATTTGCGACGCAGAATGGTATTTAACTTTCTTTTTTTTTAACCCCCCCCCCTCCTCGGCCACAGACAATTAGTGCCATCTTCAGAATTCACTGTTGTCCACTAGGAAGTGCCATCTGTCCTGCATATTGTGGGATCTTTGCATAGTGTAACTTTGGCAGGGAAGAAAATCTAGTCATTCCCATGCAAGTAAATTAGGATTTTTTACCCTAGTAATCCACTAACCTAACTATTGGGTTACAGTAGCACCTGTAAGTTACTAATGAAAAGAAATAACTGGCTAAATACACTTACATCAGTAAGAACCAATAGAAACACCATGCCGCATGCCATCTTGCATGTCTAAGACAAATGACCAAATGCCAAACATTCCTATGGACAACTGTGATGCTTGCAAAGTTTATCATATCACCCTTATATGCTTGAAAAGCACTAAAACTTTAAATTTACTGAAATTGACTTGTATTTATGATATAAAGTTATTTCAAAAAAAAAATACTTTCAGTTATAGACTAAATCACAGCAAGTTTGTTTATTAACCTTGGTATTTTTTAAAGATAATAGATGGAATTGATAAAATCATATGTTATATTAACATTTCTTCTGTTTTTCTTAAAAAAAAAAGAGAATGAAATACATATAAAATTTAATTTCAAGTTGTACATTTGTAATTTTAAGAAAAATAAGTTAAAAATAAACATAATTATAATGAAATAAAACATAATCAGCTGGATTGACATTTTATAAATTAATATATCCTTGACAGTGTAAGCTCGGTAGGCAGTGCGCCTCACCTGGATGAAACTGGGAGGTGGGCATGCTATACCTTAGTAAACTTTACCCAGAGTAAGCTTATGATTTTAATTTTACTGCAAACATTAATATTTCAGATAATCTGTAATTTTAGTAGATTAAACAAAGAAACATAAATCAATGAGTGCAGAATTTTAGGGATTTTTCACTTTTATTGCCATGAGAGGATTTCAAATGAAACCTGACCAGGTATGATTAGAATGATTCTGCTTCAGCCAGGTTCCATTTGAATGTTCCTAGTGTCTTAAAGATAATTTGAGAGAAAGAGGTAACATGACTGGATGGAGCAGAAGCATCTTTCTGTCACTCGGAAGTAAAAACTGAAGGAAAAAAAAAACTTGTTCTTTACGATAAAGATGAACAGGATGCGATGAATATCTCTGTTATGGTTACATATTAGAATTGCATCTAACATCACTTAAGTCTTTTTTGTTCTCAACAGGAGTATGAAAGTATGTTGTTGGAAATATCTGGCCTGCAGAAGTCGATGGTGAAGATTTCTCTGAAGAAGTTGCATGAAATCCTGAACTACCACACCATGTTTCAGATTGCGCTAGCTGAGAGAGTTGCAAATTGGGATGAGCAGGAGAAGATTGGAGATGTCTTTACAGCATCGGTAAGTGAACCTTACCTCAATCTAACTAAAATAAAAAAATTAAAAAAAAATATTTAAAACTAAATAGATGGAAGTTATTGTACATAAGGAATTACTATTCATGGCCTCTGTGTATTTTGGTAGGAAATCTGATTTCATCATGTGCTGTTTCTATGAAAACCTTCACATAGGCAACTGACAATGTAAAGTTTCAGTGAGTGACTTCACGTAGCATAAATTCCATCATCTAAAGTAAAAGTAAATAAAAAAAAAAAACAGAGAGAAAAGGTGGAAATACCTATACTTTACCTGACAATATTTTGTAACCTATTACATCAAACCAGGTAGTTTAAATTGCATGTGGCATTTTTCATAACTGGAATTGTTTATTTATACCCGTGATCTTTTCAAGTCAACATAATTCTTATCTACTTTTTCAAGACTTTATATTAATAAAACAGGGATATCACAGGTGACTATACTCCACAACTGGCCTGGTGGCTGGCTTTCTTATAATTAATAGAATTTTATATAATAACCATCTGTTGGGGGGAGAGATGACAATAAAAAATGTCTGCAGGATAAATTACGATGGTGGGCGGGGCACATGTATGCTCTTTGCCAACTGCCCTATATTGTAGTTTCCTATAGTGCTAGTATCTTCCCAGCCTTTGATCTTTTGGTTTTCGGCCAGGTGTGGTCAGACTCATTATTTCTTGCCTGATTCACCACATAGCAGTGAGCACGGTGAATTGAGCAAAAATTAATGCCATCATTACGCTATCACCATCAACTTTCCAAGGGAGAGCAGTCACTTCCTCTTGCCCATGATAACCATTTCTCTTTCTCTCCCCCTTTCCCCACCTCCTCCCTCTCTCTTTCTCTTTCACGTAGTAACTTTGTATATACAGTATTGATAGATTATTTACATCTGAAATTTTTTTTTTTTTGAAAAATATTCTTACTACATTTAGATTATTTCAGTAATATCATTAAAGTGGTGTTTTTATGTGCAGCATTTCTGTATGCATAGTAGCTTGTACACTATCATTCTAATTAGATGTTATTTTGGTTTTGAGTTTCTATTTCGTTTTTAAATTGAACAAAATGCTGACTTAGAAAAATAAGTCACCTCTATATGATATTTACTGGCATTTAATGATAAAGAAGGGACATTAAATAATATTGAGACTTTGAAGATGTTGGAGTTGTTTGGTGTTGCTATCTGCTCAACTGTCTCTTTGTAGAACATCAAATAACAATATAAAATCTTTTATTGATGGAGTATTTAATGTTACAGATAATTTTTACCTGACTACTTGAGTTTGTTGTTAGTACTTTATTTATTTTTTTAAGCTCTGTGTTACTGTGCTAGTCAAAATTATTGCATCCTCTTATGTTCATAAACAAAATATTGAGAGTTCATTGTGTTCTTTATAATTTAAGAATCATTTTTAACATAGTAAAAACAGTTAAGCTTTGTTTAAACATTCATGGCATAGTATTTTCTTGGGAGATGCGTCTGTAAAGTAATAAAGCATAAAACTGTAATAAATGCACACTATGCAGCATTGTTTTGACTTTGACTTAGAAAATATTATTTTAACCAAAAAATTGCATAAATGCTTAATCCGTAGAATGTGGATGCTTAAACGTTGCAACAATCATTGTTTAATTACCCTTTAATTATTTTGGTCAGCACTGTAAGTATTTTTTTTTTTTTTTTGTTAGGTTGTTGTTGACTTATTAATGGTGTGTAGGTGTGGTAATGAATTTGATTTTGTTTTCAGTTCTCGAAATCCATGGTTCTCGATGCATACAGCTCTTATGTAAATAGCTTTTCTGCAGCTATGGAGAACATCAAGGCTCAGAGAAGGTCTCGCCAAGTTTTCAGGGAGTTTCTTAAAGTAAGGAGGGGAAAAGGGAAGGACAGACTGACACGCAGGCCTGCCAGCTTAGATGTTGGTGTGTTGCGCTGTCATTTTCTGTTAATGACATATAGTTAAAAAATTACCACACGAAAAAGTAGTTGTTTTGGTGCCCTTAAAGAGTTAATAGTCAGCTGTATGTTTACTATTTCTTTATATATGCATCAGAGAAAGTTTTTGACAGGTACAAAAAATGTAAAGCATAGGGCACAAAAAAGGTGTAAGTGTATATATCGTGATGGTACCTGAAGAGAGACAACATTAAATAAGGTTTATAAGCAAATTTTACCAGTTAATGCACAGTTCTTTTTAATTGTGCACATTCGTTGTTCAAAATGTCTACCTGGCATTCCATAGCAGTGTTTAGAATTAAATGTCCTTGAGCAAGCATCTGTGATTGTCTACTTTAGCCCACAACTGTAGAATAAGTCTTACCTCCGGAAAAACCCTAAAGCATGAAATCTGGAGGTTCTAGGAGCACCAAGGCCTGTTAACAGACTAGGTTTACTTGATAACTAGAAGCACTTGCTTTCATCAAAAAGACCACAAACAACTGTTTACATGTCATAGTTGTGCATAGTGCTGTGTAAGGTTATGGTGGGTTTTGACCTTGTTACTTTTTTTTACTGTTTTAAAAGACCTCAGGGAAAAAAACAGGATAACGATCTGATGTCGTGTTCCTTTAAGTCTTGTGTTTGTGCATGCATGGACATTCAATGACTCAGCTGTTCAATTCATTGTTCTTAGGAACCTCATATCTAGATGACAAAGGCCTCCGCAGGATTTGTTCCAGTGGTGTGGGTGGGTGGGTGGGGAGAGCAACCTGACAAAAAATATCCATAGGATAAATTACAGGCAGTGGTTAGGGGATTACGCAGGCTCAGCCAGTGCCCTATACTGTTTTTCCCTATATTGGCACTTTTTGGTCTTAGGCCAGGTGCAGTCAGTCTCATTATTTCTTGCTCAATTCACCAAGCTCCAGTGAGCATTGGTGAATCAGGCAAAAAATAATGCCATTATTACACTATCATCATCAGCTTTCCTGGGGGGGGGGGAGTTGCTACCTCTTGCCCTCCTTTGAGGATACCTGTGCTATATGAGAATCTACTGCTTGAATAGTTAGCAGCACCTGTGCCATATTTAATCTTGATTTGGCAAGATGATGGGGATTGTTGAGATGTGATGTAGTGTGCATAATCTTGAAGTCAACAATTGACTTAAAATACCTGTGAACTCCTTCCTTTATGTTTTTTTCTCTTTTTTGTAAAATGTATTGATCCAACTGTTTTTCTAAAGAGATAGCCATAACCAGTCTATCGAATTCGGCCGTTGCATTCAAGTAAAAATGTTAACAAACAGCATTTCTGGGGTTATTATCTGTGGCTCTTCAAACACTGACGTAGCTTCTGCAATTCCCGGCACTTGCTCATTAGAAGCACTTTTTAAGATGACTTGAATCTAGGCAGATGTTTTTTGTTTGCTTTTTTTTCTAAAACCAATCACTACTGTCAGTTATTCATGTTAAAGATTCCTTGTCATGGTTGCCATACTTGCTCACCGGTAGCTGTTTAGCGTGTAATAATTTTTAAAGCTTCATTAATTTAAATCTCCTAATTACTTTGAAACTGCTCTTTTTTAACTTTTGCATAATTTCAGAAATGAATGAGTCTACAGAGTGAAGATCCAATGACTGGATGTCAAAGTGCATGCAGCCTGAATCTGGTTTTATCTGCTGATAATTTACAAAAAATTCCCACGATGCACTGACAGTCATGATTAGGTTCTGGCCATCACTGATTGGTTCCACATGCTCAGCTATCCAAAATCAGTATGGCAGATGAAGTAAAAGAAATGAAGGAAAAAAAAATGGAAAACTTTTCTGGAAGTAAATTGCGCTAAAACTTGATCAAAAAAGAAAAATATAACAGCAAAAGAATTAGCTTTGAATTTTCTTTTGAGAATCGGCATACATTTTACCACTGCCTATCCATAAGCAATGTGATTTTACTTGTCATTGCATTATGGAAGTTTTTCCAGATTGTCCTGGAATAGAAACCAGATTCAGATTACACACACAACTGCTTTTATTTATAGTAATTAACAAGTTAAAAATTTATTATTTTTTTTTTAATTAAATTTGTCTAAAACTTTATTTTTAATTGAATGTAGGTACAAGGTTGTGTCATAAACAAATGATATTGTACCATTGCACACACAGATTGTTAAAGGTGTGTAAAGGGTTAATTAGAAATGTTTTTCTCTCTCATCTATTTATGCAGCAAAAGGAAATGAACAGTCATGACAGACTGTCCATCTTTGGGCTGATGGTGAAACCTATTCAGAGATTTCCACAGTTCATAATGTTTCTTCAGGTAAGAAGTGTGCACCTGTTTTAAATTCTTTAATTTTTGTCACCTTAATCTTTTCAGTGTGCTTGCAATGGTCTTGGGGCAGTCAGCTTTAACAAAAAAGAAACGCAAATCATGTTTATTATTTTCAGTTGACCTGAATGACTACTTCTAACTTTTCTCTCTATCTATCTTCTTCCACTGTTTGCAATTTCAGGAAATTTCCTCTCTCTCTTTTTTTTTTTATGTTGTCAAAACTGAACTTACATCTGCCTCTGCCAAGTGTTGGATGACTTCTTACATGGTAATCATCTGACAGTAACCACCTTAGAAGAGATTGTCCACCACATGACCTGTACACATAGACAGTAATTCATTGTTTGTTTTGGATTTTATTATGTAGTAATAATAACTTTATAAAAATATAAACTTTTAATTCAATTAATATTTTTTTTAAAAAATATTTTAGCAGTTTTTGCATAAGTTTACTCTGTTGGTGCCCCTTATAATTTGTATACATACATTGGGCTCAAAAATCTATGAATGTTGGAGTTTAGGGTACATCTTATGAAAGTTATTATTAATAATAAAAATATAATGTATCACTTGATGTTGCTAACTCAGATCTAAAATCTAATGTAGGAAACCAGAGAAAAACATTCACTGAAAGCAGCTGAATCTACACTGGATCTAAACCAAAAATGTGCAGATGCATGAATTTTGCATTACATTGCTCAATTATGGGTAAAGAAGTGTGGGTACAGTGTAGATGAAATTGGTTGTGAAGTAATATTCACGATGGCAGTCTATAGGCACATGGTCAGAGGCTCTTTTTAGTATAACATCAGATACAAAACGATGCTAGGTTGGTTGAAGTTGCTGCATTCACTGGGGCAAAGATTATTACAATAGACTGCCCAGCCATGTCCACAGACTTATCACCAAACAGTATCTCTGAGACATTCTTAGTAGATAAATAATGCTCAGGAATCCTTCAAATTGATCTATACATAACCTTGGCCCATGAGTGGCAAGCAGTAACAGGTGAGGTGAGCAGCATTCAAAGACTATGTCCCAGTTGCATACAATCATGCGTTTATTCTCAATGCCAATCATCATGTGATTTTTACTGTGTAGGCTACTTGTACAAATGGTAACCCCATTCCTCAGATAAGTGGAATGGCTTTCTATAACTTCTGATTACTTTGTGTTTTTCTTTCCATCCATTATTTCTTGATGTGGCTAGAGATTTTTTACACCATGTATACGAACAATTTTAACTGTAAATATTCAAACTGTTTTCTCTTTGCTTCCATGCTCATGTTAAATCTGATGACATTTTGTAATTGTTCTTGAGTGATGCTATTGCATCCTATTCGATATTATCTTTTAGCTGATCTAGCATTCTCAGTTTGTTGTTGTCATCTTCAGATGACTCCCAAAGGAAAAAAATCTAGGGGTCAGGTCTAGGCTTCTAGGAAGCCATTCAATTGGTCTTCGACCTGTCTATTTTTTGGGAAACTTTAGTTACACCTACATTAAATTATATGGTGCTGGACTTTTATTATACCCTGTGTATATATATATAATTTGTTATTCAGGATCTGTTAAAGTACACTCCCAAGGATCACCATGACAGAAAGGCATTACAGCTGGCTGTCACAGAACTGGAAAACCTTGCCCACAAACTCAATGAGAGGAAAAAAGAGAGTGAGCAACAATTTGCAGCAAGGAAAATCTTAAGCAACATTCGCGAAGGATTGTCATCCAAGCCATCTAATAATCACAGCCAATGCCTCATCCGGCAAGATGATGTGATACAAGTGGTAAGCATAGCAGCGGATATTACTGTGGTTATCAGATTGTGTGTATGTGGTGATAAAACTAACAAAAAATGAAAAAAAATAATACAAAAGATGTGGTTAATAAAAGCCCAATTATCTTAAAATTGATATTTTCTTTAGTGCTAATGCTAATTTAATTTCTGATTAACGTAGTTTTAAATGTCAGCCCTTTCAGTGGATGGATTTCATTTACTGAAATAGTGAAGATAAGTAAAAACCATTTTTAATTGATATTTACTGGTAATTAAAGATGTACACCACTTGTTGTTTACTGACAGATTAAAGATGTACAGTACATGTTGTTTACTGACAGATTAAAGATGTACACTACTTGTTGTTTACTGACAGATTAAAGATGTACACTACTTGTTGTTTACTGACAGATTAAAGATGTACACTACTTGTTGTTTACTGACCAGATTAAAGATGTATTTTTTACCATTTTTTAAATTTTGTTTGTTGCTGTTTTGATGTCACAAAATATATATTGTTTTTAAAAGGAAAAAGTTAAAATAATGCATCCCATCATGTTGTCAAAGTGTGATAATATTTAATAAAATTTACTCATTGGAGCAATACTGGATGATCATTCTAGAGATGTTGTCAGCAGAGTGCTCAACTGAATTTCCATGCTATTACTTTTCCATTATGTTCTAGGTTTCTGCACTCTGCCTGTTTTAGTGTTTTATGCTAGCAAAGAAATTGCTTTTTAATGTTTCTCTCTTCTTTTTTTTTTGACAGCTGGATCAAGCCGGATCAATTAAATCAAAGAAGAGAAGATTGTTTATGCTGAATGACACTTTGATCTGTGTAAATGTGATTAATCGGTAAATTGATGCTACCTTTTTGTTAGTGATAGATTGTTTATATTTCACCTTGTAATGAATTTATGTACGCATGTTGGTACTTATTCTTTGGTGATGCTCAGCTATTATTTTGATAAGAAGGATCAGAATGTGTGTAGTCACATGCAAAGAAAACAAAAAAAAAACATATTTATGAGATTCACAAAGCAAAAGACATTCTTGACACCATTTTCCTTTTTCTGGAGATGCTTCATGAATACAGGGGCCTTGTTTAAGAAAAGCAGCATTGACATCAATAAATACTCTGTTTAAGCTTTAGAGAAATTTTACAAAGTTTGTATCAGATTGATATTGTTGCTTTTATTAATTTTAATAAATACACATCACTGAAGTTCTGAGATGCCTGCAAGATCTAAAAGAATTTAAAATAACCAAAACTGAGCGAGTAAATTTGTGTGTGTGTGTGTGTGTATGTGTAGTATGTGTAGCATTGACCTCTTCAATCAGCTGATCTGCCTGGCAGATTACTGTTTATGAGGTCACAACCAAGCTTGTAATCTAGGATGTATTTTTCAGGACATTGCAATTACTGTCTTTGGCATTATTTCTTGATTTGATGCCATAGTTGATAATGAGGTAGGATACATTTAGCATATAGTGTAGAATACATCATCTGGCATCAACATTTATTAATTTCCTTTTAATTTTGATGTTCATGTTGCCTAATTTTAAACTTTACATGTTTTACCATCTCTCAGTTATAACACTGCGAAGTAGCCATATTTCTTTACCAACAAAAATTTTAGATTGGAATATATCACCAATAGTATTTGTTAATAGTTATATCATCCAGTTAAAACAATCAAACAAACAAATTACTAATATCTCTCTCTCTCTCTCTCTCTCACACACACACACACACACACACACACACACACACACACAACACACACACACACATGAGTGCACCTTTATAAACAATAATAGCTTTCTGATTTTCTAATCCTCTAAAAAAAAAGAAAGAAATTCTTTAATAATAGTGTGTGCAGTAGCAGGTTAAACAAACTTTACTATCAAAGTATCTCAGACAGAGACTCTTAAAAGTAGTTCTATGTATCTTTAAACTAATTTAAAAACTATTTTCTCTAATTTGAGCATCTCTACTTGCTGCGTGCACACTTTCTCAGCAAATTCAGTAAATTTAAAACTGTTTTTAGTTAGTTCATTCTGATCCTGCATATTTTTAAACAGATAAACTAGTAAATAGAAAAAAAAGATTTTTAAAATCAAAACACTCTTGAGGTAAGAGCAGAATGTGACCTGACCTCTTTATTAACAAAAGCTTGCAAGTTATTTGTAGCTTTTTATTATTATTACTATTGTTTGTTTGTTTTCCTTTCTCTTTCTTGGATATTTACACAGTTCTAGTTTAATTTAGGACCATTTGCATAATAGATCAATTGCAAGCTTAATTATTTCTTCTTTGCTTTCCTACATTTATTTTTTATATAAAGAACTTTAGGTTGTTTTGACTTCAGTGACTGTGGGCAGGCACACAGCAAGTAAACATTCGACCAATTTCAGATATTTGCTATTTTGTTTGTCTTTTAGATGTTTTTGAACAAATTATTTATTACAACGATAACAATCTCATTTGTATGTTTGTCTGTTTTATTTTAAATTTGTTTAAAGATATTTCTGGACATTATAACTAATTAACTGTTGACACCCATGTATCCACCTATTTCTTTGTTGTTTTTTTTTTTAAAAAAATGGTGCTAATTAAAACAAAACTCATGTCTGATTTTTTTTGGCTGCTTTTTTAAAAACAGATTTTAAAACTTTGTTTTTTTTTTGTGTGTTAAAGGGAGCGTGATGGAGAAATGACTGAAAGATTCAAGCACAAGTGGAGTGTACCCATAAAAAATATCAAAGTCAAGGACAATGCTATTAGTCCAGAGATTCGGTGTGTTGTGAAAGGGGAACCTGGAAAGATGAGCATTATTTGCAATAAGCCAGGTGCGTGGGTGTGAACAGTAAATCAGCAGAGAAATTTTCTCAATGCGTTAATTTTTCCTAAAGTATGTTTTTAGGTTTTTCTCTTTGCTACAAAATTAGGTTAAAGGGACTATAAATTTGTAATAGTATAATAAAAAAAAAAAGATAAAAGTATTATAGTTTAAAAGTTTCTTATCTCAAGGGTTAGGATAATTTTTTTGAAACTTGTTAAATTTTTTTATTCTACCTGTTGACATGCTTCTCCTTTCTGATGAGAAAGATGTTCCTAAAGATTCCCATGATTCAGAAAAATGTGAAAAATTGCTACTATTCTTCATCTTTTTTCTTCTTCTAGTTGTTTCTGGTTTGTAATTATTGATAAAGTCTTATTTTTTTGAAAATAGATCCTCCTAAAGATGACGTTCTTCATCTCTACATGGATATTAATGAGATGTTTCATGACTACACTGTGCTTGGTCAGATCAGCTCACTAGTATCATCTTTAAATCGGTCCTACAAGGTATGCCATGAGTTAAAAGACCAAACAGTTCTTTCTTATAGGTATATTAGGGTGTGGATGCTTGTAGCAAAATGACACTGTTAGATTAGTTTAATGGTACAGTTGATTCCACTTTGTTTACAGTAACAGATGATATTGAAAGTCAAAATGGGTAACCTTTTTTTTTTTTTTAAATTTAAAAAAAAAAAAAACATTTGAGGGGTGTGCATGAAATAAATTAAGAATTTGCATTATTTTTATCTAATGTTGAAAGGGGAAGATATCTAGAGGAGTTATCTTGAGGCCTGGGAACACCCAAAGGGTCCAGAGATATTCAAAGCATGTGGTAATTTTGTTACTGAGTACGAAAAGGATTTGTCTTCATCTGAGTTGACTGAAGACATGCATCATCTGAAGACAGTACATGTTGCTATTTTTGGAGCCCATTCTCTTAGCTGTTTGCATCTTCTGAACAGATTATGTGCTTCAAATCAGAAGGGATTCTTAGTAACATCTATGCAGCACATTGAGTTCTTGGTACATGGCCACTCATCTGAATGCTTCAACAAACTCAAGCTCAGGAAAAACTTCTTGTGCAGCACAATGACTTAGGTTGGAGTAGATGACCTTGCCTTGTATTGCATTTCAATTGGCATACCAAGTTTATTTTAGTAAAATAATTCTTAGCTTTGCTCTGAAAAAATGCATGAAAATTGCTTAAATGCTACTTTATATATGCTTTTTTAATAGTAAATATTGTGATGAAAACACATTTTTGATAATGGATAAATTTAGTTTCTTTATGCTATCTCATAAAGTGTGTAGCATGAAACTGGTAAAAAGGGACATATTAAAAGGGAAAATCTAGAGTCCACATCTTTGGTCTACTCTAGCCTCCAAGTAGCTGTCAACAGTCATGATTGTTATCATGTGTCTAAGCAAAACTTCAAAAGATAAAAAAATAATGGTTGATGAGTACATTGTAATGGAAACACCACTCACTGCCAAATAAATATTTAAAAAATAATTTACAAGCAATAATGGGTGCATTTCCAATAAAATATAATATCACAATGCAGTATTCATACAAGTCTATCTATACTCCTCAAAAGACAAACATCTTTATGGCAAATTTTATTTATCATAATTCTTTTCTTTCCTTCTTATTGACAAATGTTGAAGAATCATTTTAATAATTTAACCTCTGAACCTGAACTTTATTTTACAGGTTCTTACTGAAGAACTAGTGCATGAGACAATGCGGGATCTTCAGAGAAATATTCAGGAAAAGAATGAACAGTTGCAGTTAATTAGTAGCTGTTCCATTGTTCTAGTTATACCTTCCAGGTGTGACAATTATTTATTTTTTATTTGTACAGTCCATTTATTATATTTTTTGTAGTTATTTACGGAAATTAAGGGGTTAGTTTTGGCTTTATCAATCACCTTATTAGAATTAATATTACTAATCAATTTATCCATGTTTCAGGGAACTTTTCTGGTCATTATTGTCATCATTATCATCAGAGTTTAGCCTTGAGAAAAATTGTTTTTGTGCACAATGTTCATATTCTGATAACACTGGGAAACAAATTTTAACTTTTTTTTGTTTCTTGCAATTTGATGGTGTTTCCCCATAGCATTTTTTTTTACACTGATTCCAAATATGGTCATGGAATTGCTCTAGTACCCTTAATTATTGAGAAAATTGGTTTAAACATGAGAAAATTGAGTTAAAATATATAAGGAAATTACATTAAAAATTTATTATTATTGATTTAAAATTTCTTGACAAGGGATTTCCATTTGTAGCTTACTTCAGGAGCATTTCTCATTAGTGTCCAGCAGTAATCGGCTAACACTGCAGGATCCCACTGGCCTTGATAGCATTTTTTCTGTGGTTGAAATTTCCTGGTGGAATCTTTCACCATGCTCGTCACTTACATCTCCAAGGTTCTCTGGGAATAAATCTAAATGAGATTGCATAAAATGGATCTTCAAGGACATATTGCATCCCATTTGTTTATAGGCCTCAATCATTTTCATGCACCAGTTGTTCATAGTTTGGAGCCTTGATGTTTCCCCCAAAAACTAATGATGACAGATTTTAGGACATTCCATGCTGCTCTTTCCTCGTCCCTTAAGATTGCATCAAACTGTTTGTCCCTCATGAGTTCTTTAATTTGGGTACCAACGAAAATCCCTTCTTTTATCCTTACCTCACTAATACGTGGAAATATTTGCTTCAAATATTTGAATCTGTGTCCAGCTTTGTTCATTGCTTTCACAAAGATCATCTTCAGTCCTAATTTAATATGAACTGATGGCAAATATATTTTTTGGGGGGTCTGCCAATGGTTGATGAGAAACATTATTTTGTTCTGGAACAATTTCATGAACAGGCCATTTTTTAACAATAGAATGAGATTCTCTGGCCCTACTCTCCCATTCACATAGGAAACAGCAGAATTTAGTAAATCCGAGCTGCAAGCCCAGAAGTAATGCCAAAACCTTTAAATTGCAACATATGTGCCAGAGAAATTTGTTGTAGTTTAATTGTTTAAGATAGTCTTCATGTTATCATAAGATTCTTTCATGTGGATGGCATACCCAATAGGAATGGAGGGATATTTATTTCCATTATGCAACAAGACAGCTTTAAGCTTCAATTTGAAAGAGTCAAATAAAAGACACCATTCTTCAAGATTATATTCATGAACGAATGCTGCCATCAAACCATTAACATCATTGCAATAACAGAACCCCTCATCAAAGGAAAGGAACTTGACTAAATCTTTTTGGTGAGTATGGAAAACAGGTATGTTTGTATCTTTTTCCATTAAATTCCATTCCTGCAACCTGGATCCCAAAAGTTCAGCTTTTTTCTTTGGCAAATTTAAATCCCTCACAAGATCATTCAACATACTCTGTGTAATGAATTGCAGTTCTTTTGATTCTGGAGCCTTGTAGTCTGCATCGGTATCTTCTTGAACGTCCATTAGCTCATCGACCTCAGTTTCTTCGTCCAATGTCCATGTCTTGGGAGCAGTTGGAACAGGAATACTTTCACTGTGACGTACGGGTCGAATGGCTGATGCAAAGTTTGGATATAGTTTTGTCTTTAGCAGATAAACCTGAAATATTTGTGAAGCAAAATTAACAATCTTTAACATGGTCTTGCGGTTCTCTCCAAATCATTGGCACTCCAAATGGCATGGACCTGGGTGTTCCTTTGAGTCATGCCCGAAGGTTAACTGCACAGGAGGCGCAACAAATATGCGATGCCCACGCTTTGTCCTGATCGCCTATCTTGCATCTGAAGTAAAGTTTGTAGGCCTTCTTTACAAGTGCAGTCATTGTTCTTCTTTGAGATTTCATGGTCATTTCTCCACATGTAACAGAAGGTCAGATTAACACACTTTCGATTTATATTTTTAAAGAATTAAATAAAAAAATTGATCTGAAAAAGAAAAAAATACATCAGTAATGACATTATCATAACAAGTATAAGAAATATAATATAAATTCAAAATATAATACACTCACTATGTGCTCTATTATGAGTAAATATGCTGAAAATTAAAAACTCCATTTCTCAAAAACTATGGGTGATAGAAAAAATCTGAAACCATATTTGGAATCAGCGTTAAAAGTTTTATTAGGATCACCCATAAATAACTGAGAAGCAAAAACCTTGTTCCTCAGTGTAATCAGTGTGGGCTTGTCAGTTGATTATTCCATTTATCTTAAGAAAGTAAAAATTAGTGAGAGGAGGCAACCTTCTGGCCTCCTCAATGAGCTGCAAGACCAATAAAAAACCTTTCTAAATGTTTGTAGATTAAGAAGCATGTAGGATTATGAACAGAGCTAGCAGCAAAATACAGCATCTTTAGAACAAGTTCATAATCTTAAAAACAGTAATGATTATAGACACCTTTTAAAAGCCTACAACAAGACCTTTCAAGGAGCAAATTAAAAGGACAAGACTTAGAAAATCAAAAAGTTTCAAAGGCTGTATAATTGATTTTGTTCTCGGAAACCAATGTCTGACACTGACCATCCTTTGACATATTTCTGAAAAGATGATACTATTCAAGAGCCTGAACTTTCTGCAACTGGCAGCAAATGCCAAAAAAATTTGGGTGATAAATTAAGTGTGTGTGAAAACTCATATTATATAACATCTTCTTCTTTCCATCATAATGCAAAGAGAAAAAATAGTGATCGCTAGCTAGAAACTGGTGATGGGGGTTACCTGCACTTTGTTTCTGTCACCACTAAGGATTCAAGAAAGAAATTGTTAAATGCTTTTCAACGAGAACAGGAACAGTGTAATGATGCAGAACTAGATTTGGGGAAAACGTTTATCTGATATCCGTCTTTGTGATGAATGTCACTATCCAGTACAATTCAGAAGAACAATGAGTTTAACAAATCAACAAAAACAAGAACAAATAGGTTGTACTAGTGACATTCAAACAAAATATGGCTAAAATAGCATTTTCATAATGGTATCCTGTGAATGTCTCTAGTAATTCTATGTCAAAAGTTAGGTATTTGCCTGATTCTGCAAGGACTTCAACATCAAAGTTGTCTACAAAAGCACTAACATTTTAATAAAGTAAGTTAATACATTTGGCTCCAAAGCAAAGAGAGAGATTATTGCCAAGGATCAAATCTGTTCCATTTATTATAGCTGTGGTTTAAAAAAAACATTTGTGAGAGAATGGTTTACTAAAAGCAGAATAGAAAAGCACATATCAGTCAGGCCTGGTTAGCTAGAAAAGTCGTCATTAGAGATCATGCTTGATCATGAGAGCAGCAAGTCAAGTGGATAGATTACTCTATCATAGATCATGAAAGAAAGGTGGAAGCAGTGCACATGTAACCCAGCACACCTAAGTACACCTGTTAGTGGATATAATGGTTGAAATGTCCATCTAATTGGATAAGTTTTTCTGGGAAGTGCAGTGAGCTGAACGGTTGGTTAAACCATCATGTCCAGAAACATACTAACCAATGGGTTGCTGGTTTGAGACCAGCTAAAGTCACTTGATCACCCAATTTATTTAGTATAAATGTATTTAAAATTCTCCCCACTTCCTTAGCACTGCATATCCTATGTACTTACTTTCTGTATGCATTCCATGTTTAAAGAAAGATTAGTAAATTAGTTCTAGTACAAATAGTTAGTTATAATATTTTTTTTTAAAGAAGCATACTTTAAAATTAAAGCACCTGTCTCTATATTAGTAATGTCATAATCATCATTAAACTTCTTGGCCATATTCTCAGGAAAAATGTTTATTTTTTAATTTTATGTGAGAAACTTCATTTAGATATCATTAATGAACATTCATAAAGCAGAGAAAGTTTCTATTTTGCTACTAGAAAATGTTGTTTAATGTTTATCATTTAGAATATTCATAATCTTTACTAAGATAAGATTAACCATGCTAAATGTTCAAATGTTAAACAATTGTTTGTCTCCATTAATAAGTTTAAAAATACTCTAATCTAAATTAACTCTGATTTTGTTCCCATTTTGTCTTGTAACATGCAAAATGGTTGGATAGCAAAGGTTTTAGAAAATTTGAGTTTTTCTTTTAAAATCGTTTATTTATTTATTTTTTGATCTGTGTGTTTGTAGATTTTTTTTCAAATATACATCCCCATGAATTCTCATATAGACAGAATGTGGCTTAGCCATACCATGGAGATGGATAATTGAAACAGTTTCTCATTGCTTTCCTCAATGAATGCAGATATGTGATGACTAGAACTCTTCATTTCTAGATGTAGGAAACTCATGTAGCTGGCTAGTAAGGAAGAACGAGAAGACACCGTACAAGGGAGGTAAACCAAACTGAGCAGGTCTCACCTGGCACTCAAACTGTGGCAACCTAGCAGTGCTATGGATTCCCATGATGCCCATAGTGAGAATATAAACATGATATGTAGTGAAAAGCTAAAGAAAGGAATTTTCTGATAAGCTTATTGACTGTGAAACCTTAGCAATTTTGACTAAATAAATAAATATTATGTATGTTACTTATTTCGATTTGTCAGTTTGGTTTAATCTCTTTTTTTTTTTCTAGAACAAGCAATGTATGCTTGTTCTTCCAGGCTCCTTCGACATTAGTTAAACAAGACTGGTGCTTGGACCTTCAGATTGCAAAGCTTGCAATTGGTAAGATCACCTACTTGTAATATTTTAAATACTATTTATTTATGTATAACTCTGAATAACCAATGTCTGGGAAGATAGCAGTTGCTTTCTAGAAAGCTAATTGGCTTAGGCTGAATGGCATATATATCACTTTAGGGAGATTTGGCTTCTGATTGTCTTTTTTGGTTGATATTTTAAAAATGTTTCCTTTTAAAAATTTTTGTAATTTTTTAAAGGCGAGTAACAGAATTGATTCATGTAAGCCACCTTTATCTTCTTTAAGTACATTTCCATTGGTTTAAGCAAATTATGTCTTTTCTTACAGATCCACAGAATAAACCCAGTTGGGATTTGCCACACATGCATAATAATTCTGATACCCTCTGTGAGCGAATGCCAGCATTTTTTCTCCAGTCTTTACCTATCAACATATCTAGGCATTTTACTCAGGTATAAATAATTATTTCATATCTGTCTGTCTCTGCATCGCCTCATCTATGTGAGAGCATGCATTTGCATGTTTCTCTGTGCATAAACTTTACATCTTCATATTGTTTCTTCTCTGGCATTTGTGAACTAATTAAAATTATTGAACATTAACTTTTGCCTTTTTATGATTATAAAATGAATTTTGTAATTTACACATTTAGGTACTAGAATTCATGAAAAATGTTAACAAATAATGATGAAAATGCATGCAATAATCATAACAATAGGAAAAATTTGTATGGAATCTGAAAGGATTTTGTATTTTAGGAAAATTGCTCCATTTACTTTATATCATGGAAAAGAAAATAATCTGGGTTGCACTGTTCTTCATTTTAAGCATTGCTTTGATTCTGTTTTTAAATAATAATCAAATAACTAAAGCAAGAATAGAATGCATTTGTATGATACATCTGCCCACAGAACTTCACTATTAAGATTACTGCCTAAACTTATATCCTGGTCTAAGTAATGTGGTGGACCTACAGATGGCTCATGACCATATAAGATAGCATCGAAAACAGACCGTCAGTGCATGTGGATGCATTCAATTATTCTATGCTGAAGTAAAGTGGAAAAGACAAAGTAAAAAAATTTTACAAATTTATTTTTATATATAATGTAACAGAAACAAAATGTGAGTGAGTGGATTTAATGTCTAACTTGCTCCCAACTGGGCTATGAGTTTCTGCTGATTCTGTCATTACTTCTCTTTGTTGCTACAGTAATCCCTTTCTCCTCACTTTTGATGGCCTTCTTGGAGATCTAAAAAAAAAAAAAATTGACCACACTTTGTCGGTTAAAGTAAACAGTTGGATTAACTTCATGAAAGTTGATTAGCCAGGTGAAATAACAGATCTGCATTGCTTAATGGGATCACAATTCTGAATGGCAAAGTGAGGGAATAGTATTATATTTAAGGCAAAACAAGACTAGTGTTCAGTGGTCACCCAAGGGGGAAGCTATACTGTATTTGGAAAAAACTAAAAATTCTTAACCCTTCCTATACCACACCACGTTTACCTTATACTTGCATCCCAGAAACAACTGCATGTTGAATTAGCTGTGTATTTGGAGTTAGTGATATACATTTGTTGTTAAAAAGGGTTATGCTAATGAGGAAAATACTGAGTCACAGCCTCTATGGCTCAACCTGTGCTAATTAATAGAGACTTGAAGAGTTGTGGTAGTGTACAGAGGATTAAATTACATTCCATTTATTTGTCACTAAATCAATTTTCTTTTCTGTTAAAAAAAAGTGGCTTAGTGTTGTTTATTTTATATGAGTTGTAAAGTGTAACATTTTTAACTGGATCATTTGTGTGTTTGTGCTAGAAATGTTCAAATGCCAATGTGGTGATGTTCATTTGAATATTCCTAGTAGTTTTCTAGTCTTAACCTCACCCCATAGGTTCAGTGTGCAGTCCCTGTCTACATCATGTCGTCCCAATCAGCCAACATTGGACTCAAACACCTGTGGGTTTGTAGCTCCACAGAAAGCAGGGGACAGGTGTCCATCATTTCAATCCACAGCACTGAACCAAGCCTGTTGGAATCCTTCCAGGCTACCCATTCCAAGATAATGTGTGTGGAGAAAGTTCCTGGACTGGCTGTAGTATCAGACCAGTTTGCATTTCCTGCAGACACAGTATGGATGGCAACAGCAAAATCTGAGTAAGAAGAGAATCGTTTTATTTTTCTGCTGCTTCTGTTAACGATAACCACAAGATGTGCATTAGTGGAGCCTGTGGTCATTATTACATTCTGCTCATCTCTGATTGCCTCCCCTACACCTCGATTTGATAGCTACGTGGTACATGACGTAAAAACCAAGCAAACAAGACTTTACTGGGGAAACAGATTGTGGTGAAAGCTTAACAGCAAAAGAATTAGCTTTGAATCTGCCTTTTGAAAATTGGCAAACATTTCACTGCCTTTTATTCATAAGCATTTTTTGAGTTTCCCAGCATTGCATTATTGGAAAGTTTTTTTTCTTATCTGAACAAGCAATTACCTTATTTTTTGTATAAAACTGCTGATAAATAATTCTTCTTAAAAGAGAAAAACAAACAACAAAAGATTAACCTTTTAATGTCATAAATAAGAATAGAAATGGCACTTTTTTTAAAAAAAATCTGAAACCTGTAAAATCATGAGGATTCTGTGGTTTGAACTCTGGCTGCAGTAACTGCCACCTAGTGACTTTTCTTATTTAAAGAACAGGGTTTACAGTTCTTTCAGAAATCACTGGATCCATATCCTGAAGAATCTTTCTATAAGAAAATTAGTTTTGATGAGACCCAGAGCGATGGTTCTGCAGGAAGTACAAACTATTGTAAAGTAAAAATTTGCTGATGTTACTTTGAATGAATTTTGTGGGACAAAAATTTTTTTCTATCATGTGCTGCGTTGTCCTTTGAGTAATTAAACGCAAAATGGATCAGTAAATCACAGAAAACAGTAAGGACAATATACATTGATGGCTTAAACTGGTCCTGAACAAAAAAGAAACTGTGAGGCAGGTGTTCTTGCCTTTTGCCAATGAATGATCATTCAGAGATAAATTAATTTTTCTTTCTTTCTTTTCAGAATTTTGGTATATGTTTTAAACAACTCGACGGGAGTGAAGCGAGAGCCAAAGCTGACCTTCAGTCTTCCTGGTGTAGTTCTTGCTCAGAAATACGTCTGTGACATGGTTTTTGCTGCTCTCCATATTGGCTCAGTAGCAGTTTTTTGCAGAAACGAAGGTGGATGTGTCTACTGTTCTTCTAGTTTATGACTCCCCACTCTGTTGACTGTCTTGTATATTTTAAACTAAATTATCTACAACAAAAACAAAATAAACAGACAGTACAAACTAAGCTTTACCTATGATTATACTTTCATTTTAATTATCATTTTTTTGGATTTACTAGTACAAATACATTTTTCAGTGACATTTCTTTTTTAAATTAACAACAACAACAACAACAAGCCGGCCCGGTGGGGCAGGTGGTAGCGGGTTAGTTCCGTAAGGGGACCGTTGCTCCTGTACCGGGTTCGATCCAAGGCTGGGGTCGGAGGAGACTCGTTGCTGGTGATCGCCATAGCGTGAAACAGCTTACGGCATCTCCTTGGTGTCCGACGTGAGAGAGACCTCCCGGGTCCTTGGGGCCCACGGTGTCGGGGGACCGGGCCGTTTGTCGGCTCGACGAACATCTCTCAGTAACGAGGAGGACTCGACAGAGAACAGGCCACTTGTCTTTACGGGATGCGATGCCATTGAAAGAACCTCGTTCGGAAGTCCAACTCGCTCAACAACAACAACAACAAAAAAGTACAATTTTCTATCATTAGATACTTTTAAGACTGTTGGTAGAATAGTCATTTCTTAGAGTAAAGACGACCCCTCATAATCGCGGTTTGGCATTCGCAGCCCAGGTTATTCGCAGAATTTTCCTTAGAACCTAAATAATAATTGTTCGTGGAAACCCCCGCATATTTGCGGAATCGCAAATATCTTCCGCGCGTTATTCATTTCTCCTTGCTGCTGATTGGCTGCTGCCCACCAGGTGCTGTCTCAGGCAGATGCAGTCGCGCATCATCCCAGTTTACCGCGTGTAGCTATCTCGAGTGTTTCTCTGAGTGTTGTATTTTTTATTAAATTATTATTATATATTTACTTATATATTTTTATTATTATATTTTACGTTATATTTGGACGTTTATAGGAATTTTTATGGACCACAGTCCAATATTCGCGGTTTTTCACTCTTCGCGGGTGCTCAAGGGGACGTAACCCCCACGAATAACGGGGGACAACTGTACTTCAAGAAAGTTGGTTGGTTTCTACATTTGGTATACTCTTAAGAGGTCTTCACTTTACATTTGATTTTATTCTGTTTCATTGCTATTTTCCAGTCTTTTACAAATTCCAGGCCTTTATTTATTTATTTGCTGCTTTTTATTATTTTATTCTTTAGCTGGTATTTGGAATATGGAAAAACCGCAGTTGATTGAACTCGGAACTTCTCCAGTTGGCTGCCTCTGCACATGTGATGGTTTTGTGTTGGCAGGTTGTGGTAACAGTTTGTACAAAATTGACCTAGCTACCTGTGCAGTCCAGGTAACTATACTGAAGGAATTGAGGACAAGATAAAGGCATTTTTGGTGTGATACACACCATGTTAAAGTCCATTTGGATTCTTATATTTAACACTAACTTGTCATATTTTGTTATTAATAATATCTAATACTCTTTGACATTTAAGCACCATAAGATTTTTCCATAAACAAATTTCATGCAGAACTGCTACATAATCTAAACTGCATTTCTGGCTAAAAAGTTGCTTAATGCAACAAAGTACCAATATTTTAGAGTGGAGCAAATTAAATTGTGATGTGCTTATATTTCAGTTTTATATACCATTTTTTAAAATATGGCATGCAAAAATTAAAAACAAATTATTATAAAGTAGGTTAATTTTAGATGTATCTTTAGTATTTTACTGGAAACTCATTCATTATGTTTAGTGTTTGCATCAAGTGTAACCTCCTCCTGTATAGATGATTTTCTCTCACCTTTTTTGGTTGTGCTGCTCACAAGACACTGAATGCATAACCGTGTGGTGTCTCTGCTGTTTCCCCTCTCTCATGCAGAGCTTGGGCCTGTGGAAAAAACAGTGTTTTAAACAAGGGGGGGTCCCTTCTTCATATCCTGCCCAATTTCATCTTAAAGATGCTGTTCAGTTTAAAGCTAGGCTCATAGATGGTCAGGCAAGAGATTAAACTGATTGCTTTCTTTGTAGATATTGAATTGCTGTAGCCATACTAAGGTCTGCTGGTGCTGTCCTGGAATACTGGTCTAGTAACTAGTAAATGATCATTAAAATCAGGAATAATGACAGGCACAAGAATGGTTTCATCACATCTGTTAACATTTAGGTTTCCACGTACAGTGATAAGATATACACCCTCACACCATGGTGGCACTACCACCGCCATAAGCAATAGTCGCAGTAATGTTTCTTTGTTTGTAAGTTTGCCTCATGTGTTGCTAAATTCATATTTGATCATCAACACAGTACAGGAGAATCTGGAGCATTGTCCCAAATTTATACAGGTAATTAGAAGTATTAATTGATTTAATTGTGTAGTTTGCTTATGTCAATTTAACAACCTTAGACATTTCACAGGGGAGAGATGTAACCTTGGTCATTCACTCTCCAGGACACTGTTCTGGTGGAACTTTATTGTTGGCTTTTCAGGTCAGTGACATTGGTAGAGGGATTATTATGATGCACTCGATGAACACCAGCCCTGTCTTCTCTAGGGGGTCAGTTTTTGGTGATATCCACTATATGATATATAAACAACAGCATCGTGAACAGAGAGTTAGCAACAAGAGGATTGATGAAGATGTGGTGCATATGATATTGCCTCCCTATTATCTCTGCAAGAAAGCCCACAAAATTTTTTTCATTCTAATTACCTGCCATTTCTGGACGTCTGCGTAAGGACTTTAAACCATACTTGCACTGGAAATTTTAAGCATTTAGCACCCTGAATCTATACTACTTAGTAGATGCAGAGATTGTGATGTGTGATACATTATTTTTCTGAAGCCAACCACATATGCATGTATTATCAAAATGTGCCAAATGCACAAGGCCTGTTCCAGGCTGAAAACAACACAATTAAAGCTTAGACATTATTTTCCTCAGAGATTTTACTACTTGTTTATGTGAAGAAAAATTTGGTGATGCTTAATTTGTTTAGATAGGTACATTAGGTCTTTGGAAAAAAATCTCCACAGCAGCTTATAGTAGTTCTCTCAGCTTAAAAGAAAAACATTTTGAAATTTCTTTCTTATATAAACAATATTTTGTTGAACTTTCAAATGTGACTTTTAAAATATTGATCTGCTAGTGATAATAATAAATTTTCTTTTATACAGGAAGAGCATAAAATTTCGACAGATGAGTCAGTGGTAGTAGAGCACATGGTACAAGCTGGAGTTGGTTTGTGGGTCTCATACAGAAACTGTTCAATCATTAGGCTGTTTCACCTAGAAACTTTAGATCTTCTTCAAGATGTCAATATCTTGTCATCCATTAACAGGGCATTGGTTGGTAAGTGTAAGATTGTCTGATTAGTGTTTGCTTGCTTTTTTTCTCCATAAACTGGGATTTGTAAAAATGGTTTAAATATTAAGATTAAGAAGTTTAGTTTTCTTTCTTGCCATTGTGTCTTTAATGTTTACACCTATCATATCAAAGAATTCAATCTCTTCCTTAGTTATTCTACACCCCTGATAGGAATTCAATCAAGCACCTGTGATAACACCTGAATTGTCAGCTAAGAGCATCCTTTTACATCTCATCAATATAATGGGATTAAAGGAAGTTTTTATATAAGGGAGAACCTGGAGCAGACCATAATATAAAATGTCAATGATTCAATGCCAAACAGGATAGAGGCTCTTTGTGGTAAAAATAGCTGGAATCATTTTTCCTCAGCTGTTGGGTAATGAGGCATAGCGTCCAGTTCTTGTTGTTATGCCTGTTGTGACTAATTTTGCACCAAGTGAAATAGGAAAAGAGAACATACTGTAACCATGGCTATGGCATTGGGGATGCGCACATGTGATGCTCAGGCACTCTCCTTTTTTTTTCCATTAAAAAAAAGAAAATTAGAACCAATATTAGTTTTTCACATTATTTGATATTTTCTATTTCATGATTGATAATGTGAATACATGTGAACTTTTATTTTAGGTCAGGGGTCACCAAACTACGGCCCGCGGGCCAGATCAGGCCTGTGACATCAGTTCATCAGGCCCGCTGACGGTACTTGCATTTGCGTGATAAAACGGATGGAACACGAGATGTTGTGAAATAAAATTTTTTTAATTTTTTCATGGATAATTGACACATCATGGGCAAGAAGGCTCAGAAAAATTCCCCGGTCATGGTGTTAATCGAGCTGGTCTCTAGGCTGTTTTCTTCACCCTTTATTATGGCTACTAAGAAAAGAAAAGTGGACGCCGAGTGTCGCGTTTTCAATGAAGAATGGGGAGTAAAGTACTTCTTTGTGGAAACAAAGGACCAGAAAGCTAGTTGTTGGTGTATGCAGCGAAAGTGTTGCCGTTTTGAAAGAGTACAATCTTCGGCGTCACTATGAAACAAAACATCTATCAACATATTCAAAGTTTTCTGGAAAGTTACGCTCTGAGAAATATGAGTCCATGAAACGTGGTTTAGAAACTCAAAGAAATCTCTTCACGAGAAAGTTTGCTGAAAATGAATCTGTCACTCGTACAAGTTACAAAATAGTGCATAAGTTGGCAGAGCGAGGAAAACCGTTTACTGATGGCAACTTCATCAAAGAGTGTATGATAGAAGCAGCAAATGACTTGTGTCCTGAGAAAGCCGATTTGTTTGGAAGTATCAGCCTTTCGGCAAGTTCAGTTGTGCGGAGAACAGAAGAACTTGGAGAGAACATAGTGCTACAGATACGCGAGAAAGCTAGGAACTTGTTGTGGTATTCTCTGGTGCTGGATGAGTTTACTGATCTCTCGAGTACGTCACAACTTCTTGTTCATTTGTGGTGTCAATTTGGACTTTCAGATAACGGAAGAGTTGGCATCCGTTTGCTGCATGCATGGAACAACAACTGGAAAAGACATTTTCATGGAAGTGCAGAAAACTTTGCAAGACTATAACCTTCAGTGGAATCAGCTTCGAGGTGTTACAGTTGATGGAGGAAAAAACATGGCTGGAGTGAGGAAGGGTCTGGTCGGGCAGATCAGGACTCAGTTGGAAGATTTGCAAATTCCGGGCGCTCTGTTCATACACTGCATCATACATCAGCAAGCACTCTGTGGGAAAGACTTGGATATTTCTTGTGTACTGAAACCAGTCGTTTCTGCTGTGAACTTCATTTGGGGATATGCACTCAATCACCGCCAGTTCCAGGCTTTTCTTGAAGAAATTGATTCTGATTTCTGTGACTTGCCTTATCACACAGCAGTGAGGTGGCTCAGCTGCGGTAAAGTCCTGTTTCATTTTTACAAGCTCCGAAACGAAATAGATGTTTTTCTCACTGAAAAAGATAGAGCTGATCCACAGCTGTCAGATCCTACCTGGCTGTCAAAGTTGTCATTTTTGGTCGACATTACATCCCACATGAATGAACTGAACTTGAAACTTCAGGGAAAGGATAACCTCATCTGTGATCTCTACAGAATCATCAAAGGATTTCGGAGAAAGCTGTCATTGTTTGAAGCACAACCGGAAGGAGAAAACTTCTCTCATTTTCACTGTTTCAAAGAGTTTTGCGCTACAATTGCTGAAGATGTCAACCTCGATTTTCCTAAAAAGATTATTCGTGACTTGAAGAAGCATTTTTTGGAGAGATTTTCAGATCTCAACAGAATTGAGAGTGACATTCTTCTGTTCCAGAATCCGTTTGATTGCAACCTTGATGATGTGCCAGTTGAACTACAGTTGGAGCTCATTGATTTGCAAGCAAATGACTTATTGAAAGAAAAGCACAGAGAAGGAAAACTTGTTGAATTTTACCGCTTCTTACCTGATGTTGAGTTTCCGAAATTGAAGAAATTTGCCGCTGGTATGGCATCATTGTTTGGAACAACTTATGTCTGTGAGCAAACATTTTCAAAAATGAAGTATGTGAAGTCAACACATTGAACGAGATTGACTGATGAACATTTGAAAGCAATTCTCTTGATTGGATGCAGCAATTCCAAACCAAACATTGATGATATCTTGAAAGCCAAACGTCAGTTTCACAAATCTCACTAACCTTTTTTGCTGCTTAGTTTGTAAGATTCGGATATGTGCACACTAGGTCTGATGTAACTATATTTTTGCTAACGTCGCCTTCTTTGATAAATTTTAGTAAATAAATATGTTGGTTGTCTTTGTTTTTTGTGCATTGCACGCCACTCACCCATGATTAACATGGAATGCTAAACTTAGTGGTTCGTCTTTTTTCCCAGAGCTTTCGTTCTGGCTTGCAAGTATTGAACAGAATGATTATGCGGCCCGCACTCGTCATTCTTTCAGTTATCCGGCCCACTGTGAAAAATGTTTGGTGACCCCGTGTTTAGGTTGTGGATTGTTTTATAATTAATTTTAATTGATTATGAAGTACTCTTACTTTTATTACTCATGCTACGCATGGCATGGTTATTCCACTACGACACGTCTATAAAAATGCTTTTACTGGATTCTGCCAACTTTTGCTTCAGTGTGTGCAGGCCGGCTTTTATTATATTTACAAACACATTCTTGTAGAAACCATATTTTATAAAAAAAAGAAAATCATTTCTTATATCATTAGAACTTCTATATTTCCCCCCTTTTTTAATGCAGGAGCTGTGGAAGAGGTTCCTCAGAGATAAATATAATGTGCATCTTTTTTTTTTCCTTTTAGAAGGGATGACAATGCTCTCCTCATCACCGATAGTTCATATGGCATCGGGCACATTTAAAATGCATCTTTTGTTTCTGAATAACTCATTTTTTTGAAAAGATTAGGTCTGTTTTTACATCAACTTTTTGAACATTTCTAAATTTCAATTCTGATTAAGATCTTAATGTTGTTGATGCCGATACTGATGTCAAGTTTTGTTTTTTTAGGTATTATCATTCTGTGTTTTAGAAGTACTTTCTGTTATGCAACTCGTCATCTCATTTGATCATCTTTTCTGCCAAAAACCTGATATTCTTTTTTTTTTTTGAAAAAAAAAAATTTTTTTATGAAGAACAATTTATTAAAATTACTTTATTACTTCTAGAAAAAAATTCTGTCAGGTATGAAACATAAATTCGTTAACATTTTAAATTTATTTACATTCAGAAATGGTCTCTTTGTAATGTAACTTGCTTATATATCAGATTAAGTAATTAAGGAATGCTACTTATAGATTTACTTACATACTGAGGTGACTGCATGTTAATTAGCTGATAAACTAAGGTATTTTTACTAGAATTTCCTGTTTTCTACTACAGTGCACATCAAGCATATCCACAAATGTTCATACCTGTCTCTGCCTCTTTAGTGTGCAAAAACTTTCTCAAATGATCGTATTAAGGGGAGAATCTCAAGAGAGTTGATAGATTACGGACTTTCATTTGACTAGCAATGCCAGCTTTCTTGTTATGCTTGCCATCAACATGTTCTTGGAAAAAAGATCTACATTAAACTATACAAAGTGGAGTGCAGAATGGATAAAATTTAAATTTTAAGATAAGTTTGTAGATTTTTTAGAAAGACCTCTCTGAATTTTCCATTAAGTTAAGCATTTCAGTGTATGCAGTTAAGTGTTTTACTAAGTGAGTAGCTGTAAATGTTTAAAAATATTATCAAATTCAAACTGCTATAATTGTTGTGAATGTACTTCCAGGTAAAGGTTTTACACAGACAGTTCTGCAAAAGAAATGCACAGTATCTAGTCTCCTGGCCAGCAGAGGGCTTCTCTGGATTGGAACAAATGTGGGCGTGATTCTTATACTACCTCTACCACGGCTTCATGATGGTGTGCCACTGGTTAGCGGGCGACCCAGTGTCTCTCTTCATGGTCACAAGGGTCCTGTGAAATTCTTGGTTCCATTTAGTAGAGACAGCCATTCACTCTCTTCCCCAGTTCCATTGGATGATGCAGTGAAGACAAAGGAAGCAGAAGCAGATGTTGCCACAGTTTCAGATATATCTGAAAAAACCAATCCAGCAACAAAACCCAGCAACTTTCAGGCTAAAAGGCATCAGGAAAAAACAAATTCAGCCTTCAAGCTGCCAGACGTAAATTCAGCCCTTCAGTCTGAGCTGAAAGATTGCTTGATGCAACGTTTTCAATCTGTGCCGAATCTGACTGATGTCAGAAATGAGAGAGATGATTTTAAGGTGCTGTATGGCAGTCTGCTGAGAGGAGTGGACTTTAATTTGTGTCAGTCATTGCATTACCAAAAACCTCTATCCTTGGAGCAGTCTGACACGCTGAAATATGATGCCAGCCCTGATTCTCCCGAAATGTCCATGACTGAAAAGAACATGCTACCATCTCTAGCTGGAACTTCTGGTGTCTTGCCAAATGAGAAAAAAGACATGGAAAAAACAAGTGAACTGTTATCATCCTCTCCTCATTTAACTTCTGGTGCAACTATTCATTCTTCATCTTTGCGGTCACAGACACTGAAAACCAATAGCTCATGCAACACTGTGATTGTTGTCAGTGGTGGTGATGGTTACTGCAGCTGGAAAGAACCTTTGTCTCAGCAATCTTCAAATGAAGCTGATGATGCCAGCTTGCTCTTCTGGATGTACAAATTATAGATGCTCGAATAAACTGTTGATAATAATTTGAAAATATGTATATGTATATATGCACGGCTTACACGTGTATATGTGCGTGTTTCAGAATAAGATTTGAGATGTTTGTTTAAAAACATTGTAACATACAGATAATTTTTATTGACCAATAATTGTAGAAAAATACCATTGTTTGTTTTTTTGCCTCTTTTCTCTCATTTGAAAAATTTTAAAAACATGTTTGCAAGTTCAGTTTTATTCCATCATTTTTTTTTTGTAGAGGTCTGTTAACCTGAAAGGCAACAAGGTACATCAAACCATTTGCTAAGCCAGAAAAGCAGCATTATATTGTTATATCTCAGCATTTTTCTGAAAAAACAAAGACAAACGTTTTTAGATGATTAGTAAAAAAAACACAACAAACTTATATGTATAGGCTACATGCATATGTACTTTAAATTGTTATAAAAATGTTGCATTTATAGAAATATATAAAATGAAAATCTATTTTGAATTTAGAAATGCCTAATTATTATTCCATGCACAATATATAGTATTATCTCAAACAAATTTACAGTAACAATAATTAAAGAAAATGTAGACAACAGTATTGGTATTGCTTTATTAGCCATACTGGTATTGTTTTATATATCAGAAGACTGCACAATACTGCATGACACATCTAGAACAAGAAACAAATTTGTTCCAACAATTTAATTAGGAATGTCTTAGTCACTTTCTTTTAGAAAATGCTTTTGCTGACAAAACCGCCACAAAGCAATGATTAAGATAATATAAACTGTTGGAAAAATACCAAGTTTGGCATTAACTCAAAAATGGAAGAGATCCACATGTTAATGGTTAAGAGAAGTTGTTTTTGCTGTGAAGAATTTTCATTTGATAGTTGCTGTCACGTAATTTGGTATTCAAATAAAACCCAGCCAGAATAGCACCATGGTAATGGTATCCTGCTGGGGTTCGTTTGAATTTCCCTAGTAAATTATGTGATGAATATATAATTTTGTTAGTCTGCTTTAAAATATTTTTAAGCAACATTTATGAACTGGTAGAAAATATCTACATCCATGATGAGATTTTAATTTTATTTTTTGTATTTCACTAAATCATAATAGCATAAAAAAATCAGCTTTTTTTTTTTTTGTTACATATGCTTATCAGTTCATACAAGTATTACAACTAAAGCACAGCCCACACAAATATTTTGTAACATTTTAAAAGTTAATAAAAGTTCATTAAAATGCATACAATATTCTTTCTTTCAAATTATTTTTTTTTAATATATTTTCACACTAGAGTGCCTTTATGGTTTAGAGATATGCATTTTAGAAAGGGAATGGTAATAGATAACACATCCATTTTAATACTTTTGTATTTCTCGCCATTTTGTTGACTGACTTCAAGAAAGAAGAGCTTCACAAAGATCAGATATCTCAACCATCATGTCAAATCTAATGATTACTCCAGCGTTCTTGTGTGTGTTTGTGTTTTCTCTTTCAGTAATTAAAGCAACAGATTTTATCATTTGTGACCAATCAATAATGTTTGATTACTTTTGCGAGTAACCATTGATTAACTGATGTTTAGGGTAATTAAAGCTATCAATTATACAAATTAAATAATCTATGCATTTCAAAGTTAAATTATAACTTCTTTTTCAAATGAATACTTATAGTAGTATCGAAATATACATAAATCAGTCGTTAGAAATGTATAGATGGGAGTTTTTATAGGTTTGCATGATGTTCAGTTAGAGCTCCATTTGGTTTCAGTCATAATTGGGGGGGACTAAAGATTTCAAGCTCAGATTGGCCCTTTATAGGCACTGGTGGTGCAGCAATACGGGTGCTTATTTGGAAACCACCTGATTCTCTGGTGTTGCTGGTGGGATGGGTAGGAAAGCAAATTTTTTTCAGTATCAGAATGTATGCTACCCCCTAACTTACCTAAGATTGAAAATGTAAAGAAAAGTTTTAAAAAAAGTTTCCCTGACCAATAGTCATCCCATCCCTGGGAAGGCAAAGTCTCAAGATCCGAGCCATGTTGTAGTGATGGCAGGGGAGAAGGCTTTGAGGGTTGTACAGACAGTCATAGCCAAATATAGATTCATAAAATTCCTTTGGTTAAAACTGTAGGATGAAAATATAAATCAAAATCAAATGGAAATAAGTATAATAATGATGCCAATCATTTGCAAGTATTTCTTAATATTTATTAGATATTCATTTTATGTCCACCAGAGAGCACTATTATAATTATTAATTGGTTTCTGCAATATTATTTATTTATTAGATGGGACTGAAACCTCGAGAAAGCATGTCATTAAAATAATTCCTCTTATTTTTTAAGATTTATTCACGTATTCTCGCAAATTTCCTCGTGTTAGAAAACAGTTAAGTGCACGGGTGGCGGTGATCTACTCTTCGTTCCGCGAACGGACGCTAGACGGCGTCGCCGACTGACTGGAAGGAAAATAAGAAACTCGAATGATGACGGTTGGGTTTCGGTTGCTGCACTCGCGGGCTGTTTAGGGGGCTTCGCTTACACTTACCCCTGTCGGACCCCTTACCGATCTTCCTCCGCACCGATGCCATCTGTGTCCGTGTCCAGCAAGGTTGTGAGCAGAGCCCTGGCGGCGGCGAAGTCGGGGGATGTGAAGACGCTGGAGGCTTTCGGAAAGGCGCGGTCCCTCCACGACACCGTGGTGGACGAGTACGGGGCCAGCTGCGTGCACTACGGGGCCCGCAGCGACAGCGTGGCCGTGCTGGACCTGCTGGTCCGGGGGCTGGGCCTGAGCGGCTGCCGGAGGACCAGCGTCGGGGCCACGCCGCTGCACGACGCCGCCGCCAGCGGCAGCGTGAGGACGCTCGGGTGGCTGCTGGAGAACACGGCCTGCAAGGTGGACGACCAGGACGACTACGGCCTCACCCCCTGCCACTTGGCGGCCAAGTACGGCCACGGACGCCTCCTGCGCTGGCTCGTCGACGACACCAACTGCGACATCCTCAAGAAGAGCGCCACCGGGGCCCTACCCCTGCATTTCGCCGTTCTCGGGGGCAGTCTGGAATCGGTCAGGCTCCTTGTCAGGGAATCCCCTAGGTGAGTTTCCATTTATCTTTGACGGACGGCTCCTCTCCCCGCTTACAGCTGTATCCGCCGTGCTCCCTTTCTCGGTATTTTCACCCTTAAAATCGCGGGTATTGATACCTAAACCCTAACCTTCATGGAGAATCCATATTTCCTAGTAAGTGATCTGTTAATCTGAGACAACCCCCCCTCCCCCTCCCTCCCTCTCTCCCATCTCTCCCTCCTCCCTCTCCTCCTCTCTCTCCCTCTCATCCAAATCAGTTATATTTCAGACAGGAAATCTATTTATTTGGAAATAAATTGAACCCTTAAAATCGCGGGTATTGATACCTAAACCCTAACCTTCATGGAGAATCCATATTTCCTAGTAAGTGATTGTTAATCTGAGACAACCCCCCCTCCCTCTCTCTCTCCCTCCTCCCTCTCCTCCTCCTCCTCCTCCCTCCCCCACTCATCCAAATCAGTTATATTTCAGACAGGAAATCTATTTATTTGGAAATAAATTGATAAAAAGGAAGGAAAAATACCAGTAGAGGCGTTAAATTAAGGCGGTATGGCGAGAAGGTTCACAAGTCTGGAATTTTTCCTTCTAATGTGATAAGAGTTTAACTGTTAGAAATTATCTTTAAATTATATTGTTCCATCGTGATCAGCAGCAGCATCTTATTATTATTATTATTATTATTATTATTATTATTATTATTATTTTATTATTATTATTATTATTATTAATATAATAATATTATTCAGTGAGGCGTTGAGAGAATTTTGCGACCATGGTTTGTGTTGCCTATTCCAGTTTGTTTGTTTGAGATGGGGAGGGAGGCTGTGGTTACTTAAGACTGCCAGAAATGTAGAGCATATTAGAACAGTTACATTATTTCCTGTTAGAGGCGACAGCCTGCCCCAGAATCTCTCTCAAACAAACAAAAACTGTCTAAGAAAGCAACAGATCCATGGCAGTATAATGTATTATTTATGGGTTAAAGCCTGTGTGTTTTCTTCTTTTCTAATATTCTGTACTTGTTTGTTTTTAATGGCGCAAAACAATGAGAGTAATAGTATTTGCTGCTGCAAATGGAGACAGAATATGGAAATATGAGTAACCGACTAAAAGGTTTTTAGAGAAAAGGGAACACAAAGAAGAATATGGCCTGCTGATTCATTGTTGACTATAGCTCTGGATGACTGCTGCATTTATTTAAGCAATAAACAAAGCTAGGATCTTGTGGTTTAACTGCTGATATATTTGTAATTACTTTACCTGTATACTTTGTACTGAAGTGTTTGAAACCAGCTTGTTAGACTTTTTTTTAAAAAAAAAAAATGAGTAAACAGGTTTGTCCTCCACGGTATTGCTCTCGATAAACGCCAGTATTTTACTTTATTTTTTTACATTTCCACAGCTAAAAATAGCCTGAATGCATATAAATGCCCATTTACATGATAGATGGGTAATTCATCTAGATGTATAGAAGAAAAATGTTATGTGGTAGGTAGTAACACACCTAAACTGGGTTGGCCAGTTGTGTGAATGAGGGCATGTCCTGTTTACCTTAGTGACTCTGGTGACTTATCTACATGGTGTGAAAAAATTTATTCATACATAGACCTTGTATTTGCGTGGATTCTCTATGTCTTGAACTTGCAACTGTCACTTGCCAGAGTAGCTAATGAAGCAGGAACCAACTTTGCTTTTGATTACTGAATGTCATCTACATATGAAGAAATTAATTCTCGAACCCTTGAATCAGAATGGGTAAAAGGGTCGCTAGTTTTGTTCATCCAGAAAAAAGTAATTTTGTAAGCTAGTGTCACCTGTATTTTAAAAAAAATCTTGTAAGTTGATACATTAATTGCTTTTATTTTTTCATTTTTTTCTTTCATTATAAACTCTTCTGCTGTAAGAAATCATATACATTGTTTAAAAATACTTTCCAAGAAATGAATATCTGATACTGGTGAAACCATGTGTGCCAACAATGTTTACACACAAGTTCATCAAGATTAAATCATAGGTGGATATGCAGTGTCATGTGCAAATTTTTAAAATTGTTTGTTTTTGTGTGAGCATTTTTTGATGAGAACGGTTAGGCTTTTCTCTGTGGCTTTTTGGTTGGATGCAAGGTGAATGACAGGCTTATGATGGACACAGGCACATTCAACCAAGTTTTTGTTTCCTGTCTCTCTGAAAGGCCTCAGTTCACCATACTTAAGGCCCACTTTTTATCTGCTTGTTCCAGTCATTGAATTTAGATGCTATGCAGTTATGCTTTGAAAAAAATAAAAGGAAGATGTGTTATAAGAAAACATTTGCATTTTCAACATGGAGAAAACTGGCTGTTTTTGGCAATAAGTGCAGATGAAACAAGAATACGCATTTTTAAAATGATCGACCTTTGTTTTTTTTTTTTAATATTTATTTGTTTAAAGATTTCTGCAAATTTTCATGGATGCTGCAAGTACTTATTCTTTTATGATCAATTGTTGTGCTTTTAGTATTTAATATTAAAAGTTGTTTGAGTGTAAAATGTGTGTGTGTGTGTAGTGGTTCATCTACAGTTATGTGAAATGATGTATAGATGTGTGTGAAAAGCCTTAAGCTGCTGTAATCAGTATAGGAAGAAAGACAGGAAAAACTAAGGATTAAATTAATAGATTTCACATCTGTTTGCTGTACTGGTATAGCATCAATTGTTCAAGATTTTCTTCTGGACTGATAATTGACAGCTGGTCAAAGCAAGATGGTACTTAAAATATCCAATTTAGATTTTAAAAATCTATTTTTGACAAAAATTCTGTATCCACATAGCCTGAATTCAGTAATGCTGGTATTTGGCCACAAGTTTTGCATCACCTCATAATTTTTTAAAATTTTGCTTGATAAAGTCTAATTAACTCTGCTTAATTTGCATAATAATAATAATAAGTAACATTGAAATGCACACCACTTTGTGGTATTCAAGAATACTTAATGGAAAGAATTATCAAAATTGAAAATTGTATTGATTTGAAATCTGACTTGTAAATGATCATGATAACATGTGACTCGTGTAGGAGCTTGCATTCAAAAGCAGATTTTTAGAAGTGGTGTTGGCTACAATGTCAAGCTATATGCGCAGGATTTAAAGATAAGTTTTGCTTCATTCTATAAATTTTACAATTTTTGGCCATGGCTGTATTTAGTTTGTTGCCATACAAAATCTCTCATTGAGCTTTACTATTGGTGAGAAATTTAAATTACCCGAAGCAAAGAGATCCAAATCAAATGCAACATTTTTTTTTTGACTTTGTACCTTAGTTTGAAATTGAATGATGATGATGCCACATGTCTGAACCTCGATCAGACATCATTGGATTAGCAAGTGATTAAATTGTAAAAAACAAAAAAACAAAAAAAAACACTGGCTTAAAAGGACTTTTCTTTAAAAGATTATTCAATATTTAACAAAGGTAGAAGAAAGAAAAATGTGAAATATGATCATTGGATGATAGGGAAAGACAGCATAAAGAGAAAATTTTAAGTTACAAAATTTTATGTAGGAATTTTAAAAATTGAGTGATAGGATCTCTTGATGCTTTCATGGAGAAAATTTTGCTTCTCTCTGTGTCTAATTTTGTCATTCACATCTTTAATGCAGTAATGCATTTGTAAACATTGCTTCTATCAATGACTGGTCAAAAACTCTATGATACAGCTTTGCCACCTCATACCAACAGGATTTCAAATGAAGAGGTGTTGGTGTATTCTCTCTCCTCTTCCACAGCCAGCTGCATAGGTTTCCTCCCACTTTAAATAATGAAGAGCTCTAGTAAGCATTTTCCAGCTAGAGTCAAAGTTGATCCACCTACATAGCGCAGAATTGGCAGCGCTTCCTGGTAGATGGCCAGAAAAATAAATAAGTGAATAGGTTGACACATGTAGGAAAACATTTTATAGAGCTTATATGCTGTATCAAATTATTGGTCTGTTGCTGCCGGCAATTTCATAAAATATTCATTCTGATAATCTCTCTTAGGGTATGCAGACTATTTCTCAGACTTGCTGCCTAGGAACTAAAAGTTGACTTGAAAATTTCAGATCAAATGGGTTTTTTTTTGTTGTTGTATCTGTGATCACTGAGAGATTAGGGGAAAAAAAAACAATTTCTTTAGCAACTTGTTATTTCATATGGCTGTATGAATGCTGCACCTTTTATTTTTATTAGTTTAGGGCATTTGAATTTAAAACTTATCATCCATATGATGAAATTAAATGCAAATTATTTCACTCTTGGTGAACTCTAGACAGCATGGTTTAAAATAACATTGCCGCAGTGTACTCACTCCAACTTCCAGATCAGTCAGAACGAGCCTGTTGAGCTGCAAAGGAGCCTTTGTATTGTCTTTAAGAAGCTTTCAAGTGATATGTTATTTTTTAGTACGCATCTTAAATAAATACTTCAACCAAGGCATATTGTTTAATAACCACTTATTCCAAAGTATGCCACACATTTGCTTTACCTTCCAGATGAGAACCTGTTGACAAATGGTCATTCTTCTTTTGAAAATAATCAGGTGTTGGTGAAGCTGAATTAGTCAGTGCCTTCCTTAACAGGGGAAAAAAAACATAACCATTTCCCAATATTAAGACTGCTTTGTTCTAACTTCACATCTTTGCTTAGGAAACAGCATAGATAGATATTAACTTTAAATTCTTGAGTGATACAATTTGGGATATAGCATTATTTTTATTTCTACAGAGAATAAACTTTTTTTTTTCCCTAAATTTCAAAAATGTCTATGATACCACTAGAATTCCTCAGGCAAGGTAGTGTTGACTTCTTGAGCATGAATTGCCTGTTGAAAAATTAAAGATCTCTGGAATTGAATATGAAAATATAACACGCCTTATTTTGAAGAATTTAGAATGAGCAAATGTGTGAAAAGCTTTCCACAAGCTACCCAGGAATCTTAATAATTGTTTAGCAGACTTCATATAAGTCATTCCTTTCTGAATTCTTATGATCAAAGGATGATGCAGTGGCCACTTCAAAAATGAACAGTATCTGGAAGAATGCCAAAGATTCACTAAAGAGACTAGTCTATTGGGGCAGCACTGTTGAGGTGCCTTTTCAAAAACATTAAACGAATAGTAGTAGTTTTAAGGTTAAATCACCCTCTCTTGGCAAGACCTTGAGAGCAATGTAGTGACATGTCAGAGACCACTAAGCAACCATTCTCGCAGAAAATGTAAATTCTTAATGTGATTATGCAACGCCAAGAATGTTAGGAAAATTTGTTTGCACTGCTATAAATGATCAAATATTTGCGTGGATGAATTTTTTTGACTTCAATCAGAGAAGGTTTATAAGGGAAGGGGAGGAAACAAACTTTCATTTAAGACAAAAAAAGAACATTGATAGGCCATTAGAAATTTTTTTTATCTTACAGCTTGCAAATAGTAAAAGCTTTAAAATAAATGGACTAGCTTTCTGCTAAATTTTATCTGCATCAGTGATTATTTTTGTTGTTTTTTGTAATCAGCTCTCTGACAAGGTGGATTTTGTAGGAAATGAGATGGGGAGAAATGTAAAGATATTTCAGAAATAATTTAGCAGCTAATCCATTGCCTAAATCTTTAACTGACATTTCACTATCAATTTATAATGGCTCAGCATTTGTTTTATAGCATTTGATTGTCTTTTCATTGTTGACTGCAGCAATTGGATAAGTGCTTTTGATGCTGCTTCAAGCTGAAATCAATATCCACTGCACACGTGGCACCATTAATCATAGCTAGCCCAATAACAGTGTAACAAAGGTTAAATTTTTATTTTCAAATATTAAATCTGTTTTGTTTAAGACAACGATAACGAGAAAAAAAAAATATTAAACAGTCTTGCATGCTTGATGGCTTTTTATTAAATTGCATTAGCATTCTAGGTGAAAGGTAGAGCATTTATTTGAGGGTTGTAGAAACTACTTTCTGCATTCTGTGCTACATTTAAAGTTTCATCTAGCAGTAATTAGACTATTAAAAAAAAAGATAATTCCTTTTACAATACTAAAAATTGTGGACCTGCTGCCAGTTTGCACTGATCACTGCGCTACAGTGGTGGTGGGGTGGACGATTACCTGTAAAGAAAATTTGTGCAATAAATATAAACAAAATTAAAAAGAAGATGGTGTAACATTTAAATAATGTATCTAAACTGCATATTATCTATGGCTTATTTCTGTTTCACATTCCTAAACCAGCTGAAAGATTGTCTTATAATTTTTGGTATCTGTAATTTTCTTTTTTTTTCCCTCATCTCCTTTTTCAGAGCTAAAAAAAAAAATCTTAACATGCCAATGCAAACAGATTTCTTATTTATTGAATCTCTCTCTCTATTAAAAAAAAATATAGATCTGTCAACGTGCAAATGAACAATGGCGTTACTTCTGCATACCTGGCAAGCCAGGAGGGAAAACTGGATATTTTGAAGTTTCTAATCCTGGAGGCAAAGGGAACTGTAAAAATTATAGCGTTCGATGGCATGACCTGCGTCCATGCGGCTGCTCAGATGGGTCACTTGCACGTCCTGAAGTGGCTGGTGAGTACAGCGGGCCTTTTTTTTTTTAGCTAACTTGAATCATAATTAGCTTTAAGATATCTTAGATTGATAAGGATCACATACAAACTTGGGCAGTGTTAACTCACCAGTCTTTAAGAAAACAACAAAAAAACTTTATTTGTGGATGCATTTTTTTTTGTTGCTTTTTTGCTTGGTTATTAATGCTATTTGTTTCTGCTTTTTCACCAATGTACAAAATGAAATTTTGCTAGTCAAATTCTTTTGCTTGTTGCATTTTCTTCTGGGGGAAAGAATTAATGATCAATAACTATATTCTTCACAAAAAATATAAGCAAGTGTTTCTAAGACTGCAGTGCTTGTTTTCTGTGTTTGTAAAAAAGACCCGCATACAAATCTACACTGTTTAAAAAATTGATGTCAGCGAAAGTTAAGTTGAGTTGAGCAGAAACAAAATCACTGATTGAAGTGGATGAGCAAAATGGCAATGATGCCAATCTAAAAATGATTATGGACAATGGCAATCTAAAAATGATTATGGACAATGGCAATCTAAAAATGATTATGGACAATGGCAATCTAAAAATGATTATGGACAATGGCAATCTAAAAATGATTATGGACAATGGCAATCTAAAAATGATTATAGACAAATTTACATGGCATAATAGGCTTTAACATTATATCTGATTAGTCCATGCATTGTTGTGGTATGACAATTTTCACTATGTGGATGGATGTTGTCATCCACAAAGACGAAGTTGGAACCTAGCCATTGGGTCGGAGAAATAACCATAAGTGTAATGATTTCATTTTTCATTGATGACCAAATGAGCTCTTTAGCCAATTTTACTAGCCCATATCATCGTGCTGAGTAATGGCATATTTAGTGAGTCATTTCTCAATTTGTCTCACTGCTATAGCTTGTCCATAAATGATTTCTAAACAGAATCTACAACTGGCAATGAGGAGAACATGATACCAATGGTTCATTCAGCCTTCAGTTGCAATGTTGTCTCAGCCTTTGCATACATAGCTGTTAATGGTGTTGTGTTAGTTGGATGTGCAGCAGTGGTATTCTGGACTATACTGCAAGAATGAAGTTTATTGCAAATTGTCTGTCAAAATTTTATGGTTGGTTTCTCTTTGGAGGTCATTTTGATTAGATGCTGTTGAAAAACTGTTTCTTCTGACAAAAGTGACAAGATAATGATCTTCATGGTGGAGTTGTAGCACTTGAGCAATGGAATGAGGTCTCATGAACTGGCCAGTACCTTGTTAATGCCTGAGAAATAACACTGCAATGAACGTTGTCCTGGGAAGCAAGAACAATCAGTGTTATCCCTCCCAAAACCATCCCAGTAACCTGGGCTGCCTCATTTTGCATTAAATGATTCCTAAGCATACCTTAACTGACCTATGTCATGTGCATAGAATTATGCAAATGAAGTGAGAGAAGCGATTTGCATGTGTTTCCAAGGTGGTTCAGTTCCAGGGGTTGTACAATATCATGTCTGGGTTTCTTCCTCAGCATGCTGATTCTCTTTAACCAAAATATAAACAGCTTTTGGTGTACCATGCAGGCTTGGAAACTGTACTTTTTATTTTTATTTATTTATTTAGTGTGTGTGTGTGTGAGTGTAATGTACTTTGATTAATGGGCAAAGATTATTATTAACTTTGTTTATTTTAGTGTTCTTTCTATTTCTCTCCAGTTGACTTCTTGTTTGCATCAACCAAAAATTAATGGAATTTAAAAATTCATATATAAAAAAACCATTTGAAAATCCCTTAAGTATTTTTACAGTCCATCTGTTCTAAGAGAAAAATGATTTTTTGAATATATTGAACTAACTATAGCTTTCTGTGAATTTTTATCAACAGATCTGTAAATTAATGAATTACTTTGGTAAAGAACAAAATTGAAAATGTTTTGTTCATTGTTGCTTTAGTTTGCTCATGATGGCTTTATAAAAAAGACCCAGTATAACCCATTCTTTCCGCAACTGCTGATTCTATTAAAATTGGTTTTGTCATGCAGCAATTAATCGAGTTTTTCCGACAGTTTGCTACGAATGGCTCTGTGTTCATAATGAGATTATTCTGGTTTTCCCTGGATTATTTTAAAATGTTCATTTGTAAAAGTCCCTAAAATTGTATAATCACACGTCAGCTACATTCCACTTTAAAATCATAACCAGAATTTTTGTGCTTCACAAACCTTGCTAATCATTTCCTTACAGTAATTTTTTAATTATTTTATCTAAAAGGGTGATCTCTTTTCTGTATTTTTGCTGAAGAAAAATCTATTTAAAAGTTGTAATGCAATATAATTTCCATGTTTTTAAAAGGCCGTTTACACAAACTTGTTAGGGGAAGACTTCCTTTCTTGTTCGCTTGATTATTTTACCGTTTTGAGAGTGGTCCGGTGATGGGCTACTGGTTGAGGACCCAGGTTTGAATGCTGGTCAGGATGGCTTGGTTTGCCTTTCTTCACCAGCCAGTCCTGTGGGTTTCATTTGTGCACTGCCATTTTCTTCCGCATCTTAAAAAAAAAAAATTAGCGTTCTGTTAGGGGAGCATATGGTGGAGGTTCTGCAGGTAACTCTCAACTGGCTTGCACTCTGACTGCTGATCGAGAGCCTGAAACTGTGCTCAGGTGACTACTCACCTGACCATCAAAACTGATGTCCCTCATCTTCCCCTTGTAGCTCAGGTCCCTGCTCTATGATGTCATAAGGCCTTGAAAGTCAGGATGGGTTTGCCAAGTAGAAGAATCTGCTGCCTGAAATGGAAATTGATCATATTAGCAAAAATAAATTTATTCCAATAATACACATTTTAATGAACCTAGTTTTTAATTAACTAATATATTTGCATAAGAAAAAGAAATTTATGATGACTGGATCATTTTATTGTTGAAGTAGGAATGAGGTCTGTCAAAAAAGTATCCGACCTTAGGCTGAGAAAAAAAAAAATTATGTACTTGGTGGGGTTCAATTGCTAATCCCCATTGAAGTAGGCCCCTTGTGCCTCCACACAATTAGTCCAGCGATCCTTCCACTGTTCGAAGCACGTCTGGAATGTTTCTTCCGGAATGGCTGTCAACTCTGCTGTCGTATTCTGCATGATATCCTCTCGGCTCTCAAAGCTGGAGCCTTTCAGTAGCATCTTCAATTTTGGAAACAACCAAAAGTCAGAAGGAGCCGTGTCTGGAAAGTAGGGAGCCTGGCGAATGAGCAAAATGCTTTTCTTTGCCAAGAAACCTTGGATCAGCTGCAACGAATGAGCTGGGGCATTGTCATGATGCAGCTGCCAGTTTTGCGAGGCCCACAGATCCGGTCTCTTACGCCAAACTGCATCATGATGACGTCGGAGGACTCCCTGATAGTACCCCTTTGTAACTGCTTGTCCTTCTGGTGCGTATTCTTGATGCACAACGCCTCGGTAGTCGAAGAAAACAGTCAGCATCACCTTGATTTTGCTCCAGACCTGACAGGCTTTTTTGGGGCTTTGCAACGTTGGGTGCTTCCAGTGTGATGACTGAGCTTTGGTTTCCGGGTTGTACCTGTACACCCACATCTCATTTCCAGTTATCATGGTATTCTGGAACTCAGGATCCCAGTTGGCAGTATCCAACAGGTCCTCGCAACCTCAAGACGAAGTTGTTGTTGTTCCTGAGAAAGCAGCTTGGGCACAAATTTTGCTGCCACTCTGCACAAGCCCAAATCCTCCTTTAAAATTGCATGTGCAGAATCTTTACTGATCCCAACCTGGTCACCAATTACATGCACTGTCAAACGACAATCCTCCATTATCAGGGTCTGCACTTTCTTGATAACAACTGCATTGCGGCCTGTTGATGGCCTCCCGGAACACTGGTCACTCTCCACCGGTGCAGCCATCTTTGAACCTGTTGTACCATTCTTTTATTTGGTTAACACCCATGACATTGTCACCAAAAGACTGTTGAATTTTGCGAATTGTTTCCGCTTGGGTATCAAAGCTTTTGGCAAAAGTTGATGCAAGATCGTTGCTCCACATGTTCCGTCATAACATGGGCGAAATGAAAATGTGACAAGTAAGTAGTACAGCACCTCACGCTGGCTGCCTGACAGCGACTAAGGCATGCGGCTCCACTATGCACACTTTTGCCTCCATAACATCATTACTTCTCACGGGAAAGAAATAAAGTCAGATACTTTTTTGACAGACCTCATACATTTTTCAGCTATAGATTTTTAATCCTTTCTAGTTCAGTTTGACCAAAACAGCTGGGCACAGATAAGATATTTAATGACTTCTTCTGTATATACTTTAGATATTGTATGTAGAAGGATGCTGGTCCACCTTATCACTTTTAGGGGTCATTTTTATCGCTTTGTTTTCTTGCATGAGTGATCTTACTAGTGAAGCTACAAGCGAATCTAAAAGAGAATCTTTACCTAGCGGTGTGGATCTCCTGTGTGTTCATATCTCAGAGATCGCATCACTTAGCTGGCCAGTTAATGATGGACAGATGGCGGATATGGAGGTAGAGTGGCTGCAGATGACAAACCCAGTCAGCATGCCAGTGTTTTTGCAATTTTTAAATCATTTTAATTAGGTAGGTGCATTCTGTGCACTCATCTTGGAGATTGTTTGAATGTTTGTGCATATTAATTACAGAATTTCCTGAATTAATAATGGTTAAGTTCTGATTTTAGTTATGGTTATACTTAATAGCATTGTATTTTTGTTGCTTTGATTTTTGTTTTTCTTACAGAATTGTTGAAGTTATAATTTCCTCTCTTTTTTTGTTGAAAGATTTCTTGAAATTGGACCAAAGTTTAATTCATTTTCAGGTAGAGGGACAGTGCTGTAATTCTAATGAGAGAGATTTTGATGGTGCTACCCCTCTTCACTATGCAGCCAGTTGTGGCCATGCTGGTGTGCTGCAGTGGCTGCTACAGAAAGGTAGGGCCAAGATTACATTGGATAACCTAGGTGGGAGTCCTTTACACAATGCTGCAGAACTTGGGCAGATTGAGGTAAGTAGAGGGTTTTTTTTTTTTGTTTGTTTCTTAATATGTGTGCGCACTCAGTCCAATTTCCTGAGTGAGTGCAGGGACAGGGAGGGAGGAATATTAGATATGCAAAAACACAATGCATCTTTTGCTGTCTTATATCTTGCTGCACCCAAGCATTGATGTAGGTAGACCAGGGTCTCAGTCACCAGCCAAGTGGGGCATACATGTTACAGTAAACAATGGGTGGCACAAACGTGTCCAACACAAGAATGTACTAACAATTTTCTGGTTAGATGTGGGAGGAGACTGGAGTACCTGGAAAAAATACTCACATTGGACTGCTACAGAAAAACTGGAAACAAGGCCATTAGGGATCGGTCTATAGGCCAAGGCAGGCTGTGCACTCTTTATCGATAATAAATCAGTATCACCAGAATGAAGCCATTGTTTTGTAAATCAACTTATTTTATAATCATTTTTGCGAAAAACATGTGGTTGGTTAACATGGGTTAAACAGGCTGGTTAATGACTTTTGTTTGTTTTTATTTATGTCTGAATTAACTGCGTGCAAATGATAGCTCACTGGAGTTATATACTAGACAATGTTCTTTGGCAATTTCTTCAATATCCCAGTACCAAGCTGTTGACTTGAAACAAATTCATCTGATGAAAATTATCTGACATGCGAAATATCTTAAAGCGCTTCACGTTTTGGTTTATGACTACACCATTCATAATGGCTGTGTGCTACTCAAGTGATTAGTGGTTTCACCCCCCTTGTTTTTCCTCTCTCAGCTGACTCTTATAAGGGTTTTCAGAGACCTCATTAGCTTAAGTCAGGGGATACCAGGCACTGTCACACACCGGCTCTAGTTTCCGGTGGTACGCACTTCCGCTGGCATTCTTGGTTTTAGTCTGTTGGGTCGCTAAGATGATTTAAAAAAAGTGGTATTAATGTAATAATGCAGTCGCATTCATTAGGGATGATAACATTAATTAGATAAAAATAAATGTAACAATCAAGGCATTATTACTTTGTGGGTAGGGAATAATATGGATAAAAATGGCAGCTTAATAAAGGATAAATAAAATTCCTCATTATGAATTCAAAGAAAGACAAAAGCAGAAAAACTGTTGCTTTAAATGGTTCCACAAACATAGCTATAGGATTCATTAGTCTGTGTATGCGAGGCAGAAGAAGACAAGCCAGATTCAGTTGATTCCATTAACCCCTTGACTGCCACCTTATAATATATGGTTTGTAGTAAGTTTTGAATGAAGAATAAACATCTCGGTTTGAAACCATCTATTGCAGCTCAGATCAATCTTATCTTTTATTTCTTATTTAAAAAAAAAAAATGGAAACAAGTAAATAGAAGAAATCTTTAAAAAGGACACAGGAATTGGCATGAGAAGTGCACATATGCGAAGCCTCCTGGGTCATAAATTGTAAATTCACTTTTGGAAGATTTACTGCCAGCCAAAAGATGGATAGCTGGTGTTCTGGTGGAAGTGTACCGTTTCACTGCTTTTCTATTGCATAAGACCCTAAGTCTTTTATGTGGACAATATGTTAGCCTGATATTATCAGCAGACAATTGTTTGCCATCTAGTCCTTCCCATCCTCCTCCTCCCTATTTTGGGCTTGAAGCATTTTCTATCTGCAACACAGTATTTCCAGTTTTTATTATTCTATAGCAGTTTTTTTTGCTTCTTTAAATACCTGTTCTACAGAAAGCTAAAGTACAATGCACTCAAGAACTCATTCTGTTATTTTTACATTGTGGTCTTTTCAAAGGTAGTTAAGACTCTTGCAGACGCTAATCACCAGAAAGTTTGGTGCTGTTTGGGAAATGCATGAAGACTCTGCATCTTCTCGCTCAGTAACGAGCAAAGAAGAAAATGCTGTGATTACTTGCTGCCCAGACTGATGGCTGATGCAAAAGTATTTAGTAGAACATTAAACTGTTCACTTTTAATAGGATTTGTGGTGACTTTTCACAAAGAGACAAGAAAAAAGAAAGTGATATTTTATTTGGTGGATCTATAAAATTTGATGGCAAATTTTAGTTTTTATCCTGTATTTTCTTGGAAATGCCTTCATTTGAACCTACACACATTACTGAAATACTGGTCACCTAGCAACTAATATTTGGACATCTTGAACCTCTTTGCAAATATGATGCCCTCAAAATGTCTTAGTTAATAGTTATAAAAGTTGCTTGTTTGCCACCATCTCAGAACCAAAGAATTGGCTGAGGTAAGTTTGCCAATTCTTTTTCTGTCTCTTTCTGTTACTTTACCTTTTTTTCTTCCTGAAGGTAGATAGCCAACCAAGGTTATCTTTTCACAATATCTCTTAGAATATACAGCATTTATTGATTAATACTTTCATTGGTTTTGATGTGAGAGATTTCTTACAGTGAAGTAAATAGGGTCATTTCTCTCTCCAGAAAAAATATAATTTGGAATATTCTTAAATTTGTTACTTGATTTTCAATTAATTTACCTAAAGAATGGACCAAAGTTGATTTTATCTCTTCATCATTACAAAAAAAAAAACTTAAATTAAACTGAAAGTTGATGTGATATTTTGTTTGTTTGAAATATTCTTGTTTAGTACTTTCACTCTGTTTATTTAAGACATTTTTAAAAATTTTGAATATATATATATATATATATATATATATACATATTTATCTCACACTCATGCATGCATTATCTTTGTTGCCCCCTTAATACTAATGTTCTGAGCTGGTGGGTGCCATCTTGATTATTTTTGTTGCCCTCTGACAAGGTTGCTTTGTTGATTTAGTTAATGAACCTACTAGGAATGTTTGCTCATTTGTTGGTATAGTTGTGAACACATTTAAGCATGCAAGTTTGATTTTCAGTACTCACTGACTTTGTCCTGAGAATTTTGCTGCTACTAGAGATGTTAATTGAATGTGTCTTATATGTAGTTTCTGTATTGCTGAGAAATCTGTCTGTTTTCTGAGCTTTAAACAGTGTTGTCAGTTAGGAGCCACCATTTTGAAATGACTGAGCTTGTTGAAAACTCTCTTATTTTAGGCCTGTGGCAATTTTATCTGAAAAGTGGTGACTATGCCCCACCCACTCCACCTTTACTTGCATTTATGCAAACAAGAATATGTAAATAAATCTAAAAATAAAAATATTGATAACACTGAATATATCACCTTTTTCTCATTAAATATCAGGTAAAGTTTATCAGTAAAAATGAGTCAGAAACACTATTTTTGTCCCAAGCAGTAGTTTACAAGTATAAATTTACATTAGGTTTTGTATTAAATGCATTCAACAAAGCCTATAGCACTAAACCAATAGGTCAAAGATCTTGGTAGAAGACAGTTCGGAGCCTTAATGTAATGTAGTGTAATCATAATTGATGGCAAAAATTGGTAGGTTGCCTCTGAGGTCTCTTTATCTAAGGGACTTGAATTTCATAAGGAATTTCTGAAAATGTTTTAAGGTACAATAGGAATATCAGAGAAATACAATAACTATGCTGTTTTGGGCTAGAGCTCATTAGTTTCTTATATGAAGAAACTTGAACTCAACTTTATGGTTGAATTAAAACTGGCAGAAGTGAATAAAAGCACATGATATGACTATTTTTACTTTTTTACTGCTATGTGGAAGATGAGATTTACTTCTCATTTCCCAGCTGAAATGTCTTCTAACAAAATGACTAACTAAAAACATCTGAAAGTTATCTTTATCACCATTAAATAGATATCAACTAATATTTTTAAAAAATATAACTATGCGGCTACCACCTGATGAACATACTATAGTAAATGTAAGCGAAACAATGATAGTAGTATGAGATTTTTTGTAAGTTATTTTTACTACTTGTAATTAATTAGGTTTCTTACTTTCTGTAATTACTGAAAAACATCCTTAATCCTGAAATTTAGATTAGATTAAATGTTTTATGGCTGCTTGTTATATATTTAATTAATGCATGATGCATTCATATTTTTTTTGTCAACTAAACATACTGCAGTAGCTATGTAACTGCATTTGTGCTCATTTAAGTTAAGATAAGATGCATATAACATTTTTATAATCTCAAAATAAAGGAGATTTTTGTACAGGTTTTAAGTCTATTTTATAATCAACAGATTTACAAAAATGAAAGATTTTCTCATGTAGCTCCTTTATATCTAAACAACTTTTCTTCCTTTTTAAACAGTTGTAGTATTTTAAAAGTCATTAAAAACCAGATAACATGTGCACTTGTATATTCATTTTATTGCTATAAGTTTTAACTTTTATTTCTTGCATTCTCATGCCTACATAATACACACATACACACCTTTACATGTTTGTGGTTGACCTAACAAAGGCTATTTGTTCTGCTTACTACTAACATTTTCACCAGCATAGATAGTGAGGTAATCTGTGCTAGAAAGAGATGCTTTGTGGAATATCAGTGAGTGAGTTCTTTTCTCGGATTTTAGCTATACAGATGCTTCAATCTATTTTAAGGAAGATGAGTGCTTTATTTATTTATTTAAATTTTAATAAATAGTTTATTTGGAAATGATTGAGTTCTTTTTATTTTGATAAACTTACTAAAACCTGAGTTGTGACATCTTATAAACAGTCATCTTATGAATAACTGCATAATATTAAAAGGTTTTGGATCATGCACAGATTAGTCTAGCACCAGTTTGCACTTTTAACTCTTCATATACTTTGTCAGTTTTTACCGTACCTATACCACCTGAGGTTAGCCTAGAAGTGCTATTATTTGTGTTGAACACACCTTCTAATGCAAAGCAATATGGACGTTTTGTTACAAGGTTTACATTAATGAGGAAACTTAGCCAGTTCTTAAGGGTAGTGTGATGCAAGTGCATCCAAGGTGGTACACAGAGGGTTAAAAACAAAATCTGTTATGAGAAATTTGAGTAAATAAAATTTATTTATCGATTGTTGATTAATCTTTTCTTGTGTGGCTGACATTGATGTAACCAAGAAGATGTAAATTGCACTTGAATTGTAGAAACAATCCATCTCTCTCTCATACACGCATCTTAACACTTTTTATTATATTGGTTGCTAAAGCTTTTGTTGGAAATGTTTGGCATTTGTATACAAACATTAATCTTCAAAACTATCAGTCACATGAACAGTGGGATTAGACTTTTAGGGAAAGAAGAAAGAAATAGATATTTAAAATTATTTACAAAAATTTTTTTTTTGTTTTGCAAGTTATTTTTATGTTTTAGATAACAGAATATGAATCATTTACATTTCTCTTGTCTAAGTGCATTACTGAATGTGCTTATGATGTCATGGTTTTATATGCATAATAATAGATAATATAGATTAATTTGTTAATTTTGAAAACAATTTGAATTTTTTAGAATAAAATTCTGATAATTATTTTATTTTAATGCAGTTCACTTAAATATTTCAAAAATAAATAAATGTATAAGATAGAGAAATGTTAGTTCCATGGCAACACAAGTAGCTAGTACACAGATGTACTGTAGTTTGTAAGATGAAAACCAATTATGTATTGTGGATTGTCCTACAGTCTAATAATAAAGTTTATGAACTGTTTTAAATGCTATAATAATACAAAGAAAAAAATGGTGTAAATGAAAAACTTATTTTTAATTGTACTTAAATTCAGACAAAATAAATCCATGCAAATTTTATTAAAAAATCGAGATAAGGTAAGTAACTGTCAAAGCAAACTGAAAATGACTGAAAGTTATCTCCCTTAAAACAGCACAAAAAATTCTTTGAAGAACAATATGTATAAAATAGGACCAGTACAAGCAGTAAATGCATTTCATCTGCAAATACATAGCACAAAAAGGAAAAAAAAACAAACAATTATTTGAGACTTCAACAAATTTCCCTGTGAAAGGTATATAATCAGGAAAGAATAGTTGAAAACAATTTGCTTCTGATATCGTAAACCTTGTTATCAGATTACCATACCTTTACCTGGTCCACATGCAGAAAGTTAATAGACCATCTGTTCAACACTTTGATTGATCAACCATAGATTTTATTAGTTTTCATTTAAAATGCCCACATTTTCTCAGATCTTGACTTTCAGATTATTATATTGTGTATCAGAGTTATACTTGATTTTTTTTTTTTTTTTTTTTTAAGTCCACCGGATATTAGACGTGTGCCCATGGTTTTTGTGTGTGGACCTGGAGAAAAACTTAGAAAGTTGATTATATCTGGTACCTTTTTTTTTTTTAAGAAACTTACCTGCTTATTACGGTAAAGAAAAGAAAGAAAGTCAAGCATTTCTTTTGAAAAATGATAGGTTGGTTGGATAGTTATTTTAATTAGTAGTAATCGAAGAAGGCTTAGTCCTAGGTGTGTGCAGCTTTCTCATGAAATAAATTGATACCTTTAATTTTTCCACACCAGACATAACATGTCAAATGTCCAAAGGAAAGAATGTAATACTTGTCTCTGATTTCAGTGCCTGACAAAACAGTTTGATGAAGTTGCTTATTATTTAGATAGTGTCTGGCAATGATAACAAATGGACTAATAAACCTTTTTGAATAGGAATACTGTACTTAATATTATACAGCTAGTTTTAAAATTACTGAGATAGTTGGACTACATTTACATTCTTTTTGTTTTGCTTTGTTAACCTAATGATGTTGACTTTAGCTCTTCATAAAAAGTTAATATAAATATGGTTGATGTAGAATGTTTTACCTACTCTAACAATTGTAAAATGACAGGTGTACTGAGCACTTCACTCCTAAACTACAAATTAGCCTGCATCTTGAATGTATCCATCTGGACTCTTACTGTGTGAACACTGTTGTGGTACTAGAGTTGATTCATCTTTTCTAATCAGGTGAATAGCTGAAGCACTAGGTGTATCACCCAGATTTAATCTCACCTAGCTTGTCACCCCTTACTTGTGAGTAGTGGTATGCACTTTGATATTTATATGCCAGGTGGATGGCACATGTTTCATGCTATCTACATATGCTATCTCACTTTTTGTCTGTCAAGAAGTGCGTGTTTGCTTGTTTTTTTTTAATGGTCATGTGGTCATAACTGAATCTGCTTTTTGCCTGTAAGCAGATAATAATTACTCGGGTGATTTAATCCTTGATACTTTACAGTAAAGTTGACCTAGATTTTGTCACAGGTAAGTGAAGTGAAGTTAAGTTTTAGTATATAACTCAAAGGGTGAAAAAAGTAGTTTACTTCTGATGCTTGCTTAGTTTCATAATTACGTGTAAAATATTGAAGACATTTTATGCAAAAGTTTGCCACTCTCTCTCATTTTCTCTAAATATTGATTTACTTTTGTCATTAGACCAAGCCTGTTGGTTTACTGCAGAGCAGTATATAAATATATATATATAAGTTACATTTACTGAAGGATGTTAATGTTGTGCACACGCTGAAGTGTACTTCTATGTAGTAAAGTCATTCAGTGTGTGACACGTCTATTAAAGAAAACCATAATGTTGATATGAACAATTTATTCCTAAAATATGCGCATAAGCTACAGGACTTCATTTTCCAGTTTTCACATAACCATTTTTTTTTCTGTGTGTCTAAATGTAACTTGTATGAATATTTTGGGATTGGGGCAACATGTCTTAATAAAAAAGAATATGGTTTCAGGAAACATTATTATGTAGTGAACTTTTTTTAAAGAAAGGAATGTTTTATTGTCAAATGTAGGAATGACGAGAAACTGTAAAAGACAATCTGTTTTGGCTCTTAAAAAAGAGAGATGATTAAAAGCAATCTTGAGTCATGTGGTGTGACTAGAGGGGATTTGCTATTAAGAAACTCTGATCCTTACAAACATCTTTGTAGTGGAAACTTGTGGACTATAAGAATCTATGCAGTATACAAAACAGAAGTAGCTATAACATAAAACTTAACTACCTAGACATTTAGTGGAACTTTTATCTATCTCATATGATACTTTTGTTTCACTTTATTACCCTGGAGGTTTTCTTTAACTTAATTGCTTTCTGCCTCCTTGTATAAAGTAAAATAAGAAAGCCTAATTTTGATAAAGAAGACGTGGTTTTAGAATATAAACTATGGTATATTTTCATGTCTTCATAAATAAAATATTTTTTTAGCAGGACAGTTCAGCAACATTAAGTAGCTCTACTAAAAAATAAAAGTTTGTAGTGTACTGCAATGCTTCAGATATGCAGAGCCAAATTCTTTGAGAAATCTTATTCATATCTGGACTTGGACAAAACGAGTAGCATATCTAAGCAGGCAGCAAATCCTGTGCTGGTTTACACAATTATCAGTGTTGTGTGCAAAAAAGAAAACAAAGGAAAATATAGACTTAGATCTGGCCACTCTTTTAAGTATATATTACACAGTAGGGAAAGGTTAAGTATACACTCATATATCACCAGAGTATCATCTGACAAATGAAAAAAATTAAACAACAATTTCTGTCAATCCAAATATATATAAAATACCCTTACTTTCTCTCAGTACAGTTAACATTTTGCTTTTTATAAATTAACATTAAGTAAATTTTATTATCTTTTCACTTAAATGTGCTTCAAATTTGTTAATTAGTCCTGAGACTAAGAACCTGGGTTAGGTGTTATCAGGGCAGAGTTCTTGCTGTGTGAGGTATATTCAATTAAGATGAGACATTGTACAGTAGTTAGGCACCACCATTAACAAGATGGCTGGCTGAAAGGAAATTTACAGATATCATCTATAGTAAATGTTTTTGAAACAAGAATGAGTAGGAATAAAATGATAAAATTTAAATCTTTTTTTTTTTTAAACTCTAATGTACAACAAATAAAATGTATCTCTCTGGAATATGGCAGCAAATTCAAGGTTAAGTATCTTTCATCCATTAATCTGTTAAAAATTGCTATTTTTATGTATCTTGAAGCTTCAGATTATAGAGTTATGACCTTTCAGATAGTAAATGGTTTTCATCAGCAATGATCAAGTACGGCCAACATCTCTTCAAGAAAATAGTCTGGTCTCTGTAAAATAATTTGTGAAACTTCGTCTAGTTTGCTTGTTTTCTTTTGCATGCCCTTAGATCAATGCTTTTTCAGCCAGGTTTCATTCTGATGTTCCCAGTGTGTTTCTTTATAATAAGATGTAAACTTTTGAGAAAAAAATTGAGTTACGCAAGACATCACACATCGTGGTCCATGTAACAACCAGGGAGCGACATAGAAAGTTAATTAGTTTAAACACACACAGTTTGAAAATAACAGACGCACATTATTATATATATTGTGGCATCTTGCAGATAGGATTGTAGCTAGGCACCACTGCGTTAGTAGGGTTTGGCGATATGACTTTTTATGCAGCTGTGGTGAAAAGGTTTGAAATTCAAAATGTCACATTTTTCAATTTTGGCAAATTTTTTTTTTTTTTAATTGTGTGGGGAAAGGTATGTCTATACTTTAATGCAAATTTAGCATGTTTAATTTTGATTTATCAAAGAAAATTAGAAAACTATAGAGTGATGTAAAACCTTTGGCCACCATAGCTGTAGATGTTCTGCACAGCTCTAGCATATAAGAACATCAGTCTAACGGGAAAATATTTCCAAAAAATAAAATACGTAAATAACTTTTAAAAAAAAACATGCACGGACAGAACGGAAACCCACAGGATATGCACAAATAACGAGTAATTGTAACTGACAGGGTTATTACAATACATTAGTGCAGAAAATGAACAAAAACTAAACTAATACATTGTACAGTGCATTATTGGTACATGAACCCTTTGATTTATATAGAGCATGACACCTTGTTTTCATGTTGCCATATAGATTATCAATGTATGACTGTGAAATGTTGTTCCAAGTACTCTGCAGCATTTTCCATAATTCATGTGTATGGTTGCTCTTTGTCTTTTCCAGTAGCCATTTAACCCCATATAGCCTCAGTGATGCTCATATCAGGACTTAGTGCAGGCTGAAATATTTTTGTAAGTCTTCCATCAGCTGCTTTGTTCCAGGTAGTTTTCACCACAATGGCTATAAGCATGAGGTCATTATCATGTTGGAAGATGAATCCCTGCCCAATGAGGTGTCTTATTGAGAGAATGGCATGATAGATGAGAACCTGCTTGTACCTAACAGCAGTCAGTATACCTTTAATTTTAGGCTAATATCTGATACCTCACAAGTATTGATTAACCCACATGCTTTATTGTGGATGTTGTATGCTTGACTGTTATACTGCTTCTCGGTTTGCTTTTGAACAAACTGCTTGATTATTGTCAAATGGGTTCCTACAATAAAACTTTGATTTAATGGACTAATAGGGAGGAAGGAGTGTCCATTAATGCCATGAGTCCATTAAATCTGGACATTTAAATGCCCATGTGCAAAAGGCACCCAAGCAAAAAAAAATTTTGCACAGTTCAGCACAGACTTTTGTTGGGAGATCAGATAGTATCCATTGCTTCTGAGGTCTATTGAATGGGGGTTTGTTAAATCAAGGTTTTTACTGTACTTGGAATCATCTGTAATGAGCACCTTCCAGGTTTGGTTATCCCACTGTTTCATTTCTACTATCCATTTCAGCTTTGCCATTTGGTTGCCTCTCCTCAGCAACAGTTTTCAGGAGATCACCGCATGGGTAATGTGTATCTTACTGTTCTTGAAAAAATGTTAACATCTGTCTTGCAGCTAGATCATTCACTAGATCTCCACTGGCTTGTCGTCTGTCATATAAATAAGTACTTAGCATCACATTTGGAAAGTCTTGTTTTCTTTGTTGATAACGTTTATTGCCAGCATTGCCAGTTTTGAGTAGCTGCTTCAGTGTCTTGCGTGCGTGTGCGCGCACACACACACCTTCTCCTGAAACACTAATTTGGGCTACAATCTGCCACATGGAATAGCCTTCACTAGCCTAGATGTTTGTTTTCGTATACTTTTCATCTTATTTCTTTCCCAGAATCCATAATATCCACCACACATTCATCACACTGATGATACCATTGCTCATAGTCTTTCTGTAGGTGTGACACTTTCTGATTGCTTGCATGACAACTATTCAGTGTACTGTATCATGGAGTATTTTATTTTTAAACATAAGATGTGATTCTATTGCATGTTGTTTGCATTTTGGCAAGTTTTTCTTCCGTTTTTATAATTATTTCCAGTACTCATTGATTATATATATAAAATCAAGACTTAACAACTATATTTATTATTTTAAAAATATATGTTTATCTCTTTCTTAATCTTGATTTAAAAGACTACCTGTGGGTGCAGTAATATTTTGTTACATATACTTTATGTAGCTAAAATTAGTAAACCGTCGCTGTTTCTGTGTGTTATCGGAGGGGTAAGGGTTAAGTCAGGTACACCCCAGCCTGTTATGCCGCTTACCTGAATGAAAAAAGTATATTTTGGTTTAAATGAAATAAAAACTACTGGTACACTGACCCCACATGAGCATGCATTACTTGTCCAGCAATCAATCAATCAATTGTTGCATAATTTAAAGGTATGCTGCTGTTTTTAAATGATCCTTTTATTTTTCTTCACAGTACATGCAGAACCTGGTATATTAATAGTTCCTCTTTCTCCTCATATAAATTGGATAACTTTGACTCCCTGCTTATTGATTCACAGGTGTTGCTGTTATATTAAATAAAGTGCATTTTCAAGTATGGCCATGTTTTGCATAGGTATTGTTGAAAGATTAAAGCCTTCATAGCATCCCTAACGTCGAACTCTGAAATTTGCTTATAAGGCTTTTTTTTTAAAAAATATCTCTTCCTTAACTCATAATACTTCCCTTTAAAAAAAAAAAGACAATAACCATGTTTATAGTCTATTCCATTGAGTTTCGAACTAACTCCTTTATGCAGCTTTTCTAGAAACTTCCATTGGAAATATGCATTGATAGCTGGAGCTACATCATCCACTTTCTTAAATGTGAATTAAACTACAACAAAATGGTAACCATGGTGACTTTTACATGGCCAATTTTAAAATCAACAAAGGTCAACCTTGCATGAAGAGAGAGAGAGAGGAGGGGGGACAACTAGGTATTACAAAAATTTATCAGATTTATTTATAATTAAACATCTTTCTCATAGATCTGTGCTTATCATTTTATAGGATACAGTAATGAATACTTCGGCAGTATAGGTGAAATGCTGATACTCGTTTTTTTGTTGTAGGTTATATAGACTAAGAGGCAGAACTAATGGTCACCAATTTAAAAAAAGCCTTTTGAACATTTGAGCATTCAGTCCATTCACTTGGTACAGCAGATTTGAATTGATTGTTTTTAGGAAAGGATTTACAAAGGGGATGTGCTGATTAATTTGGTAATTAGCCTAATTGGTTGTTTGGCTGATTATTAGGCTTTATAACATTGAATAGAAAACTTGTATTTATTTTGTTGGAAAGAGCTGAAATAGAGCTGCTGCTGCTCTGCATTTTCCATATTAAACGAAGCTCTATCAATAAATCGATTTACCTAGATCAGCTTAAAACACAATTATGGGGGGCACCGATCTGGCTTGAAATTGGATGAGTGAGAACGAACAAAACACAGCTACCCTCCTACCTACAGATTTTAGTGCAGTTTTCTTTTTTTGGGGGGGGTGGGAACATCTCCTTGACAATTGCACCAATGGCCCCCTCCCCATTTCTCCAACCCAGTTTGATGACCAAGACACACAAAGCAACATAGGCTTAAAAATGCAAATCCCAATTAATGCATAATTATATGAAATTTAAAAGCAAATTATAAAAATCAATAATGTTTTACAGATGTAGATTAGAAATTCAAAAACTTTTGTCCAAAATGAGAGAATATCTTGAAATCAAAAGGTTAAAGATTTGTTCAACTAGTCAACATAGGGCATTTCCAAATCCAGATTAATACAAACTATGTGAAAGCAAAACTGCTGGCTACGGACAGAATTTAAATGATTATGAAAGTCTGTCAAAAGTATAACAGTGTTTAAAGATTTAAAGTCAAAAGATCTTAATTATAATGCAGAAACATCAACTTTTCACCATTTAATGAACTGAACTGTGAACTGGGTTTGTGCAGGTTTATATATATGAGTACACTGTTCTTGGAAGATGGAGATAAACATAAATGTACCCACTTTGAATGGAAAGTGTTTCCAATTCTAACATAACAAAGGATCATCAAACCTGGCTAGTAAGAGCAAGTTAAGATATTTCTTTCGCTATAACAGCATTAACATTTTTTTATATTTTTTTTTAGTTCTTGAGGCTCTGCAGTTTGCTTTCCTGTAGAAAAACTGGTCCCTTGTTTTTGTTTTTCTTTTTTTCATTATAGTTCCAAAGTCTGTGAACTGTTACTGTTGGTTCAGCAGTTAGTATTACATTTGGAACACCCAGACTTATATCAGCATTTCGATCTGTACTGAAGATGTCTCATGGATACTTTTTGTTGTTTAACATCTTGTTAAATACCACCTGTTCTAAAGCTGAAAGATTATGATTGTTATTGTATTAGAGTGTCAGCTAGAAAAGGGTCGGGTCTTTTTTCCTTTAAGAGGAGGTGCTTTAAGGGCAGAGGGTTTTGTGGTGGTGTTTTTTTTTTTTTTAACCCTTTGACTACATTTGTGTTTGATAAGTAATATTGTGTTTGCTAATTTATTTAAGCAGTTTTCCTTGTGTCCATGGCTTTGAGTCATTCTGAAACAGCTGGAACGTCTTCATGGAATAAAATACTGATACAGGTGTAGTTAAGCATCCTTAAAATGTTTATCTGCCAGGAACTGCACGTTTATTTAAAGATTTAGGAATAAAACTAAAATACTAAAACATTCCATGATAGTCCTTTTTTTTTTTTTTCTTTTTCAGGTTGTAAAAGTTTCTAAAAATTCTAATTTATTAATTACTAAGGTAAATGATTTTTGAATCGAACAGAACTAATAAACCTCGAACAATGAATTTGAGCGAGTTACTGTGGTGGGCTTTTTATTGGAGGTTTATGGCCATTTTGCCTGATAATGGATTTGTGTGTCGTATTTTTGAGGGGAGTTTTTGTAAAATGCTGCCGCCAGAAATACATAATATTCGACATCGAGAATAAATGGCTGCTTTTAGGTGAAACATGCACATTGTACTGACATTGTACTGACTGAAATGGAAAATTATATATCATGGGTGATTCCACTCCATTCTTGCTAAGGAAACTGGGCCTTTCTTTTTTATTCTTGTTTGAGAACCCCATGCATTCTCTTATGAAGGGAGGCTTTGTGGGACTCGGGCTACAGACAGGCCCAGGTGAGCAGAGGAAGACACACCAGGCTGTATGGTCATAAAATAAGAATAATAAAAGACATTTTAAAAAGTGTTTGATGTATACTGATCTGGCAGGCATGGTCAATGTACCAGAAAGATTTTTGAATTGAATTTCTTCCTCCAGGAAACAGTAAGCTAAGTATTCTGGTGAATTGTAGAGGTGTTTAGAAGAATGGGAAAATATGGAAGCTACTATGTTGAATTTAGTTATACTTTAGCAACTTGTGTATAGTGCTGCCATTTTGTGTGTGGAAAGATTTATAGTTTGATCCCTCTAGGTCAGATTGGCAACACCAGTCATCTGTTTTGTAGCTCATGACAAATTACCTACTGTACATTCAAATGTGTTAGGTTACTTATACTTTCTCTTTGCTGTGCATTGTTGATTATTTTGCAAAAAAGTACTAGCAAGACGTAGCTTGTTTGGTGGTATTGATGCTACTCACAGAAGTAGATATTACTGTCAACACAAGATTGTAATACTTGCTCAGCATCTGGTCGAATTTAAGAAGCCATTGTGTGTGTGTGTGTGTGTGTGTGTGTGTGTGTGTGTAGAAACTGATTAGCCAGATGCAACATGATTACTAGACTATTACTGTATCTTAATATAAAAGAACAAAAGCTAAGCAAAATGAAAAAAAAAAAAAAGATAAAAGTGAAGATTTCACAATTTATAAGTCAACTGCGCTACACTCAAGTACTGATTTATTGGCAAGCTTTGTTTCTCTAAAAACCTATTTGTTTACCAGGTTGGATGAGTCAAACAGGATTCATTTTACCAACCATTTTTTTTAAAATATATTTTCAGGTTTTCTTTAGAAGATATTTGCAAAAATCTTAACATAGTGTTTACCATTTTTAAAATTTTTTTTTTTTTTTTAGTTTTCAAACCATTATGGCTAGACTTTGATTTAGAAGAGGCTGGCCAGTTACCGATGAAAGTCTATATGTATTGATTGACCTTTATAAATGGGTTAGACAGCTGGCGTATTGTTCGTGTTAAGGTAATGATTAGATTTAATTTTTCCCGTGATAACATTTTGTTTTTATACTTCATCTTGACATCAGTATCTGATTTTATTTTGGTATGCAAATGAGGGAATAGTAACTTGACATTAAAATTTCACTACATAATAACAGGGCATTAAAGGTTTTACAGTGTTTAAGTCCTTAAATGAACACACTGCCTTGAAAAGTACTTAATTTTATTCCAGGTAAATCTCCTTTAAAAAAAAAAAAAAAAAGCTGAGTTCTTTTCTTGAAATCACTATAGATGTGTCCAATCAGGTTTATTGGTGAATTTAAAAATAAAGAAAAATACTTATGGGTATGACAGTGTACTTACCTGATCTACGGGGTAATAGATATAGGCTTTCCAACCTAAAGAAAAAAGATAGATACTGCAATCTCAGTTAAAAACAAATGATGAATGCAGCAGGAAATTTCTTACAAACACAGGACATGGTTGCTCATTTCTTGTCTGTAGGGTGAAATTTGAGAAAATGATGGCATTGCTGCTTAGTGCCACGGGAGGGAGGGAGAGAATGGGACCATGGTACTGTTTTACAGCAGTTTGATCACTTTTAGCCCAAATGACCAGAGAGTGAATGAACTTCTTAACACATACATGACTGCTGAGAATTATAACCGTGTTCTCTGATGTTAGATAGTCACATGGACAAACAGGCATCTGTTAAGAGATTTTCAGTGTAATGAGGAAAAACTCGAACAGCCCCATCACTGTGTGCCCATGACAGAGCAGCAGCTGTAGGCAATGCCTCCATCACTGAAGAACATTTAGTGTTTGCTGCCACATTGTTAGAAATATGCGAAAAATTGGAGGCGGCGGCAAAAAAAAAAAACGCTGAACAGGGATGAAGAGAAAAGCAAGTTCTGGATGAGCTGCTAGAAGAACTTAGTACAGATCACTCTTTTGCATTAATTGTCTTCTGTCTTATCTAATCAGCTGATTTGAAGCAATAAGAAATTTGATGCATACAGAAGAATAGCCAGATAGAAAATACATATCTTGGAGGTTAAAGAAATATTAACTGAAAAACTCCAAGTCTGTAAATAAAGATTTCAATGCTAGAAAAGTACATGAGTATAGTTTAGAATTTACTTACCATCTACGTAGTCACATTGTAGGTATAACCTTTTTCTTTTGATGCCTATGTATTTTTGTGGTGAAATAACTAATATTTTGTCCTTAACCTTTTGAGAAGTTTAAAAAAAAATTTTTTTTTTAAGTTTGTACATTACAGGGAGTGGATATTGATCTTGACAGAGTGATCTTGATTTTTTGCAGGCTGTAGAAAGGCATGTATATACCTTGAATATGTAGTCATTGGATGGATCAATACACACACACCTTAAATATATGTGCATACTCATAATTGTGATTTGGAAATGCTGTTTAAACCTTGTTCTATACCAGCCTGGAAATCATCAAGTTCCCTTCTCTCATAATTATACTATTTATAAATTGTAAAGAGTTTTTTTATCTAAATATACCGACTGACTGTTAACCCCTTGTATAACAAAGTCTGATTTTAAATATCAAATCCTGTTTTCATTCCTTTAATGATGTACTAGGACCTTTTAAAATTTGGCTGGCACTCTCAAAATTTTGACATTTATTTTTCTGGGAGGGTTCTAACATCTCAGTTGCACATTTATTTATATATTTCCAGGTGTTTTGAAAGAGCATTGTGGTTTGAGAGCCAGCACACCCCATGTAAGAATAGCTTGGTAGAATGTGTAGTTAATTTTTAAAGGCTTGAAACTATGGGAATGAGAAAAAAGGGGTGGTCATGGTTTTGCTAATAAAAAATGTATGTTAAAATATAAATATTGCAAAGTTCTGATAAAATGTTTAAGTTTAGACCTGCTCTTATAATGGTATTGATTAATAACCACTGTCACTATGACAACATGGTTAAGAATTTCCTTCTGTATTAATATAAGTGATTGCTTTGAATAAACGGGTTGTAACAACAACAAATAGGACAATGTAACTATTCATCACTTTCTGACTTGCTGGTTTGGTTAGGCTTTGGTGGTTTTTCATTATTTTAAAATTTTAATTCAAACTGACTTTGTATAATCGGTGAAAACTCAAAAAACATTGTTCAGAAATTAAACCAGATATTTGTGCATAATTAATAAGAGAACTGTATTGTTGCACATCTCAACAGGAATTTGGTACTAATGTTCTAGTTGGTGTTCATTATATTTTGTGAGAAATAGTGATAGATGATGGATTTTATAATGCATGCATTAAAAATAAATCTGGTTAATAGGAGTCTGAAACTATTAATACTAACTATACAATTAAAATAACTGGTTCACACTTACTATTCATAAGTACCTTTAGGAAACAGTTGCATTTATTCTTTTTCTTAGCAGTATGCCCATATATTTATTGATAGTGATAATCTTGTAAATATAAGTTTCCAAAGTTTCTCTCTATATTTAAGGGATTACTACTTTAGCATCAATACTAACTACTTGTAAATATATAGGCATACTTCTCAAATGGTTAATACAAAGTTGGGACAATACTAAAATTTATTGTATTTTCATTAACATTATTAATAAGGACTCTGCAGTGTATAACCAAATTCTGTTAAACCTTAAGAATAGCCGATCTCTTTACATGGAAGTTGGGTGCTTTGCTTTATCATGAGGTGGAGCTTGACTGTAGCTGTAATGCACAGACTGTTATACCACTGTATTATCTTCTTTTGAACAACTAGTTTATGCTTGGAATCATTTGTAGGGAGCACTTTCTTTCAGCTTTGGTCATCCCATTTTCATTTCTCCTGCTCATTTCAGTCTTGTTGTTTAGTTGGCTCCTCTCAGCAAGTTTTCAGCAGCCATACACCAATTGAGACCACTTTGTACACCTATGAGTATCTTAGTGTTCTTAAGGAAACATTAACAACTGTACTTGAACCTAGGCAGTTTGCAAGATCTCTATTAGCTCATCATGTATTTCATAGAGAACATACCCTAGGGAACTTAAAATCACTTTTGGAGAGTTTGGACTTTCTTCCTCAACTGTCTACTGTTGACAGTACCAGTTTCACATATCTTTATCGGAGTCTTGCATACAGCTTTTTTTTTTTTTTTTTGTACCTGAAGTCTGCTGAAATCTGTCACACGAAGTAGCCTTCATTAGCTAAGAGGTTGATTTCCATGTGCTTGTGTTTGTCATGTTACTTCTTAGGAGACGCATTATTCACTAGACATTTAGCACATTATGATTGTATCACTGCTTATAGTCTTCCTGCAGGTTTGGCACTTTTGATTGCTTGCACGACAACTGGTCAATGTACTGTATCATTGAGCATTTTATTTTTACACAAGAGATGCAATTCTGTCACATGTTGTTTGCATTTATACTAGGTGTTTCCCCCTCTTTCCATAATTATTTGTGTTTTTGTGTGTGTTCAACTAACCTCATTTAACAGAAATGTAAGGATCCCTCTTTTTGTAATGTGATAAAACAGTACTTTGAATGCATTGAAGTCATTTCAAATGGAGCTTATTGCATTATTAAAAACAATGAATAAATGCTCTGTATGATTGATAAATAGTTACACAACAGTAATGATCGTACATCTTTTATATCTATTAATTACAAGTGAATCAATCACAAGTGTTTTAAAGCTGAGATGTAGACAACTAGATTATTAAGGACTTTTTAAGTCATTTAAAAGATGGAAAGTTAGTTATCATTTTCTATCACACTAAAAGTGCTGATCATACACTGTAAATTGTGAGTTTATCTAGTAGGGATGTTCAGACTGGATACCATTTTTGGTGATGCAATTTCAGTTGTTGTTTGTCTTTAATGTCTTCCTTGTTTCAGCACAACGTTTTTAGAATCTCAGCTATTTTACATGAGGGTTTTTTTTTTTTTTAAAAATCTTAATTACAAAAAAGACTTTTGTTTATAAAAATGGTTTTTGTAATGTGAGTAGAAATTTATGAATTTACAGAAATGCATATATTTTCAGTGTGTTCGTGTATTGTTGGATAACAAATGTAACATTGATATAACAGACAACAGTGGACTGACAGCTGCAGAACTTGCAGAAAAGTGCTGGCAAACAGAGTGTGCAGACCTCATTAGAGGCCATGTAAGTTGAAGAGTTCTTTGTTTGTTTCTTGCAGTCTTGACAATGTACAGAATCATGAAAATGAAGCTACCCCCAGTTATTTAGGCTGTACTGATAATGATTTTGCTAATGTTTAGTTTCTTTTACTAAAGTTTTCTGAAAAGGGAGGTAATCTAGAATTGTTTTACAAACCTAAGATTTTTTATTCAAATTTAATAAATTTATCAAAAAAATCTTTGTCTTTAATGGCTTAACTTTTACAAGTTTGTTTCCCTTAGATGAGTTTGGAGTTGAAAGGTTAACTCATTTTTATAGATGATGATGAGATCAAACAGAGTTGGAAAAGATTTATGGTAAACATTTAAGGTAGACATCTAAAGTGACAGTGGACAGCACAGCCCGACACTAATGAGACGGTTATTGACTGCCGTGCAGTTGCGTAGTTTGGATACTTGTCAGAAATCAGTCGGTGTTCCAGGGACTCACCCCTCAAACACACTTATAAACTTTGCAGGTGTGAGAATATAAGTGTTTTGCTCTTATCTGTCACTGCTGTGTGCCTGCTATAATGACGATATTCTCCCCTCTCTCTCTCCTTTCTTCAAAGAATCAATCACTTTGTTTGCATTCGGCAAGAAATTCACTGTTTATATGTCCTCCATCACAGAAGTTGATTGCTTTTGCTACAGCAGCAATAAATGTTTTGGAGATGTTTCAGCACCTAGTACTTTCATCTTGAAAGAATAGCATTTTAAACATTCACTTGACTTAATTTGTTTGTTTTTTTCTATTTATTTTGTCCAAGATTTGAGTCACTAATATAATGCCATTTAATTATTTCTTATTTTTTTGTTTTTGTTTTTTTATTAACAGAATTCCTGAGGTTGGTGATTTATTTTAAAAAAGAAAGATAAATATTTTTCTTGCATATGTTTGGATTTGCACGAGTCTCTCAATATTAAATCTGATAATGGTTTGGTTTGTATGCATGCTGTATTTCTCCTTTCTAATGGTATTTGGCCTACATACTCCTTTTGTTTTCTCTTTAATGCTGAGATTATAAACTTCATGTACTAATTTCATACATTTTTAATATTTTCTTGCATTTCCTAGCAATAAGGTTTAGGCTAATTTTCTTAGTATTTTTAGAAGTGTCAGAATGAATGATAATGCAATTGGTAAATTGACAGTTTGGAAAAGTATTATTAACTCTCTGTATACTACCTGGGGTGATTTTAATCCAATTACCCTATAAATCTGTATTACTCAGCACGGTTTGAGCCATAGGGGTTTGTGACGCAGCATACCTTTCTCGTTAAAATAAGTCTTTGTGATGATAGATCAGTATCATTCCAACCCTATGTTTTGCATTATGAGTTTAACACACACTAACTAGTGCTTCTGGTTGCACTCTAGGTGGTATATAAGGTAAAAACTGATGTGGAATAAAAGTTAAAGTTGTGGGTGTCAGCTAAAATGTTTTCCATATAAAAATCTTATTACTATTTAACATTTAATCTTTACAGTGCCCAAAAGTTAAATGTTTTATTGGTAAATTGGGATATTTATGATATAATTGGAAACTTAAAAAAAGGCTGAACAGAAAGAAGAAACAATTGAATAATAATCTGTGTGTTATTTGAAATGTTTGCAGTAGGAACTACAAAAATTCGGAATTACAACAGGAAGGGATGTTAATAACCAAAAGCCATTGAAACAATGTTTTGTTTAAAATAAATCTCTTTTTATTAACAAATTACTTCATACCATTTTTTTTTTTGAAACACACAAGAGATGCCATGGTTGTGCTGTAATGTATGTGGATTCTGTTGTCACTACTATTTGTACCCTCACTTTAAAAGAGCTTGAAAACACAAGATGGTGATCTCAGCAGTAATATGTGAAATATAGATTCCCATGTGAAGTAGATAAACTGTGATTAGTAATTAGTATTGAAACTGAATCCTAAAGAGCATTAGTGGGTGTTAAAAGTGAGATCTTTACTGGTGCTTTTAACCTCAAGAGCTGTCTTTTCTATGACCCTGCAAAGAGAAATGTGTTAGCATGCATACCTTTCATGTGACAAAAACTCAGTTGCTTGTTCAATAAGATTGTATCTGGGCTTCTTATGCCAATAATGTTTGTAAATGATGCTGTACCTGTTCTTTTCTTTTCATTATTTTTCAATAAGTTGTGAATATGTTTACATTAGTTTTACTTTTATGCACAGTTTCTCTATGCCATTAATGTCTGCCATTTGCTTTGTGGCTTTTCTGCCAAGCATCTAATTTACATATCATCTTTTCATCTTGCTCTGACCTCCATTCACATCTTTATTTTCCTCTTATTTAAAAAAAAATACTATTAGAGATCTCTCTTCCTATCTAAGTAAGATTCCTTTTGTTGCAGTTGTTAATAGATTCTCTTACCTGTTTCTTGCTTTACATCAGAAAGATATGGTTTTTCTTTCTCTCCAGTTTTTAATTTAAAACAAACAAACAAAAGCGGATACTGTAAATGTGATTTTTAAAATGATTGTCTTATTTGTTTTGTGGCCAGCCTATCATCCAAATTGAAATCTTTTCTTATTAAAACACACGGAAATTCATGAAGAAAACAGTCATTCATTTATTGTTGGTTTTATATTGTTTTATTTATAATAGTAATTATTGTTTTATATTAAAAAAAAAACAAAAAAAAAGCAAACAGCGGATGTGCAATTATTACCTGATTCAGCATTCACTATTATTCACGATAATCATAATTATTACATGTGAAAATGACATCCTAAGCTAGAATAAAAAAAATATATTGGGGATAATTATGTCTCAACATTTATGCTTTATTCTCCAAATGATCAAGCATTAAATTAGTTCTGAGAACATTAATTGCATCTACATATTCAGAAAGTCCTTTTTTCTATACAATTTGTCAAGGCAAAAATAAAGAACTTCTGTTTTGTTTCATGTTGCTGGGAATAATACACATTGCATGATCCTCCTGTTTAATGGAATCTGTATGCGAGCTGCATGTTTTTTTTTTTTCTTTCTTAACTTGAGCAGAAGTTACTGATACCAGGAATGTTCAAATGGATGCGGCGGCCCCAGCTGAAAATAGATTCACTAATCGTACCTGGTCAAGTTTTATTTGAATGCCCCCCCCCCCACCCTTATAGAAGCATACAGGAAAGATGGGAAACTTCATCTGGTGCTTATGTACCACTAAGCAACTGCTCTCCTTTCCCTCCAAAATAACTGTCGAACTTCTGTCTGAGGCAGGTCTGTGGATGCTCAATGTTCCCAGATAGTGTACAGCATTGGGAGGGTTCTGTAATTATGGTGGAAAGTATTTAACACTGTTTGTAATCTACTGAATGTTTGGAGAGCAGTGCATGGTTGTCATTTAATTTTAAATGCTTCATGGACTTGGAAATGATGAAATTTTTTTAACCAGGCGGAAAAAAAAATCTGCTCAAGGATTTACCATTAATAGTTCAGACCTATTCTGTCCCAATCAGTAACGGTTACGCTCACAATGGCTGACTGTAGGTAGAGATCCTACTGCATGAATAAAAGTGATTTACAGCAGCCTCTCGAGTTATGTTACTTTAAATTTATTTTTAAATTTTAATAATAAATAATAATAATAATAATAATAATAATAATAATAATATAATAATCACACACCCCAACAACAAAAAAATTACTGGTTGTAATGACAAGTTTCATTTCTAAAGAAAAAACATCAATGGTATCTTATCTGCTGACTGTCGCTCGGTGCTGATGGATTCAAGATTTCTCCAGCCTCTCGTTTCGAAAAGGCTTTACTGATTGATCATTCAGTAAAGGAGAGGAAATTATCATTTGTTAGAAATGTAAATGGTGGCTAATTGAAAGTCCATACAAGGTTTTTGTGGCACCTGCCATTACTAATGCCACCTAGTCTTTATATATTGTGTATACTATTTCTTCTTTTTTCAAAAGTAAAGAAAATAAAGAATATTTACAGTTGTTATCACTAAAATGTGTACACACAAACATTGAAGTAAATTATAACTAATACATACCATTACTTGTATAATAATATTTTTAAAAATATTATATTGAGAGTTTATTCATTTAGAGAGGTAAACTTTGGGTGATACCTGTGACTTAGAGCCAAATCAGGGAGATGAATACTTGTGATTCTTGTTGGCTTCCTCCACAAATGTTACCTAATTACAAGTTTTTTTTAAAAAAGGAATCCTCCAGTATTTTTCATCAGAAATTTTGGAAATTCTTCTTGACTAATGAGTAACCAGCCAACTCTAAGCCTTTAGTGCCATCATAATCATTTGTATAAAGACTTTATTACTTGTATTTTTTGGTTGTTTTTTTTTTTATCAATATGGTTAGATATCCTTCATTTATCTTACTTTCATTTTGCCTTTCAACCTATTAATGAATCCATTTTAGGCTTAAACTTACTGAATTCATGAACCCTTAAAGGTCTTTGAATAACACTGCACAGCATTTCTTTGGTACATCATACTGGTAAGTATAGTTTAGACTGATAAAGGTGGGCACTGCTAAGGTTGAGGGCTGAGGTTAAATCTTAGTTTGTGGTACCTTTCTAGCATGGTCTCTTCTGGGTATTCTGGTTTCCTTCCACATCTGAAAAATCGACATTTCTAGTAGGGGCATTCCAGGAACTTGCAGTGGAGGCTCCATGGGTAACTCTGGTTTGTTCTTTGACTACCACTCTGGAGTTCTCAGCCATACCCAGGCAGCCTGCTTGGTCACCAAGGCTAACTAGCACCTCTTATCTCAAGGCTAACTAGCACCTCTTATCTCCAAGGCCACTTCTCTGATATGCTCTTGATTTTGAAGTCAGGACAGGGATCTACAAAACAAGCAAGCCTGATGACAACATTCTTCTAGTGTCTTTCTGCAAAGTGGAATATTTATAAAATTGTATAGAGAAAATTCATTCTATTTGTTCTCAAATTCAATAAAATCTGCATTGCACTCGGTCTGTTTTTCTCTTACCAATTTATTTTTTTTCAAAACAAGTAGCACTGCATGTATGTTTTGTTGCTCCATGTGTATTTAATGGTTCTGTAGTAAAGTATGTTTAGGGGCACAAATTCAGAATTCTTAATTACCTAGCTTAAATTTTAAAAAATTATATATGTAAAACTTAAATGTATTTTAATTAGATTGCACCAAAGGTGTGGTGTTAGAAAGCTTGCTAGCTTTATATACAATGAAGAAACATTAATAATACCTCAAAGTTTGCCTTCCATATGCTATTTTAAGATCAGTATCAAAAGTGTTTATTAATATTTGACTGAATTTATAATATGCATCACAAACTCCCATGTCTGTACTAGTGTTTTGATGGTGTCAAATTTGTTTTGGAGTGAGGGTAGGGCTAGACAGATTGGTGTGGAGTACACTACTGAAAACGGAGTGGCATTGCATTGTAAAGTTAGTTTTTGTTAATCAGTCAGCACTATGAAATCACTGAAGGCTTTTAAGTTTACTACCATTTTGAAATGCATTAGTACGCTATTGCAGCTAACAAAAAGTTAGTTTATTTTTTGATAGAATTTCAAATTTTCTTAGATACAAGTAATAAATGATAAAATCATTAAAATTAAATGATAAATCAGACTGTCTAGTCATCATTCTGACCTTGCAACACATTTATCATGATGCCTTTTTGGCTTAAAATAATAAGGTTGGATTTCCTTCTATCGTTTACTGTCTAATTAACAGTAGTGCTCTACTCAAAGATTCTTTCAAATTACTGTACTTACAGTAATACTGCTGCATGATATATATAGTCCCTGCTAAATATCATATGTCTAGAAGTTGGCTCCAACCAATTATTTCAAGAAAATGATGCTTAAAAGTTTATTTTATGCTGAACTACTGTCATGGATTTCGAGGTGCTGATCAGTTAGCTATAGTGTGTCAAAGTGTTCACCACTGCAGATTATTAGTCTGCCTTCTGACAGTATTTGAGGTTGTGACATGGATGGAATAGAGTAAGTTATCACATGCAACTGAAGAGAACTAACTGACCTCTGAAGGTGTTTTGAAATTTGTGCTGATGGGTTCATGAAACCGTTGACATACTAAAGACATTCAAAATGAAAACTAGCTGGATACCATTACTGCGATGCTATTTCACACAGGTTTCATTTGAACGTCTCTAGTATTTTATTAGAGTCACTCATGATGTCTTCTCATGCAATACTTTGGACAGATATTATAGACTTGAAACCAGTTAATTCCATCAGTTACGAAATAGCTTTTCAGTAAGATGAAGCTTCTGCATAGTGACTTTTAGCTTGTGAAAACTATAGATAAACCAAGGTAGTATGTAACTGTTCTTGACCAGTTTTGCATGTTATGCCTTTTAATTTATAAGCCATAAAATTACCAATGAAAGAAATCACCTTAGAATGTCAGGGTCAGTCTCTCAGGTCAGATGTTCTCTTAACTTTGTTTCCTGTATTTCTTATATATGAATGGTGACCATGTGTTACAAAAGACATGTGGAGATACGAACTGATAGGTTTGTTAATATTTTTAAAAAAAGAAAGAAAATTGATGGATTAAAGCAAGTAAATTTACATAGATATGTGCACATTTATCAAGCTTAGTATGATGTTCTGAATGTGAATTTGGCAGACTGAGTGAAGCAGATGATTACCTAAACTAATAATTTAAATAAAAAATTTCCCAGCTTTGAAAATGGTGATTTAAGTGGATTTTTTAATTTCAATTTTTTTTTTTTTTTGTTTATAACAATTTTAAATGGTTAGTGCACAGTTATCACATTTGGTCATCATTCTGCTGCTGCTAGGTCAGACACAGTTAGACATTTTCTGTAATTACTAGGGATGTTCAAACAAAACCTGACCAGATACCATTAAAGAAAATGATAATTCAGCTGGGTTTAATTTGAATATGCGTAGTACCAGTACTGTTTGATAAAGGCAGTTAAGCAATGCTTTTTTGTGATTTATCTCTCTCAGAAAATGCTTAGATGTACAGATTTCTTGCTTTGAAATTTTAAAGGAGTCTTTCCTTTGTATGTCGTGACAATGGATAGCCTTGCTTATGAAACTTTGTACTGCAGAGGTAGGGGGGGATGCTACTGATGTCTGCTACCAGGGTAAAAATGCTTTTTTGGGTGGAAGCAAAAAAAAAAAAACACTACATTTGTATCTTTGAATAGGATGATTTATATGCTAGGTTGCCAAAAATTCAGATACTGAAAAAAAAAAGAAAATATGGAATTACATAAATATAAGTGGCGTATAATGTAATGTGACCCATCAGATTTTTTGATGTAAACTGTAAGAGAGATGACGTATGCCTCTTTGATGACAATCGTAAGAAAGCATAAAGATATTGGTGTGCATTGGGCTGCTCCCACACTGCATTGGTTGTGCTAAGCATTATGCCAATACGAGAACAACTGAGATGGCATTTGTAGAAAGAAAAAATACAACCTGGAAAGCCCAACTCTAGTTGCATGTAGGACATGCAACATTGCGATGCGCTTACAGTGGTATATATCACAGAAACCTTCAAAAGTTTACAAGACACCTATTTCTATTTGGATGTTGTACAGGTGCTACATTTATGGACTTCACTATAGTAGGACATCTGTGCACAAATCTTCCCTTAATGCAAAAAAGAGAGTCATCCTGCAATGGTGCTTGAAGGATTGTGACTAGGGAATCAGCCACTGAAAGAAGTTATCCCTATTTACAACAGATGTGTAGATATTTAAAAATTTCCAGAATGAATGAATGAATGTAGAGTCTACCACATTATTTACAAATTAACACAGTTAGTAGTATAACAGTAGCCCCTCTCTCTATTTTCAATCTATAAACACTTTGTTTATGATGTGTTTAATTTCTCTAGTTGATGATGAACTCTTAAGTTTGAAGCATCCCTTTTTTTTTGTTTTCTTTAATTAAAAAAAAAATCCATTTATTTGGATATGTATATTGCTGTTTTTTTATGTTTGTTTCTAAAATCTTTATTTCAATCATGGGTGATTTTCTTGTTTATCTTTTCTTAGCCTCCAGATGTTGACAGCAACAATCTCCCGCAGCCCAGTGCAAAGGTGAATGGATGTAATGCCACATCTAGCATAACCAACAAATTAAATGCAGGTGAGAGGAAAGTGCTGAGTCGCTGTAGAGGCCCCGCCTATTTAGTGGGAGTCCTAGGAGCAAGCTAGAATCTATCTGCTCTCATCTAGCCATTTTGAGTCTTTTTACTGTACTCTCTTAATTCAGAACATTTATAATGGAATTCCAGCTTATCTGGCACGATAGAGCTGCTGATTAAGAAGTGTTTGGATCTTCTTCCACACTTGTTTTAGCTTTTGAATTTTTACCTTTTTTTTTGCCATACATTTGTTTCCTCTACTGTTGTATGGCTGGTTTACTTTATTCTTGTAACTGGTTTTGGCTTTTATCGCACACATTTCCAGATTTCTAGAATATTGTTTTATTGACATTTTTGGAAGGACAAAAAAGAGAAAGAAAAAGAAAAAAAACCTTTTGCCAACCTCTGGGTGGGTAGTTACTCGGTGTTTGTTTTACTTTTCACACTCTGAGTCAGAAGCCTTGTTGTCCAGCCTCTCATTTCATGGATGCCAAAGCAACAAGGATGTGTTGAAAGTGCAGTGTGATGTACAGTGTGCATGCTTTGATGGTGTTGGACATTTGCCGCTGCAGTTTATTTACACCAGCTGGCTATAAGACTAATTTCAGCACTTGTCAAGGTTTGCGTAAAAATGATGCAAACAGTGGTGTCTGTGAATATATTTAATACAGATTATCATTTTTAAATCTGTGAGAGTAATTGGGAGAAAAGAGCATAAATTAAATAGTATCTGGCACTTTTACACGTGTTTCTATTTAATTTTACTCTTTGTTCAATGTTAATTTCTTTCTTGAGTTGTGAAGGCTTTAACATCCTATCAAACCTTTTCCTATAAAACAGAACAAGAAAGGGAAACAAAAGCAAAATGTCTGATTCAGCCACGTTACTATTCCTCGTAGCGTTGATATTACCTACTGAGTTATTAGTAGAAATGTCTTAGATGTAAGCTGATCCTCTTTTGATAGAAATTATTTAACACTAAACCCTTAGGCCACACGTGCCCTTTGTTACAATAAATCTGTATGAACATGCACTCTATTGTACTTTATTGCTGCAGGATTAAATGAAGAACAAAGAAAGATGAATTCAGCCACTATTCAGTAATCTATTTATCACATCCACCTCACTGAACCATTAAATAAAACCATGCTTATTGTTTATAAACATTAAATTGAGCATTGTGACATATGGTATTGGAAATAATCATGGTAAAAGAGGAAAACCTGGTATAAAATTGGAATAACACTTGATAAAATTGCATCTGGTATGAAGATGAAATGATCTACAGTAAGTCATGTATTGGTATAGTACACTGAACAGCTGTCGTGCAAGCTGTCAGAAAGACTGTACAAGTATAGTAAAAGTTCACTTATCTAAATTGCTTGGGATTTAGCCAACTTCATTTAACAGGAAAGTTTTGATGTCTGGCCATGATCCCCTCTCATAGGAACTTATTTCTTCACATTGCTTTGGATAGTGCCTTTCCTTTTATTGTTCCTTGATTCATTTCATTATCACCATAAAAGTTTGAATACATAGAAGATTACAAATGTACATAGATCACTTAAACCAGCACATACATCTTGTCCCACAATTATAAATAGTTTATTCATTGTGTGAGTGAGAATCAATGAAACACTGTGCCCGAATATCACGCACAGTAGATGTGCCTTTATTTAATTCATTCTTGACAAGTTTGTGAGAGACTCCATGCTCTACTTGGCAAATAATAACTACATTTTTATTGTATATTAAGTACAACACAATTACTGTCTGTAGAGGCAGTGGTAACAAAGATTGCTGTATGTACTTAAACAGAGTAAATGCAAAAATTAAGAACAGCTTGCTTTGTGTTATAAATTTGGATAATTTGGTTTTCATGTGTTTGGTATTTAGACAAATTGAGCTTTACTGTATAGGCATGGGCATTGATGTCTTTGGAGTGTAGTGAATGTTTAGTGAATACTATGACTCCTAAAAAGGAAATATCATATAAAACTGTATGAAAATCAGTCTTAGCTAGTAAAGGTTACTCTATGTGGCTGATTGCAGCCAGATTTTGTTTCAGAAGGATCTGCATACAAGGCTCTGAAGCAGATACATAAACTTGATTGACAAAAGATGTGGTTGTGGAAATCTAGAATCTCAAAGTAATGTTAGGTACCTCAGGGTATGTTCTCAATGTGATAGATCATGAGCCAGTAGAGATTTTTTTTTTTTTTTTTTTTTTTAATAATCTAGCAGCAGGTTCAGGTGTTAATGCTTTAAATACACTAAGTTACTCTTTAATGCAAAGTAGTCTCAGTGGATGTATGGCTGTCTGAAAACTAATGATGAGAAGAGGCAACCAAACAAGAAAACTGAATGGGCAGCAGAAATGAATCAGTGAAATGACCAAACCTGGAATAATGTGCTCTTTATAGATAATTTTGAGTATAAACCGATGATAATCAATGGCAGTTTGTTCTAAAGCAGACACTGGAGTGGTATAACTGTTGGTGTACAATGACTATATAGTGAAATGTGAAGGTGGACCAATCAATACAAGTGTGAGGCTGTACATCAGCCAAGGGTGACAAAGATTAGCATAAAATCAAAGGTATACTGACTGACAACTAGTGCAGGGAGGCATTTCATTGGACAGAAATTCATCTTTCAACATGACAATGACTGCATGTATATAGCCATTGTGTTGGAAAACTATATGGAACACACACAGGCTGGTGGAACACTCACTAAGATGCCTTGTCCTTGATATGAGCATTATTGAGGCTACATAGGGTTATTTGGCTACTGAGGAAGTCAAATGGCAAAAATGATGTTGGATGAATTGTGGAAAGTGCTACAGGATATTTGGAACAACATTCTAGTCATACATTGATAACCTGTATTGAAGCAGGAAAACAAGGTATTATATTATATTTAAAAACAAAGGACTTGCATACCAAGTACTAATGCACTGTACTTTGTATTCATTTTTGTATATGTCTTGTGATAATACATTGTTTGTATTATATATGGCTCTCAGTTGCAATACATATCCTGTCCGTGTTTCCATACTTATTTTCAGTACATTGTGTTGACTTTTATTTTTCTAACCCTTCAAGACAAATTTAAAACAAACAAACAAACAAAATATTTAAGTATGGAGTGAGTAACCTGGATATAGATTGTGATTTGTAATAGTATTTAATTAAATCATGCAAAACATTAATTTTATTTATTATTATTTACATTGACAGAAATCAGTGCAGACAAGCACTTTAGCTATATGAATGCTTTTGTTTTACTTAGTGACAGTACACCTGCTATCACTTTACAGGTGTATCGAATGTGCAAATACCTGTCATTCCAAGAAATGAAGAAAGTTGACTTTCTTCACTCTAGAAGTAGAAAGTCTAGGCCTGCTGTTATAGCTGAGAAAATGTGTGTGTTTGTATGTTGAGTAGTAAAGATATACCTGGTGTGTGCATAAGCAACACTAGGTAATCACCATAAGCTTTAAGAACAGTGGCTTGGTAAACACTCAAGCTACTTATATTTTGTTTGCAGGTGATTCAAAGTTATGATTTCAGAAATGAGGAGATAAGTTTTGTTCCTGTTACTACATGTGTTCTCTACTTAAAAAAAAAATATTTAAAATTTCTTTAAATATTAATTCTGGGTGAGCACATGAATACAGCAATGATATGAACAGTGAAATAAACACACATTTAGCAGGGACTGACTGACTGACTGACTGACTTTCCAACTACTAAAAACATCATCAGTGATTCTGCCTTTGTAACATTCTGTCAAACAAACAAGAATATACTCAGAATTAGTCTTTCTGTATTTTTTATGTACATTGCATCGATTTTTTTTTTTTTTGGGGTTTTATGAAACAAACTACAATCAGGGTAAACATTTAGGCATTTTTCGATTGAATATTTTTATTTAAGTAGGTTTGTTGAGATTTATTAATGTTAATGCCTTTTGCTGTGCATGCAGCACCTCAGGATCTGCTGCTCGTAATATCTGTAAAGTGGTGCTGTTCTGATTAAATAAACTTCTGAAGAATTGGTTTTTAATGCAGAATTTATTTTAGGTTTTCCAACTTGAAATTTTCAGGCAAAACTGACAATTGCATTGTTTGGGCACTTCACAATCTCACTTCTATAAAACTGACTCTTTTTATTCCTGTCCCTAATACTTATTATAGATATGCTTAAAAATATTCTTTTTTTTTTGTTTTGTTTTTATGTACATTTAATTACAAGTGTAACCAAGGAATAGATTTTAACTAACCTATAGTAATTTTTCTCTTATTTATTGTTTGATGGCATTTTCTCTAACAGTAGTTCTTATATTGCAAACTAAATGTTAATACACGGGAAAGAACAGTGAAAGGGTTAAATTAGTGATTGACTTCAGTGGGTCGTTGGTTCTGTCAGGTATGTTGTAGATCTATGCAAAACATTGAACTTGTTAAGTGAGAGTAACTGTCAAAGTTGGCTATTGATCACTGCAGCTGGACCGGAAGTAAATCAGGTGTTTGAAGTCTATTAAATATAGTTGACTGGTTGGTGACGTGTCAAATGTCATCAAGTATATTTGTTTGGTACTGAGTTCAGGAACACTCTTGTCTGCTTTTGATTATGAAATTATTAACCACAAATCTTAGTACTTACTGCATGTGGAAGTAATGTTAATTATGAGGGCTGCCTCACCTGCTGTCATTCCGAAGAAATGCTAAGAGTTACATAGATCATTTAGAAACTAAACGAACTGTTGCATGTAGAGTCAATAATTTTACTGAAGATTCATGGTACAAACACTGATCAAACTTATGTACATATTAGCATTATTCAGCAAATATCTTACTATATATTTTAATTTATTATAGTACTTTATAGCAATGTTTATTGGTTTATTATGACAATAAATAATCATCTATTATTAATATTAGAGTGCACGTGTATATTTATTTTAAGTTTAACAATAATTGTCATTTTGGTCCTAGTATGTCTCCTTAAACTTCATAAGCTATGTGATTGGTGTGGTGGTGATCCATTGGTAGACTACTGGATTGCTGCTCAGTTTGGCTTACCATCCTGGCATGATTTCTTCCCACTCTCCTCCAGCCAGCCCACATGGGCTTCCTCTGACACAAAATTAAGTTTTAGTAGGGTTTTCCGGCCGGTACATGTAATGGAGTTCTCACAGGTATCTCTTGACTGGCTTGCACAGTGACTTCTGCTTAAGAGCCCCAAATGGTACCTGGAAAACTTACTTGGTCACCAAAGCTGATATCCCAAAGCTTTGCCCTTCCAATTTATGTATGTTATTAGACTTTGGAAGTTGGAACACATTTGACAAAGGAGAAGATATGCATGCGCGCGAGTGCAGAGAGAGAGGGAGACTTACAGGTAACCTGGCAAAGCATTTTTTTTTTTTTTAATTGTAACTGTAATAATTTGGGAATCCTGATATTCAGGATTACAGTCATTGTGCACAGTTTAGATTTATTATTCTACCTCACTAATCCAATCATTAATCAGCTTTATCATCTAACTTGCAGTTTACTTCTACAAACTCAGGTCTCTTTAGGCTTGTATTGTTTGTTTTAGCATACATAATTAAATGCTTGCATGTATCTAGTGGCACCTTACTAATAAAACTATTTCAGAGTAGTTGACTTAATAGGCAGGTCATAATGCGTGAGAAAGGCATACCTCAGCATGTTGTGTTGCAACACCATATTTGGGTACACGAGGATGATGGATGAGTTTAATCTTGCAGTCTGGAGAAAATAGTTATTGTAAGATTTTGTTTGCTTCAGTGATAAAGGGTTGGTGAAATCAGGTTTCCTCATCAGGAAAGTAGGGCTGAGACTTATTTTGAAAGACTACAATTTGAAAATTCCATTTTCTATCTCAAAATTCAGCTTTTTTTTTAAGCTGTCAGATCATTTATGGTAGAGATGCATTTAGAAACAAAAAAGTTTATAAATATTTATGTGTTTGCATAGAATGTTTTGATAGCTTGGTAAAAAGCATTACAAAAAATTGTTTTAATTATTTTTTAATTTTTTTTTTAGATACTAATACAATTTTTGTTGATGCTTTTAATTGTTTCCTGCTTCATTTATTTCGATTTTAGAAGTTCCTAGCACATCCTAGGAATCAGTATTTTCGGTGTTCGGAAGAAACTGGAGAGTGTGAATCGTACGTCAGTTCTCAAAACCGAAACAAGCATTTGGCCAATCTTGATTTGGAGATCCCTCCGCCACCAAGCTTTAAACCACCACCTGAATCACTGCTGTCAACAGCCGTGCCAACTCTTCCACTTCCGCCGCCACTCCACATTCTGTCACATCTTCCGCTGGACTCTTCAGGCCTAAAGCAGCACAGCATTACCGGCAGCGACATCTCTTCTGCAACATCAACACTTAGTTCTGCTTCCTTTTCTGGCGACTCGTCTTCCGCATCACCATCAAGGTACCTGGCACCTCCAACACCGCCTCCTGACCACACCACCCGACTAAGCAGAAACTGCTCATCAGAGTTAAATACCTGCGAATCAGGCCGGTCACTTCACCAAGGCAAAGTCCGAGCAAAAAAGAAGTCACCAGGGAAGATGGATAGGATTTCTGTAAGTAGCATCGACAACAACTTCACCACAAAAATTCAGATCAGCAGCAAGCTGTCAGCTGCGAACAGTCTGGGTTCTGCTTCCAAAAGTATGTCACAGAACAACAACGAGACCACCTCTAATTCTTCCAGGATGAATTCCACTCCAGCACCACCACCGCCGCCACCGCCACCACCACCGCTACCGCCCACACCTCCCCCTATTGAAACAATGCCAAGTGCTCCAAAGTCTTCAGCCACTTATCAGAGAGCCAGGTCAGTATTCTTCACAACCTTTCTGGTTGTTGAGCTCCTGTAGTCACCCATGACCCACACAGTTCTGGAATAGTCTAATTTCTTTTCTTATCAGGACTGACCAGACTCTAAGGTTATGTCAGACCCTTCCCATTCTTCTGTTAGTTCTGTAGAGGTGAAATGTTTACGGAAAAGAAAACCTGCCAAGTCCTTAGCAGAGTTTCTATAGACATGAATAATTTGGAGGTTGGTTAAAACGCAGCCTGCTTAGAATTTTAAAAAAATAAATAAAATGAAATGATTAGAATTTCTTTTTAAAGTTTATATGTTTGGGGCATTTAAATGAAACCTGGCTAAAATAGCATTGTCATACCAGTATCTGGCTGGGTTTATTTGAACATCCTTAGCAGAATTGACAGATACTTTTGTGCTTTCAAAAGCCCATGCATGTGACAAAAATCACAAATTTGAGTCTCTGGCTGCCATAATTTTAGACTCACCACTGAAGTATTCCATCATTCACATGTAATAGATTTATCTGTACAGTCAGTTACATCGATTATCAGCGTATGGTTGCTAGAAAACACTTACACAACAAAAACGTTGCAATAATTTTGTTGGAACTTTGATTGCATAAGATTTTTTAAATCAAAATCTCTCTCATATTTTGTATATTTACAACACTGCAGTAACTAAAATGAAAAACAAATAAAAACTGATGGATGGAAATGTCTGAAGTTTGCATGTGTTCTGTAGCTCATTAGCATTTTGTCACCAGATAAAATGGCTCTAGGGTAGGAAATTATACATGTAAGAGATTTCCAACATTGTTCATTATGAACTCGATAGCTCAGAAAGTACAAGTATCTCAGTTTGAAATGGGAACGACAGTTATTAGGAAAGTGGGTACAATTCATAAGAGTGATGTGGAAGAAAGGGGGAGATGACAAAGATAACGGGGCAATAATTGGCAAGTGTCACTTCTGTCTCTAAGATAAAACTCAAAAGGCATTTGGGATTAATCTGTATGAAACTTTGAAGATTTTGTTTTGAGAATTTTCAGTGTATGTGTGAATTTTCTAAAATAAATTCTTTTGGAACTTAATGCTGAATCATCTCTGTAATTGTAGTAAGTTTTAGTTCTGCTGATAGTGAACCTGTTTTAATTTTCAGCTTATCTCCAACAATTCATCAAAATGGTCCAGTCTTATCACCCAGTCCCAGCACAGAACTGATTGCTGAAATGAAGGCTATGAAGGGAAGATCCATGTTAAAGAAAACAACTCCTCGGCTGAACTCCACAGTAATGGTCTACACATCAAAAGGAATGGTGGCTGCTGATGAGAATAAGCAAGCTGTTTACCAACCACCCAGGCCCAAGGTGATTTTGTGAAGCCAGATATACTCCCTAATTTACACCAGTTCTGAACTGGGTTCTAAGAGCAAAAATTGTAGAATAATTAACTTCAGGCTGATTGAGTGTAAATGCTGCATGCATCATGAGAGGAGGGGTAATTTCAGGTTGTAGAATGCTAAAGAGAGACAGCAGTCTTCATATTTGAGAACACTATCATTTTAAATATTTACACTGCATTTAGAAATCCTTCATGGATGGTAGGGAAAAGCTTTCATTTGACATCACCATATTTTCAAGAGAAATTTTTAACAAGAAATTACATACTATGATGCATCTATCAGAAGCAAGCAAGAAAGTTTGAGTTCTTTAGGAATGAATAATGCACTAGTGGCCATTAGGATACCAATCACCCACTACTATATGAACTGGACTGTACTACTGCATTGTAGTAGTATAAAACTGATTTAGGGCTCATACAGCTCATTGAAAAGTTAAAATCATTGTGGATGTGTTGTCTCAAATCAGCTAGTTCTGTATAAATCATTAGTCAGACTTTTAATATATATGCATTTCTGGCATAGAGCCCTCATTTTGTTATGGTGTACATAATCTGTTATGAAAAAAGGGCTAAAGTTATCAGCGGAGATTTTCATGATGACATTACTTAAGTTTCTAAAATGTTTTCTGTGAGGGAATGTTTAAGGAAAGACTTGTTCTTTTATACCCATGGCCAATACCATATCATCGAGGCCACAAGGATAAGAAACTTTAGCAATTAGACAGGATATAATCATGTAGTGTCTGCTGAATGCTTTACCAGAAGCTATTAGTGGAAATAGAAAGTGCAAAGTCTTTTTTTTTTAATACAGCTCAGATGTTTCACTTTCTGCATCTACAAAGAAAAATAATAATACACAAACTCACCCAGGAACCTTTTTAATTGAGTGTGTGTGTGGCAAGGGAAATTACTTACAAAACTGTTAATACTGATTTTGATGTGAAGCCTGACCAAAGAGATTTTATCTTTTGAACCATATAGTGAGAATGGAAAAAAACTGCTTTTATCTTTCTTCAAATGCACAGATGCCTAATTAAGTTCAGATAAATTATTAGGTAGGTGTGGAATGCTGTGCCTGTGACTACCTCATCCATGGTCACATTGAGTTGACTGATATTTGTAATGGGAAGTTGCCTGAGGTATGTAATGGCAAAAAGTGTATGGACTGTTTTGTTGAATGGGTTGAATTATTATATTCAACCAGCCATTGTTTGTTAGCTGATTGTATTGTGACTCCCTTTGTGGTAGCGTGCCTCTTTGGTAGTGGTACTTATACTCCCTGGATGAAACTAGATCCAAGCCATAGTTTGTTTACTCTTATTAATTTACACTGCATTGACCCCCTTTTTTCTCCAGTCATTGATTTTTATGCCAACATCAGAATGAATAGTTTATTACAAATTTAAAGGATGACAAAAAAATATTGATTAAAAGTAGCTTAAATAAAACTAACACTTTGTAACTGATACCTGATGCATTAAGTTAACAATAGGCTGCTGGCTTTCTCTAGATTATGCTTTTGAGTGGACTTATTGTAGAGAATACTAGGAAGAAACCCTTACAATTTACCGTACATACCATCTTCAAAAGATGTAGTGGTAACAAGGGATTACACACGGGTTATCTTCCCCATTGGGGGTGTTACAATCAAATTTTCTTTAGTTTTTCTACTGCACATTAAATTGATCTTAAAAAAGAAAAATCTAAGACACTAATTTGTATTTTATTTTTCAGATTGTGACAGATATTTTCTTAAAGAATTTAATAATTTTAAGAAAGTGGAACGGAGTCAGATGGTGGTGTGCATAATTTCAGATCTGATGATTTCCTACAAACATCAGAATGCATTTTTATATATTTTTTTTAGAAATTAGTATATAAACTCTTTAACAGTAAGCTCATATTTCTATTCATTGCTAAAAGACTTGAACTATCCTGTTGATTTCTCTATTTTACTGGAAGAAGAGCCTAAGTGGATAGTGCATCTCCTAAATACCAACTGGTAACTGAAATCTTAAGTAAACATAGAAATTTGTTGAAACACCAGATGAGCTTATGGAAATTACCAAGCTTTTACCAGAGTGCAACTTGTTAGGCCTTTGTTCATTATTTTGATGTGTTTTCTTGTAGTGTGGTGGGTTAAGTTGACACATTCCGTTTAGTTATTACAAGGCTGTCTTGGGTGAAACAGAGCAGTTTGAGCTGACTTACACCACCAGCATTCTGGTCTGACTATTCTTTACTGTTATCTTTGGTCAGTTGCCTCTTGTCCTTTTGCCTGATGTGGAGTTTTTTTTTTTTTGCTATTCACATGAATAAAATTTTTAATTCTTTTGAATGATCCTTTGTAAAGCAATCAAAAGAACTGATTACTGTTTGCAACCACATGATTTTACTTATCATCTATGGCTATAATTTTCAGACAAGAATAAGACTTTCTAACTGTACTTTGTACATGACATAATAATAGTATGGAGAACTTTGCTATTATTTATATTTATTCACCTGTCAGTCCTTTATTGTGCTTGTTCAAATATTGTTTAAAGCAGTATGATTTAAGATTAGTGGGGTGACATTTCATAATAATAATTGTATAGCAGCAGTAAACAGGAAGTTGTGGAGAATGGCTGCTTTTGCCTGACCTTTTTTTTTTCCATCATCTTGATGTGAAAGACACTTCCTTTTTGACTATTTAAATCCCTCAGTATTTGTGTGAACTAGGTACTCGTGCCATTATTCCGTGTATCTAGTAATAACATACATAACTTACTGAGTTGTACCGCATGCTTTTTTAATCTTTCCTGTATCATATGCAATATATGAACAAAAAAGTTAGCCGTATCTGCTCTTCTACTTCATACTTTATCATATTTCTTTAACAATATCATTGAGAATTCTGCTCTGGTTTACCAGAATATCAGCCTTGATTATGTAAGTGCAAGTGAAACTGTTGTGTGCAGTCTTATTTTAACACTAGCACTATCTAAATCAGTCACTGTCTCCAGGGATGCTGCTTAATTGGCTTTTCTACACAGATTTCTAGATTGTCTTTTAAATTCTAAAACAGGTTTATTTTGCGGCTATTTATTTCTAGGATAAGCCTGGTCATAACATGCTGGAGGGAGAATTTAACCCGAAGAATTTTGTTGATAAAGTTCCTCATAAAGATGCTTCAGGTCGGGAAATTCCAGCTTGGAAAAGACAGGTCTTGGCAAGACAGTATGCAGAGAAGGCAAAATTAGAATATGAAGAAAAGAGCATGGTAATAATCAGTGACACAAATAAGATTTTCTTCACTGCAATAATCATATTAAAATGTTTGGCTCAACACCAGACCAGCCAGGAAATCATTAGACTTAATTTTTTTTAAAAATAAAATGGTTCCATGCTTAGATACATTACAGCTTAGTTTCACTGTATAGCTTATGGCCAAGATACAGATATGTATAATGTGGAGAAGTTGCAAGGATGTGAGTTATTGCAATGATTAAGAATGCCGAAGTAAAAATACCTAATTTAATAGAAGTTTAGAAAAATCTATTTTTGCAGAAGAACTGATTACTATTTCTTATAGTTAACATGCAACATATGGCCACCAACTAAACATTCAAGAACAATGTAAATATTAAGAAAATTTTTTTAACCAAGGAATTGTAGGTCCATGGAATACTTTACCCACTTCAATTGTTGAACTTCAAATAGTTTTAAAGATGTGCTGAATGACAATATTCTGGGGGAACCTTTCTACCTCTTGTTGATTCTAAATGAGTAATATAATGCTACCGAATTGGAATAAATGGCTGCATTTAAATATTAACAGAAACTTATGAACCTCTCCACTGGAACATAAATTATTATTTGTTTTAGTTTTCAGTAAGATGGACTTTCACAGAAACTTTGGCTTTTAAGCTTTTTTTATTTATTTGATTGGGGTGCTCTGATGGTTAAACTACAAGCTTGCCATGTTGAGTGATGCTGGTTTGAATCCCAGTGGGGAATGACTTGGTTCAGCATGCCTCCTCATCTTGGTATGGTCAATGAGTGATGCTGGTTTGAATCATACTGGCGAATGGCTTGGTTCAGCATGCCTCCTCATCTTGTTATGGTCAATGAGTGATGCTGGTTTGAATCATACTGGCGAATGGCTTGGTTCAGCATGCCTCCTAGTCTTGGTATGGTCAATGAGTGATGCTGGTTTGAATCATACTGGCGAATGGCTTGGTTCAGCATGCCTCCTCATCTTGTTATGGTCATGAGTGATGCTGGTTTGAACCATACTGGGAAGGCTTGGTTCAGCATGCCGCCTCGTCTTGGTATGGTCAATGAGTGATGCTGGTTTGAACCATACTGGCGAATGGCTTGGTTCAGCATGCCTCCTCGTCTTGGTATGGTCAATGAGTGATGCTGGTTTGAACCATACTGGCGAATGGCTTGGTTCAGCATGCCTCCTCGTCTTGGTATGGTCAATGAGTGATGCTGGTTTGAACCATACTGGCAAATGGCTTGGTTCAGCATGCCGCCTCGTCTTGTTATGGTCAATGAGTGATGCTGGTTTGAACCATACTGGCGAATGACTTGGTTCAGCATGCCGCCTCGTCTTGGTATGGTCAATGAGTGATGCTGGTTTGAATCATACTGGCGAATGACTTGGTTCAGCATGCCGCCTCGTCTTGGTATGGTCAATGAGTGATGCTGGTTTGAATCATACTGGCGAATGACTTGGTTCAGCATGCCGCCTGGTCTTGGTATGGTCAATGAGTGATGCTGGTTTGAATCATACTGGCGAATGACTTGGTTCAGCATGCCTCCTCGTCTTGGTATGGTCAGTGAGTGATTTGAATCTCACTCGGGAATGGCTTGGTTCAGTGTGCCTCCTCGCCTTGGTATGGTTTTGTCTTGTTTTTTTTATTTTCTGGCAGTGTCAGTTTTCTCTGAGCGCTCACTCCAGTTTCCTTTCACATCTAAAAATGAAGAGTTCTAGTAGGATTTTTCAAACAGAGCCTCATGGTGGGAACTGGACATGCTACTTACTATGTAAGTGCACAATCCATAATTTCATAACTAGGATAGTGATCCATTGTAACTGGGGTGCATCATCACACCTGTATGCCAAAAGAAAAAGAAATTTAACTATTTTATTATTGTTATTCAGATTAATTAATCTTTGTAAAATGTTAGTTTGATTTCGGAATTTTCTTCCTCATATTAAGGATATAATTTAATCTGTTATGTCTTGTTGACAATATGGCTGCCATTATAAACAGAGCCGATGTTGTTGTTTCAGGCTGAACAAAATGAAAAGAGGTTCAAGAATGTTCCTGCTTGGAAAAGGGTTCTCATGGAGAAGAAGGACGCAGAGCTAAAGTAAATTTATTGTACTCTTTCGAATTTTCTTATAAATTGGATTATTAAGAAGAAAAAGACTGGTGACTTAGACAAGGTGTGACAGTTTTTTTTCTCTTTCTGCAGAGCTGCTAAAGAAAAGAAAGAAACTACGAGACTGACCTCTCTTGTGAAAAAGCCTGTGGCAAATCGATTGGTTGTGAATGGCAATGAAGCCAGACAATCTCCCTGGCAGGATGAACTCGGCGGACGGAAACAGTGACTTAAGAACTTCAGAAACAAACTTTTATATTATCTGCTCGTGTTTCTATGTTGTGTGAGTAATCTTACTGACAGTATTGTATACATTGTACATAGATGTATATTTGAGTGTGTCTGAGCACACCTGTTTGTGTATTTGGTGATGGTTTGTGAATGGGTAAGAAATAACCAACTAAAATTTTAAGGTATGCAGATACTGTATATCATTATTATAGTGATCCTTGACTCTTGTGGAACACTTTAAATGGATACATAGGTTCTGTTTATCATTAAAGTCTGTCGAAAAAGTATCTGACCTTAGGTTGGAAAAAAAAATTAAGTACTAGGTGGGGTTCAATTGCTAATCTCCATCGAAGTAGGCCTCTTGTGGAAGCACGTCTGGAATGCTTCAGGAATTGCTGTCAACTCCGCCGTTGCATTCCATATAATGTCCTCTCAGCCCTCAAAGCTAGAGCCTTTCAGTGGCATCTTCATTTTTGGGAACAATCAGAAGTCAGGAGGAGCCGTGTCTGGAGAGTAGGGAGCCTGGCGAATGAGTGAAATGTCTTTCTTTGCCAAGAAACCTTGGATCAGCTGCAACGAATGAGCTGGGGCATTGTCATGATGCAGCTGCCAGTTTTGCGAGGCCCACAGATCCGGTCTTTTGTGCCAAACTGCATCATGAAGATGTTGGAGGACTTCCTGATAGTACTCCTTTGTAACTGCTTGTCCTTCTGGAGCATATTCATGATGCACATGCCTTGGTAGTCAAAGAAAACAGTCAGCATCACCTTGATTTTGCTCCGGACCTGATGTGCTTTTTTGGGCCTTTGCGATGTTGGGTGCTTCCACTATGATGACTGAGCTTTGGTTTCCGGGTTGTACCCGTACACCAACATCTCATCTCCAGTTATCACGGTATTCTGTAACTCAGGATCCCTGTTGGCAGCTTGGACACAGTGCAAGCCCAAATCCTCCTTTAAAATTGCATGTGCAGAATCTTTACTGATCCCAACCTCATCACCAATTTCCTGCACCGTCAAACGACGATCTCTCATCATCAAGGTCCGCACTTTGTCGATGACAATTGCATTGCAGTTTGTTGACGGCCTCCTGGAACGCTGGTCAACCTCCACCGATGTGCGGCCATCTTTGAACCTGTTGTACCATTCTTTTATTTGGGTAACACCCATGGCATTGTTACCAAAAGCCTGTTGAATTTTGCAAATTGTTTCCACTTGGGTATATCCAAGCTTTTGGCAAAACTTGATGCAAGATCGTTGCTCCACACGTTCCGTCATAACATGGGCGAAATGAAAATGCGATGAGTAAGTAATACAGCACCTCACACACTGGCTGCCTGACAGCGACTGACGCATCCAGCAAGCCCGCCAAAAACCTTGCATGCGCATGAAGGCATGCGGCTCCACTATGCACACTTTTGCCTCCCTAACGTCATTACTTCCCACAAGAAAAAATAAAGTCGGATACTTTTTCGACAGACCTCATATATGTAAAGAAAAATAACAAGTATACATTGTAGATTGCAGAAATGAGATGCTGAAATGGCAGAGATGTGAAGCAAAATTACAGTGAAAGGACTTATGCTCTGCTTCCTTCCTTCACTACAGAGTAGTTTTTCACTGAAAATGTTTGCTTTTCTTAGTGTTGATTTACATAACACTGAACATATTTAACCACCATTTATTTCAAATGAACAACTTGATGGATGGCTGAAATGTTATCTGGCCCCCCAGATTTAGCTCATGAAACAGTAGTTTATACAGCAAATACTTTTCCAACAATTTCAGATGTTAAGTTTGTCAAATGTAGAAAAAAATATCTTAATCAATATTTGTAATAAGAGGGCTACCAAGATAATGAGAACCATCTTCACAACTGAAATGCAATCCAAGTTTTTTGTTTTTTTTAGTGACAGTTGTCTCCCTTATTTCTTTCATTAAAGAATATTATAATAAATCAAAAATAGCTGTTAGAATCCTTATTTCCATCACAATTTTTTAAAAATCTGAAGCCTAATTTTTTGGTTTCTTCTTTATTCAGCACACCCAACACCCATACAATGAAGATACCAAAAAAAAAAAAAAAAAAAGGTATAATATGGATCTAGATATAAGTAGCTACATACATAGGTTTTCTGTTATGTACTGAGTTCTGGTTTTGAGGATTTGTTGTAAAACTCAGATTTTTTATTTTTACAGGCTTATGCAGCATCCATTCTGATAGTTGGTCTCGAAATCTGCAATCTACTGCACATGTTAACGGTTAGAAAGATTGCCAATCTACCCAAAAGTTGTCATTTGTGTATACATTGCTGTGCTTTAGTTTTTTCTGTTTGGAGAGATAATCACTTTGCTTGAGTGATAGATAGTCAGTACTTGAAGAAATATGATCATGACAACATGAACTGGTGTATAAACTGGGTTGTTTTTTTTTTCTGGGTAACATTTAGAATACAGATGGATAGTTAACCTTCTGCTAGGATGTGCTGTAAAAATTCAATGCAAGCAGTGAAAATGATTATTAATTTTTTTTTTAAAAATTTTGTCACTAAATTATCACCTGGAAAGTATCACCCATGTGCTTTTTTTATAGTGAATGTATTGAAGAGGAAATCGTTATGGAAAGACTACTGTTAATATTAATACATTCGGCCTTTTCTCTCTGTTAATGTCGTGGACCTGATGAAATATTTTAGAAGAATCCCCTCCCCTAATCTTTAGAGATTTGTTTGGAGGAAAAAAGAACAGCTAGGTTTTTGAATATTTAACCCATATATCGTTTATAAAGTGTAGTGGCCATTTTGACCTCTCATGACATTTTCTTCTTTTTGTCTGTTTTAGTTTTATATACATTTAAAATAGATATATGATTAATTAAAACTCATTGTCAACTTTATCCTTGTTTTCTGATGTTTTTTGAAATTAGTGCTTTGTTTGAACTGACAGACTTTTTAAAAGTTATTATTATTTGACTTGCATCTTCTCTTTGTGCGTGCGTGAATTTGTAGTTTTATGGCATTGCAAGAACAGCACTTTGTTTGTCCTGTCATTTGTGCTTTTTACTGAATGTATGGATGGTTTTAAAAGAAATGAGTTCAAGACAAGAGTCTGCCAGGCACCCTTGATCCAGAAAGGAACCTTAGCTGGTCACACATTTCAGAATTGACTTATCTTTTTTTGTTTGTTTCTAAAAAGATAAACCATCTCCAAAAATTAAAAACAATCAGTTGACAGTACATTCCCAAATTGTAACTGTGATAAGCTTTTGTTATTCATGTTTGTTTAGAAACTTTGTTATATCGAGTGTATAAAACTAATTATGATTTTAGTTCAAATGACAATTATATTTGGAGTTGTTTTGATTAAATTATGAAAAATCTCTTGTTACTTTAAAAGAACATTGCTTTCTTGATTTATCATTGTTCTTTGGGTAAAACATTCACACAAGAAGTATTATATAAAAACAGATAATAGGGATGATTTCAAAGATAATTAGAGAATGCAGTTTGTCTCTTACTTGTCATTCTGAATTATCTTAAGTGCTTTTAAATTTTACACTTGTCTTTGCCACTCCCCTTTATCTTTAACTGCAAAACTGCAAATTACCATCCATAGTGAACACTGACATAACTGGAAGTAGGTTGTATTAAAGAGATTTGTATATTTTACGTTATTTTGAAAATTACATATCAAAAGTCTGAGGGAAGTATCCTTTATCTCAGATGCTGCAGCATTCCATAAATTGCTGTTTATTATTATTATTCCCCTATTTGTTGTTGTTGTTGTTGTTTTAAAATTTGTTAATTGATCTAACTGTGTTCTGTGATTAACTACTATTAGATTTGACATACTAGCAACCACTGGAGATCTTTCAGAATTATTGCCAGCACCTGTCAACAAGGATTATGCAGAACTTAGTCTAGGGAAACCCACAAAAATATCATCTCATATGTAACATGACAGATGCTGAATTTTTTTTAGCATTTCATGAGTTTAACAAAATACTCGCTAATTGTTTTGATCGTTGGATTTACTTGTCTGGCAAGAGAAATCAGTAACCAAATCATGTGATGTATGTTGATAAGTGACCATCTCTCTGCACTAGTAATTCTGTTTACTGACAGTTTTAATTTTCCATAAAGTAAATTTTGTTTAACAAATGTTGATATACAGGTTGAAGAAATGTAAATTATATTATCTCTAAGAGAAAAAAAAAATTGTTGTGAGTAATTCCCTCTTCCCAGGTTTTCTTGCAGCGTAGTGTATCTTTTGTGACTGAACAGCTGGACTGAGTTTATTATTATTTCTCTTCTAGAAAGGCATGCCTTTTCACTTATTAGCCAGAATTTTGTTAGAATGGCTGATACCAAAGCTGGCCCATCTATAACTAATAATTTCTTAGTTGTAAACTGATTTTTGTCTACATGTAATTTTTTTTTTTTTTTTAAATAAATGTAGTATCAATGAATGATTGTATTGTTTTTGTTTTTCGTCTTCTCACCTTTGTCAAACGCTGTAGATTAACTATGAGGTGAATGGTGGAATTAGACATTTTGGTTTTATTTGCTGTCATTGGGCTGGCTTTATAAGAGGAGTTGACACGACGGGGGGTGAACCAGTCCCGTACCAAAACTGAGGAAATGATCGAGTCACTTCTACACTCTCAGGAAAAATGCATTAGGCAGATAAGGTGGGAAAGCCATGATACCAAACAAAAATAAAAGTGGCGATTTGTTGTTTAAAGTAATTTAGAGAGAGGTTACTTAACGGACGTCAAACACAGCTTATTGTGGGCGGGTAGCACTTTAAATTTAAATGGATTTATAAGTGAATCGGTCGGCAGCAATTTGAAAATAGCAGAAAAACACTAATAAGGCTTTGTAGTTAAGTATTTAAAATCAAACTATTTTGATACAAAGCTGAAAGTCTACGATATGCAGAACTTTTACTGCTGTCCATAGAATTGTTTTTAAATTAAGATTGAGTTACTTCCCTTAGATTGGATTTTAATTGTTGAATAGTTCAAATTTGTTAGTAAAAATTCTTTTTCAGTGAAACTTTAAAACGACTCACTTTTTTCTAAAACAAAGTCTTGGAACTTGTTCTTTTAACTATTAAAAAGAGTTAATAAATTTATCGATATTTAATTAAAATCAATTTTTTTTCTCTACCTGCTTCCCTACCTTTGTTGACCATTATTATCGCTAATTTCCTGATGACTTAAAAATTGCCTCGAGAAACTTATTCCATGAGTCTCCTGAATTTCTCTTTCACCTCTTCATGGATGTGAAACAAACAAACAACTTGCCAGGCGATGTGGCTCGGTGGTGAGTGGGTTGGCTTCAGGACCTAAGAGTCCTTGGTTCAATTCCCCCTGCTGGCACATTGTTGTAACCCTTGAGTGAGATACTTTACTGGCATTGCTGCTGGGGAGTGGCCTGTGTAGGCACTCGGACAGAGGAACCAAGGGCGGGGGGGGGGGACACTCTATAGCCGTGACAGAGGCGAGTCTCCTATGACAAGGAAGAGTCAGAAGAATAAACCACTGCTGAAGACGGATGCGCTGGGTCAGAGTGACGCATAACGACGGTGCAATGCATCCCACTCTTATGAAATGAGTGATCGAAGAAGAAGAAAGAAACAACTTGCAGAATTAAAACCCCTATCTCTTTTACTGATGCCAGCAGATAAATTAATTGATTAGTCATCCAAATGTGATTATGATAAAGATGATTTTGGCTGTGACTATATTTGATGATTGCTGCTTTAAGCAGGTTTCTGAGATGGATGCATTCATGGGGAGAAGCTCCAAATCTGGGGAACTGGTCTGCTGAATCACAAAGAGGATTCAGCCTTAGGGTAAAAAATTTATAATATTTAGTTTATCTTAAATATGTATTAAAAAAATAATATTTCCAGTAATTGGTTGAGCTATAGAAACGTGAAACAGCCCTATTATTTGTCTGTACCACTGCAGTGTCTTTCCCTGTCTACTCTTCTCTAAATATATAAACATGTATGAAGTGAATATGTATTATTTGTAGTAGTTTATTAATTTGTATAATTAATATTTTAATTAATTATATATGTTCCAAACGTTTATCGCTATATCATCGGTGGTCGAACTCCATTCTTGTTGAGTAGTCATGGACTATCTACGGTAAATGAATTTTAAAAACACTTTTTTATAGGTCGCCGTTATAGGATTTGAGGGTGTTCGCGCACATGGCAGCTGAAGGCGCAATCATTTTCACGTTGGAAGGGAGATAAAAATTAACTGATTATTGATTTCTATTTCCTCCCTTACAACATATTAGCAAATCCAGTCTCCCACCCGTTATTCGTATAAAACACGGTAGAAAAACAGACGGTTGTCGTTAAAACTACATTATCCGTCTCTTTCGAGTCGGAAGACTTTCTATGTACATAATGGGGAACATTCTGAATCTTCGTAATTACAGCAGGATTGCAACACAAAATAAGTATTTATTGTACAATAGCTGAACGTGAGAAAAACGAGAGGTGCGAGAGAGAGCAGCTATTATTACTCGTACAGGTGTCCACTCACTACCTGTGCGAGAGAGAGCAGCTATTATTACTCGTACAGGTGTCCACTCACTACCTCTGAGAGAGAGCTGCTATTATTACTCGTACAGGTGTCCACGCACTACCTGTGCGAGAGAGCTGCTATTATTACTCGTACAGGTGTCCACTCACTACCTCTGCGAGAGAGAGCAGCTATTATTACTCGTACAGGTGTCACTCACTACCTCTGCGAGAGAGCTGCTATTATTACTCGTACAGGTGTCCACTCACTACCTGTGCGAGAGAGTTACTATTATTACTCGTACAGGTGTCCACGCACTACCTGTGCGAGAGCAGCTATTATTACTCGTACAGGTGTCCACTCACTACCTGTGCGAGAGAGCTGCTATTATTACTCGTACAGGTGTCCACTCACTACCTGTGCGACAGAGCTGCTATTATTACTCGTACAGGTGTCCACTCACTACCTGTGCGAGAGAGTTACTATTATTACTCGTACAGGTGTCCACTCACTACCTGTGCGAGAGCAGCTATTATTACTCGTGCAGGTGTCCACTCACTACCTGTGCGACAGAGCTGCTATTATTACTCGTACAGGTGTCCACTCACTACCTGTGCGAGAGAGCTGCTATTATTACTCGTACAGGTGTCCACTCACTACCTGTGCAAGAGAGAGCTGCTATTATTACTCGTACAGGTGTCCACTCACTACCTGTGCGAGAGAGCTGCTATTATTACTCGTACAGGTGTCCACGCACTACCTGTGCGAGAGAGCTGCTATTATTACTCGTACAGGTGTCCACTCACTACCTGTGCGAGAGAGCTGCTATTATTACTCGTACAGGTGTCCACGCACTACCTGTGCGAGAGAGAGCTACTATTATTACTCGTACAGTTGTCCACGCACTACCTGTGCGAGAGAGCTGCTATTATTACTCGTACAGGTGTCCACTCACTACCTGTGCGAGAGAGCTGCTATTATTACTCGTATAGGTGTCCACTCACTACCTGGGCGAGTGAGAGCTTCTATTATTACTCGTATAGGTGTCCACTCACTACCTGGGCGAGTGAGAGCTTCTATTATTACTCGTACAGGTGTCCACTCACTTTATCATTTTATATTTTAATTTATTAGCACTAAAAGGTAGAAAACCTGTAGTTCCAAATATTTAATAACGATGTTTACTTCATTACTTTGAAACAGAAGCGCTTTGGATCGTAATCATATGTTGAATATTAGATTTTAATTTGTTTGTAACAGAATTAATTAAAATATTTCCATTATTCCTTATCAGCAGAGTATATATCGATAGTTTAGTACAAACCAGTTTTTACTAGTTTTGCTTTTTATGGGGAGAGTTTTCTACTTTCTTTATATTAGTTTGTTAAAAATATTTTGTCGGTTTTTTTTTTTTACAACAATGAGACTCCGTATTGATGCTGAACGTGAAGTTCATTAATCAGAGTAAGCCCCATTACAATCAATACACTTCTGCCAACGAGTTACAAGCGCATTTATACCATTCTGGAAAAATCTGCATTTCTGGAGTCGATAAACTGTCGGAAGGCAGTTTCCATGGCTGCTTGGTTGGGAAAGGATTTCATACGGAGGAAGCTGTCGAGGTGTTTGGAAAGGTGGTGGTATGGTGAATAGGCTGGGTGAGGGGGGAACTTCGTCCCCTCGCCAAGTTTTGTTTCTTATCACAAGCGAAGAGCAGATCTCCAATCGATGATTTTGTTGTTGTTCATCCAACTCGTGAGGCGCCCACCTGTCAAACCTTTTCACCTGGCAGATTGCCTCAAGATGCCGGGAAACAGCTGCAGCGCTTACGTCGAGCTCTCCAGCGATTTCTCGCACTGTTTTTCTTGGAACGGCTTCAACCGAGGCTTTCAGACAGTCGTCGTCACAGCTGGAAGGACGTCCGCTACGTTCCTCATCTTCGAGGCTCACATCTCCTGACCGAAACCTCGCACATCATCGTTGTACTGTGCGATCGTTTGCTGTGTCCCCGCCCCCATCCTCGCTTGATGTCACGAGTCGCCTCTCTCGCTTTGTGGCCCGGTTTGCGAAAACCTTTCTATCCACGCTTAACTCAGAACCTTGAGACAAATATCCATTTTATGATTTTTAAAAAGGGTAGGTTTTGCATACTCTAAGCCAAAGCAAACGCTACAAATCGATATATAATTATCCACACACACCTTCGCAAGCGGGCAAGAAATGAACCCCAAATTAACATGATATGAAAACCGACAAAACTTCTGTAACTACCTGATAAAACTAAATTAACCCTTTTAATGACCATCTGGAGAAACTACGCTGAATCCGTAACAAGAAGCCAATGTACTTCATGAAATAAAACAGATGTATTCCATATGTACAGTGTACGTATTGGAGATGTGATCGAGCCGTGGTTTTTCTGAGTTTCATGTTATGCCTGTTCGTCATTTGTATGCATAGATGGCGCAAATGCCGATAGGATCGCAGCATATTCCCCTCTACTTTTGCCTTTGATTGATAAGTATCTGTGCAAAGTAATTAACGTCGAGTATACATTTTTGTAAAGTTTTGAACTTGTTTGCTTTCATATTAAAATAAAAATATCCTTGTTCAGATTCCTATTTCTAATAAAATCATCAGTACAATATTTAAAACGCTCCAGATGGTTTGTACCCAGCTAATTTTACAAATCTTCTACCATCTCTGTTATCATGGTCCTTAGCAGAATTATCAGTTCCTTCCGCCATGGCGTCTCCCATAAGACACTGCGAAACAACTTTCCTCTCTGGATTATGTGTCGTTTCCACTATTATATAACGTGTTTCAATTCAATATCCTCCGGATATTGTATTTCTTTCTCATTTCAAGACTGCAAAAAGAAAAATATGTGAGTGAAAAGGAGGCACTTCTTAAAGAACGGCTCCAAAAAATATTCCCTTTTTTTTGCACAGGCCCTAATGCTGTTTCATGTCATTGCATTTCCTACCCGGAACTATAAACTTTTCGTAAAGCCACGTGATCCTCGAAAATTGAGTGGTTTTCTTCAAATTAACTTTTCAAAAAAAATCACGGGTTCTGTAAGTATTGAGAGTTCATCAACACACTGACAAGAGTTAGTGTTTGCGATATTTCTTGGACAGTCGTTCATTAAATAACTGTGGAATAATATACAGTTTATTAATGACGGCCTGTCAAAGTTTAGACGTCTAAATAATTACAGGTGTTCAGTACTTGAACTCCAGTAATTCATGCTCACCGAATTATTTCAAACAGCCATTATTAATGATTACAACAACAACCGAGATTTTGGTAAATTATAGCTTAACCGATCAGATGTATTAATTATGGAGATTTAACAACATTAACGTGTATGGTGGCACTTCAGGAGATATTCTACTCCTCTATTACTAATTAAAAACTAAACAAGATTAAAGTTGTATTTTTTTTAAAAAAAAAACAACCTTTTATAACGATAAGCGAAGTTCGCCTATCGTTTTTTATATCGTGAGCGGAATAGACAAATTTAGACTCGTTAATTTCTTTGGTATCTTTAAAAATGTTTGAGTATGGTCGAAGGTTTTACGATGTTCGTACCTCACCAAACGTTCTATGACAATTTGACGAGTAAATAAGTAACCTGTCAGTGCAAAACGTTGTTGAAATTGCATGTAGAGAAGCAGCTTCCTATAGCGTTCAGAACATTTTTGACAAAATCATTACTAAATTGGCTTTTATTCTTGTTTTTTTTTTTGGTGGGAGGCTCGTTTGATAGCAACTTCGTATTTCGGGATTCTCTTTACTAATTCCGACTTCTCTGATCATTCCAATAATTGTATACAGATTTTTAAATAATAATAGTGATTATGGAAATAAATACCCGATTTTTAAATTATTTTATTATTATTATTATATAACTTTAATGTCTGTTTATCGGTTATATTTCCAAAGTAAAATTACAGGGAAGTAGAGTCGCATACTTTCACTTAATATAGTCAGTGCAGCACTCGCGGAGAATTAACTTTTTAGGCCGAAGTAAGCTGTCGCTTACACCCCCTCGTTACGTATTCCGTGTATCTTAAGCGGTGTGTGATTGGAATAAATAGCGATATGTAAGCGGGGGTATATTAAAATTATGGCCTCAGGCATCGGAATTTGTACTGTTTTGAACAATCTCCTAGTCTCGCTATGTTTGCTCTGAATTTTTGCAGAAGACACTAAATTGTTTGCTTGTAGACACTTCAGCGTAATACAATACACGAAACTTTTCAGGCTACAGGCCTCTCCTATCATGGAAACCACAAACGTCTCTGTACACGTCATTGCGCAAAATAATGCGCTGCGTGGCGCTGTTCGTGTGAATTCTCCCATCAGTGAAGAAACAGATATGCAAAATGAGCTGGTGGTCCTCACGATATGAGATGTATGCCCTAATGGTTTCCTTATATGTATATATTTTTTTTCTTTCAGTTATTCATGTATAAACAAAACAACAAAAAAATTCAGTTGTGGAATTACTGCGGTAATTCATAAAATCTGGTAATAAATTGTAATTCTTGTGGAAAATGTTTGACGCATTCAATCGGATATTACGAGTTGTCTCCCTTAAATAAAAAATTGACTTGGAAAAACAACTTTACACTTGGACGAGACGATTTGATAGCAGCCTCAGCGTACTTTCTACTGCTCCCTCTCACAAAGGTTACATATATTACACGATTTCTTTTCTTCTTTTTTTTCTGTGTGTAACAAAATTAATTCAGTCCTGCAATTTCTGTAAAGTTTATCCAGACACCGCAGTTCGTTGTTCTCAAATACTGTGCATGTACTCCCAAATACGATACGGCAAATTAAAATAAGCAGCAGAAAAATTAGGAATTATCTCCCTTGAACGTCGTCACATCGCCGTGCAATCGGAAGAATTCTGTCAAAGAGAAGAGAGAGAGAGATGACGTCAGTAGAGAGAGGGAAAGAGAGATGGAGAGAGAGATGGAGAGAGAGAGATGACGTCATTACAGAGATGACGTAAGTACATTGAGAGATATGACGTCAGTAGAGAGGGAAAGAGAGATGGAGAGAGAGATTGAGAGTTATGACGTCAGTACATAGAGAGAGAGACGTCATAGAGAGATGACGTCAGTACATAGAGAGAGATGGAGAGAGAGATGACGTAAATACAGTGAGAGATATGACGTCAGTAGAGAGGAAAGAGAGATGGAGAGAGAGAGTGAGAGTTGACGTCAGTACATAGAGAGAGAGATGGAGAGAGAGATGACGTCAGTAGAGAGATGACGTCAGTACATAGAGAGAGATGGAGAGAGAGATGACGTCAGTAGAGAGATGACGTAAGTACATAGAGATATGACGTCAGTAGAGAGATGACGTAAGTAGTAGAGAGAGAGATGGAGAGAGAGAGAGAGAGAAAGGGGCCTCTTTCAATGAAAGAAAAGCGAAATTTAGTTCAGTTATTACCTGAGTCCAAAAACAAACAAAAAAAAAAAACTTTGTTTACGCAAGGCCTCCGGGGTCTTTAGAAAAAATAGTGAACTCCCTACACATTGCGGCTATCGACCATCACTGACGATGGTTTATCTCGTTCATTTACAATTCTGCTAGCATTTTCTATCGTTTTTTAAAACTCTAATATTGAGCCCTGTTGACAGTTACGCCGTCTGGTATGTAGTGGCCCAGGTTAAAACACAATATATTGGCCACATGCTTACTACCTTAATCATGATACTGAGTGCGTGTCCCCCTCCAGCAGATACGATCTTTCTACGTACTCTAAATGCTCTCTCAGCCTTCGATTTTCTTCTCTTCATTTTCGTAAAGATAAATAAATTCTGCTTTCGATTTATTTATTTATTTATTTATTATTATTTTTTTTTGTCTTGTTTAGGTCGGCCCATTTATTTATTGCGGTTCTGCCAAGATTTCCCATCCGTCAGAACGTACTGTAAATACCAGCTTGGTAGCAAGTACTAAGTCTACTAGATTGGACCATTTGCGAGAAGTTCAAACCTCTTGCTAATTTATCTTCTGTTTGTTCTGCTGTTGGTGGGAGACGAGCTTTGTTCCATGACGTAAATAAATATGTTTGTAGATGGAATATTGCACTTCATATCGGGTCAAGAGTTTACTACAACTTATTATTCGGGGCTGTAATAAAAGCTTATTTGTTTGTGCTTGGGGAGATAGTCCGCTCAGACGCGGGTACTGCGTTGTTTGTAATTCTGAATAAAGAAAAGAAAAACTCACTGGAGTAGTATAATGGCCTATTTACTTATTTTAAAGAATACTTCTCCGTTCTAAGGAATTCTGATGATCTAATCATGCTTGGTGGCTAGCTACTTGAAGATTTGGAAACGCTTGTAAGAGGACGAGTAATCTCTACGTAATTGAAATCACTAATATTACGTGTCGTAATTTTCTCATGAGGTAAAACTGTAAAGATGACTTCTCGACTTTTTCGCATGAGATAAAAGTAAAGATAACCTTTCGTCATTTTCGCATGAAGTAAAACTGTAAAGATGACTTCTCGACTTTTTCGCATGAAGTAAAACTGTAAAGATGACTTCTCGACTTTTTCGCATGAAGTAAAACTGTAAAGATGACCTTTCGTCATTTTCGCATGAAGTAAAACTGTAAAGATGACTTCTCGACTTTTTCGCATGAGATAAAAGTAAAGATAACCTTTCGTCATTTTCGCATGAAGTAAAACTGTAAAGATGACTTCTCGACTTTTTCGCATGAAGTAAAACTGTAAAGATGACCTTTCGTCATTTTCGCATGAAGTAAAACTGTAAAGATGACTTCTCGACTTTTTCGCATGAAGTAAAACTGTAAAGATGACTTCTCGACTTTTTCGCATGAAGTAAAACTGTAAAGATGACTTCTCGACTTTTTCGCATTAAGTAAAACTGTAAAGATGACCTTTCGTCATTTTCGCATGAAGTAAAACTGTAAAGATGACTTCTCGACTTTTTCGCATGAAGTAAAACTGTAAAGATGACCTCTCGACTTTTTCGCATGAAGTAAAACTGTAAAGATGACTTCTCGACTTTTTCGCATTAAGTAAAACTGTAAAGATGACCTTTCGTCATTTTCGCATGAAGTAAAACTGTAAAGATGACTTCTAGACTTTTTCGCATGAAGTAAAACTGTAAAGATGACCTTTCGTCATTTTCGCATGAAGTAAAATTGTAAAGATGACCTCTCGACTTTTTCGCATAATTAAAACTGTAAAGTTGGCCTTTCCTCACTTTCACAGGAAGTAAAACTCTTGATGGAGCGCCTTACAGCTGGACCAGTAAAACAGTATTGTCAAAGTCTCGATCAATTCAAAGACACACGTCAAACTTCGTTAGTTTAAGATAGGACGGGAAGTAACTAATTACACTTTTGTATAGTGAACTAAGGGACAGAAAGGGGAGCTTACTGCATATTTTTATCCGGTCTCGATTAAGAAAAGAAAAATAAAGCCTCCACGAAAAGACAACAGCGTAGGAGTAGTATCAAAAGAACAGTGGGGTCGGCTAATGTGGTGGTCTCGGAAATGGCAATACGAGATTATTTATTGATCGATTTACAATATGTTTGAAAATTTGTGGCCAGTGACTTGATCGCTTTAAACCATTCATAAATGATAAATGCATGGATTTCCAAATTCTCTTGAAACATGGCTGAAGTATGATTCTGAAAAATCCCAGCTTAAGTGACCGTTCCTAACTATTTGAAAAAACTGCCATCATTTTAATTGTGTTCACGTGGTAACTTATAATTCGTTAAAGCAGAAAAGAAAAACAAACTTTAAAAGCTACGTTTCATAACAGAAGATAATTTGATCGTATGGTTACGTGGTGGGTAATTGTCCTGTTGTAACAGTGTTAAGAAGTCTAAAAAAAGGGAAAAAAGAAACGACAAAACCAGTCCGTTGTTTAATATTTTTTAAAAGCCTTTTCTCAAGAGATAATGGTTTTCTGCCTTCTTGAATTTATCTCATAATTATGAAAAATGGATTTTCAACAACAAGTTAAGTTCAGTGTCAAATGCTATCAGATAGTTTAATTTGATAAACTCACTAGTTTACACCCACCAAAACCTTTTTTAATTCAGCAAATTAGCTGTATTGTTTTAATTAAAGATTAATGACACACATATATATATATATGTGTGTGTGTGTGTGTGTGTGTACATAATTATAAAAACAAAAATCCATCACGAATAGACAAATAATTTAATGTCTTTATGAGGCATCCTTTTGTTAAGGGAACCCTAAATTTCCCAGAATTCAATTTTCAAATTAGCAATACAGATTATTAAAAAGCAGGAAATAAATAGTGAATCAAACGTTTGTTTCGATATTTGGAAGATCGTCATCTCGTGAGTATGAGTTCTTTTGAAGATAAGCTGTGGCGTAAAATCCTGTGGAAACCTTATACTAGGCAAACGTTGCCACAACTATGGCGCACATCGAGCCCCGTACAGCATTAAGCAGAAATATGGTGTATACGGTGTTGCTGCTGGTCCTCATGACATTGTCCATAATGTGCATGGAAATTATCGAATTTTCAACTGGGACGAAAGTTCCCTGAAAATGACTTAAATTAGCTATTATAAAAAAGGTTTTCAGTTATGGAGTCACTGAAGTCCATCTATTAGCAGACTTAGTTAACCAGAAATTGGAGTTCGCCAGTTTAGAGCTTATGCATCGTGACCTATTGTCCATCGAACGTCTCTCTTCTTAATCTTAAAAGGACTAAAGTTCATTGGTTTTTTTAAAAAAAAGGGTCGTTAACTCTTTTCTAACTAAAATCATCACTGTTGAAAAAATTATACATCTGATAGTAGTGTACTTTAAACATGCCAGCAATGTTTAAATTTATAATGACAGGCCTGGACGGGGTACAAAAAAGTAATTTAGGACAAGGTTGTCTTTGCTTTAATGTCCGAACACTTTAAATCGCAATAGAGAATGTTTATGCCGATTCTCTCCTTTAATGATATTGATGCGCTAGTGTGGATTCCACCGAAGAGTAATTTGCTCAGTTATAATGGCAAATAATGTTCAGATTCATTTCCGTTGAGGCTCTCTAAATGACGTCATATCACTGAGCACGTGGCGTCTGGTGGAGACTGTGAATATGCTAATGATACACGCGTCCAATGCTGGAGGCTGGGATATTTTGGTATCCTGATATTTCTGCGTGCAAATAATTCATTAGACAGATGAACTTACCAGAAGACAGCTTTAAAGGACAAGAATAATTTTGACACTGAACATTAATATGTCACATGACTTATTTCTTATAATATATAGCAAACAACTTTCATCAACATAAAGAAACCCTGATTAATTAATTAATTGTGCGAAAACTGTTATTTATTTACTTAAAAGGGACAAATTGTGTCTTCAAAACTCAGCAAGAAGATCTGGTTGTTCTTAGCTGGTTTTCTTTTCATTTTAGTTTGAAAAGAAACAGCCGGAAACAGCTGTGGACATCAGTAACCGAGCAAGAGAGAAAAGATTGTGAGAGGAATCCGTACAGCCAAATGATGCAGAAGAAGAAAGCACTGACAGGTATTACAACTTGTGCTGGCAGCTTTAGGCTATTTTATTCATCATTGTTTTTTTTTAAAGCTGATGGTCTGTTCATTTTTCTCTCTCCTTGTTTTTTTTTCCAAACAGTATCTTATGCGTGTTAAAATGTACTGCACGGATGGATGGATGGACACGGTTCGATAGGCAAAAGTTTATTATTGTGAAACTCTGGCATCAAATGGGATGAGTACCCGTTTGGGTTCTCCTAAGTGGCCAGAATTTGCCAGTGTGATATGTTTCTGGGAAGGCACGTGATGTCTGCCCCCCCAACTTTTCCTTGTCAATTCAATGGCCGCATGTTCTAAACAGATTAAATTTCACCAAAGGTCCGCGCGGCTCAAGGCTACCGGTCGAATCATTACTTACACTGTCAGTCACCCCCGGGGAAAACTTTACAAAAAAGATTGAATCTTCCTCTTGAGCCGAGACCAAAAAAGCTTCAGGTGAGACTGACTTAGACGTAATGCATGTATACAAATAAAAAAACAACAACAACTAATTAATTAATTAGAACCAGATCACAGACGGTAGGTAAATAAAGCAGGTGAAATACTGATTAAAAAGAACAAAAACCAGTCATGCCTCTTTTTTTTGTTTTGTTTTGCAAGGTATCGTGATACATCTATTGCAGTATTCCTTCGTAACAGAAGCTCGTCGTTACAAACTGTTCTGCAACAGAGGACTGGCGAAAGTCGAATCTCCGGGGCGATCCGTATTTTTAAGCATCAGTTGCTTACTTTTTTAATGGCTGTTATTCTACTCCATATTTAAATATACATAAAAATAATGTCCGACAGAAAAACAGTTGTTGGATGGACATTATCCACTTCACGGGTCATTTAAAAGACTGTTTTCTCGTTTAAAGTGAAAGCACACTATTGCATGGTATGAAGGTCATTTACAAGCGATTTCCTATGCCCGACGAGCGGGTTGCTGCATCCGAAAAGTGTTTACCGATAAAATTCAGATGAGAGGCGTGATTATCTTTGCGAGATACGAGTCGGCGTACGAAGGCTTCACTAAGGCAGCGTTTTATTGTACAAATTAAACCACTAATACTTTTAGTGTACACGACATTCAATTTTATATATCTATTCATATTAGATCTTTTAAGTGTTTGCAATCATACCTACGTTCTTATGGTTTTTCCACAAGACAAAAAAATGCTACTTTTCTATTGTCTGTTTTCATCCGATCTGACTTTACCGAGACACTGCACTGATCCATTACTGAAATACGACTGATTTCTGAAAGCTTCCAATCTAAGAAAGTGAAATGATGTTCCAAGATAATTTTCGGTATTGCTTTTCCCATTTTTGCTGCACTTTTAATGAATAATAATCATTATGAAGAAATAATAATAAAAGGCGCATTCAGAGGAAAAAGGTGGAAATTCCAGGATAAGAGAGAATAAATGTGGCACTGATTATTAACGGAACTATCCAGTTAATCGGATTACATAAATAAAAAGACAACAAAGGACAAAGTTGCGTCAGTGGCCCATAAGGTTCACCTTTATAGGTAAATGCGATGCAGAGTTCATCTTTACGAGCAAATACACGTAAATGCTTCGTCCAGTTCGTTTTACCACTAAATGCCGGTGAACGTGATGTGATGGCTATTTTTCCTCCGCTTGCAAGAGAGATAGGGAATTAAGAAATAAGCAAAGACAACAAGAGAAGGTTCGGAGAGCTTGACTTCCCATCTTTCGTGAGTGAGAAAATATAAATTATTCAAAAATCTTAAGTCAAAAACACGACATCGGTACGGCGCTAATAAAAGCCGACCTGGGAATAGAGTTAAGAACTTGGACCTGAACAATGAAGCAGAGGATGCAGAATGCGTCCATTAGTCGTAAAGGGGCTAAGCATTAATAACTAGACTACATTTGAGGTTGTTTTCTCTTCTTTTTTGTAGCAAAAGGGCGGCCCCTCCCCCTTTGTGAAAATTCTCAAATCTGTGCCACACAGCGACTTCTGTTAATTGTCAGACTAGGGGTTTGAGAAGAATCCCCCCCTTTTTTGCGTTGCGTTTTCTGACAGATTCCATGCTAACATCGCCAGTGGCTGATAGATTCGAAAGCCGGCAGGAAATCCGGATGATACTTTCAGAAAATGCATTAATTTGAGAAAAAAACAACAAACCAGTTAAAGTGGTCGTCTGGAACAAAATATATTCGAAGAGAAATGCCTAATTCACGAGCGTACTGGAATATGTAATCTTTTAGCTCAGGGGCAACGTTTGTTTTGGCAATTTTCTTATTTTAAAGAAACGAAGATGTCAATATTTTTACTGCGGGCGAAAGTGTAAAGGGAAACTGTTGGATGTTGTTGGTTTTAAAAAATAGTAAGATTTTTTTTTTGTGATTGCTTTTACAAGTTCGTCTCGGCTTTTAGTAGATCTTGAAAATATTCCGGGTCTGAATGAGATTATTTCACCTGGGAATCGGTCAACATGAATGGGGAATATAAAAGCTAGGAGCGATTCAGAGAGAGAGAGAGAGAGAGAAACGGACAACCTTTCGAATGCAGTATTGGCTGGAGAAGTCAGTCTGACATCGGCCCCGCCAGAATACACTGACTTAATGGATATAATGGTGGCCACTGATAAAAAGAAAAAAAAAACGTTTTAAAAATAACAAACGCAGACGCACACAAGTAGGAGAACTCAAAGAAAGCACTGTTACTTTGTCATGCTAAATAAAGTGTTTCGGCTCCAATTGAGTATGATTTAGATTTACATTTCACGCAGAAGTCATCAGCGATTAACGTCGGAAATTTTGCCGAAGATGATAGTTCTCCGGAGCCCTAAAAACGGCGATTTTTTTTTTTTTTTAAATTGTATCTCTGTATAAATTTTATCCATGATTGTCAACTGTCTGATTTATTCGGTTATGATTCTAAACGTTATGGGAGGTATGAAAGAGTTTTGTTGTCGTTGAATAATTATGATTGTCGAGTATATAGAGAGTGAATCACAATCTGTCTCGGTCATCTGCAGTCTTCAAGGTCGCAGTTTTAAATGACGTCAAGAAAAAGAAAAAAAAAGAGACATGGCCACAGAACTCAACATTTCCGGTGTTGATAGTGATCGTGTTAACCAGTTCGTTTAATCTATAAGAGCCAAACCACGAAGCTTGCTTCAGAAGTTACTAACCCAGACGTATTTTAAGAGGAGACCTAGCCAACACGCCCATTTCAGTTTGTCACTATCCCTCATTTTAACTTCCGTCGAAGCAGTGACGCTTCCTGGCGGAGAACCGCGGCACTACGCTCTCCCCACCAGAGTAGTTGAATCGAAGTACGCACACAGCAAAAAACAAATTCATTTAAAATTTATTTTGTGCAGTTTCTTTCCTGTAAATTAGGTAAATTATAATATTTTTTCTTGTTTTCAAATTGCGCATTTTGATTTTATTTCTTCTTGGTAAGATGAACTCAGAACTGGGGGCGTCCGCGCGCACTGCACGTGCAGCAGAGGTTACTGAGGAGAATCATTAACTGAGAACTTGGAACCCAACACGAACTGACTGGTCGCATTACCTTTACTCCCACCTTCCTGTAGAGTGGACAAGTTAAACATTCAGTTTTAAGTCTTCGTTCGTCTTGTAAAACTACTAATGGATGTACTGATTATCCTTCAAATCTCTCTCTCTCTCTCTCATGATAGATAACACTGGTCAACACAATTTTTGCTGACTTATATCTGAGACTCGTTTCTGACTAATTTGGGGGCGCTGAACTCAAATATCACATTGGTTTTTGCCTATCATGTCAAGTTTTCGCTCCACAGCATACCCCCATTTTCGATCAAACGCCATAAAAAAGTACCCGATTACAATAATTTCCACAATCACCTCAATCCTATTCTGATCATTTTATTTAGAATACCGTACAAACAAAACGATGACAGACATGGGCTTATTTACATTAACTGATATCAGTAAATGACACATTCTTCCTTCATGGATTAAATTTTCGTTTGTAGACTTTTCTGGAGTGCTTCATTTCCAGACAGTCTCTTTTAATACTCCAACAGTAGTCGGCCATCATGTGAGTATCCCACCTTCCTCGGTATCGCTCCCCCATAGCTTGTATATCTTGATGGAACCTTTCACCTTGCTCATCACTTACGTCACCTAGATTTTCAGGAAATTTATCAAGATGACTGTTGAGGAAATGAACCTTTATGCTCATGTTGCAATCTGACGATGAAAATTCTTAAGCAATGTTTGAATAAGAGCTTTGTAACTTTCAGCTTTTTTGTTTCCCAGGGAATTTCTCACAACAGCCACGGAAGAATTCCATGCTCTTTTCTCCATATCAGTCATGGAACTTGTGAAATGTTGCTCTCTCATCAGTTTTCTGATTTGTGGCTCGTCAAACACAGCAGCTTTTATTTTTTCATACCTGAGGCTAGGAAATGTTGTGCATATGTACTTAAAACAGTCACTCACCTCTATACTCAGAGCTTTAGCATACTGCTTCATTAGACCCAGTTTGATGTGGAGAGGAGGAAAGATGATTTTTACCCGATCTACTAGTGGTTGGTTTTTGATATTTGGTTCTCCGACATTTAGGCATGTTTTCACCGGCCAGTTCTTCTGAGGCCAATGCTTGTCCTTAGCTCTACTATCCCACAGGCACAAGAAACATGGATATTTCATGTATCCTCCTTGTTGACCAAGTAAAATATTAGCCATTTTAAGATCCCGTAGAACAAAAACTTGACGTGATGGACAAAAACCGATTTTATTTTTTAAATCAGCCCCCAAAATTAGTTTAAAACAGGTGTCAGATCTCAGTCAGCAGAAAAAGAGTGAAAAAATGTTGGCCAGTGTTATTGCAGCAAACAATATTTCTTTTTCGTGTCTTCATTTGCTTTTAAGTTACATCAGACTTTTTAAAATCCATCTATAAAAAACCAACTTCAAATTAAATAAACAAATAACCAAAAGATAAAGGAAAAAAAACATTTATGCAACAATGTTTCTGGAGACTATTATTCAGGTTGTGAAGTTTCTGAATTGCATTCGTTTTCTTCTGTACAGCTTCTTTCTCTGGTGTACTACTAATCGATGCCTATAATGTGTCATTAGCTCATGAACTCGAGTAGGTTTGGATGATAATAGTATTTATTTAACGTCTCATTCACTTGTTTTGTACATATAATTGTGTGACTGATAACTGTTATGTATAATGTGCAGTTCTCCCACCTGCTACATATTTTCTTTGAATGATAACAGTTGCCTATAGTATTCCAATCACCTACCTTACATACATTTAGATAATGGTCGCCAGTAACCCGGAGTTCGATTTCTATATATATTTTAAACCTTATCTGTATTTTTGTGAACTGCTTACCGTTTGTTTTCTTTGACAGCCATATTTCGCTGTAAAATCTAAGTTATGAGATTGCAAGGTATCAGCAGTCGTCGTTATCCACAGCCGTGCGTGACTGGGAGGGAGGATCGATTAACTTGCCTTCCCTCTGACCGAGAACACCCGCTAAGCAGGGAATCGTCGCACTGTACGTTCCTGTCGCTGATTATATTAATTTCAGAAATGGACGTCCACGTTCTCTTGAACGCAGGTAGTTTCGCGACATGACCTCCTTTTAACGGGCGGAACATCCGGTGCCTCGAAGGTTACTTCGTGTTTAAAGAAAGTTGAGAAACGGCAGATGCGCTTCGGTTTTACGGTTTCTTTGAGATGGGAACCGGGGCGAGTTCCAATTCGCCTCGCGTCCTTTACGCAGAAATTTAGCCGGTAGGACGGCTGACCTCGCGGTCGCTCCCGCACTTCCCCCTCTCTCTCTCTCTAATTAACGCCGGGGAAAGACCCGCAGCAAATAATGGGCGTGCGAGAAGATTTTAAGTTTGCGAGGTTATAAAGAGCTCTGCCTCGTATTAAAAATTCTAATTAGTGGCTACCGCAGATTAAACAAACAAACAAACAAAAAAAAAAACGTGTGGTGAGAGGAGGGGAGGAGAAAGGAATAATTAAAGGGAAAATTTAGCTCAGCCACGAAAAGTAACCTTTCCGGCTCATTAGATTTTCAGAGAGGAAACGTGCAATCCAGCATCTGCGTACATAATTATCGAACCCCAGCGGTGAAATAATAATAATAAAAAAAAAAAATCGTTTACTATTGATCAGTTTAGAAAGTTCGAAAAACAGTTATGTTAACAAAAAAAAAGCAAACAAGAACAACAACCGCAGCAGACGCGATGGTCTCTTTAAATTGCTTAATGACGTCAAAAAAAAAAAAAGGAAAAGGAAATTCCTGGTGTTTTGTCTGTCCTTGTCGGCTGTGGTATTATAGCTCCTGATAAGGTAACTTTGCAGTTGTCGGGGTTACTAACTTTATAATTCTGCTGTTGATGCTACAGAAAATATCCTAGTTGGTTATTTTATCGGTAAATACATTTTAGTTCCCCGTTGGTTATATTCACTGCCGGTCACATTAGGTGTTTTATAACGTGACCGCCCTTGATGGTTTTGGGTAGTAATATAACAGTGTAATTCTCGATGGTTATTCACCGATGATAGTTCCCGGTTCTTTTGGGTCATTTATGTTCATCTGTGACAGCCATTAACCATTGATCATATCAGGACAACAGTCGAATAATTCACAAAAACACGTCTATATCCGATACCATACACTTCGGAATAAGTACTAATTTATTTGTTTTTTTCAAACAGTTTTTTGGATTGTAATAAATTTCCTAAAAAGGAAAATAGGTATTGGCTTTATTATGACTCAAACCATACACAATATTTTATACTAAAATTCATTTAATTCATACAGGTAAATAACATATATGTGAGTGTTATTATGTTAACGATTATGTGTTAAAGGGGTTGAGGACATAGCTGTGCGCAAGTGGAGAAATCAAACATATTGCTATGTTCGATACCAATATTATAAAAGAACAAAGTTCCTTAAAATGTAAATATGAAAATTACCACCTTGGATAAGTAAAATTCGGCTGTTAATAATATGAGCTTTGGTAAATGTCGCGAAATAATGTGAGAAACCATAAAATACAGCCATATCCTATATCGCTTTGACCACCGGTTATTGTTTGACTCAGTGCCACGCAATGTGGGGATTATGTGAAATGAAGATAGAGTTGGTCCTCGACTGTTCGGCATTACACGGCGCGCGCTTACGTCACGTGGTAGCGTTTGGTCCGCCGACCGGGAAAAACCGCCTTTTTCATTCGCCAGAGCAGTGAAGCAGTAAATCCCGATTGGACGAGACTTTTCCCTCAAGTTGAAAAACAGGACAGGATATTAATGCGCCAACTCCTAAAGACCTTTGCGAGTAAAATAAATTTAAAAAAAACAAACAACAACAACAACGACTTCCTGGAAATTAGGGCGAAGTTGGAATGGTGTTAAGCTCGTGATAAAAGCGGATTAAAAAGAAAATCGAAGTTATTTATTGGCATATTTGGCGCCAAATGGTAGCTAAAGAGAAGGAAAAAAAATATATATATATATATCTTGAGCGCGTCCTCTAGCGGTCGTTTAAAACACAAGAGTAGCTAGCGCCTACTAAAAGTAGTGGAACTGCAGTAAGGGAGGAAGAAATATTAGGAAAACTGCCGCGTTCTGCCTGATTTCTCCTCGCTTCGCTCATCCTGAAAGAACATTTTTTCTGCTCCTCGTCTGCTAGGATATCGGTCGATTTGACGCCGACATACTGCACTGGGCGCAGTTATAACATGCCAAACTGTCGAAATTACTCTATTCATCGTTGTTTTTGGAGGAACTTTTCGCATTACCTGGACTTTCATGCTTAAATTTCATCTGTAGACGAGTGAATTGCCGAGCAGAGATGCCATGTCGTATTAAAGGCATCCAATTTTTATAATGTCAAAGAGACTTCCACTGCATTAAATTCGAAGTTTATGTGAAAGTATGAAGCATTGGTGAGCGAATGGCGTTAGCAGTGTCTTTAATCATTAGGGCCTAAAGGAAAAACAACATATATATATATAGGACACCGACATACACTGCCAAGTTGGTCTGTAGTTTTCTTTATACAAACCTCGCGTATTCACACGTGATTACAAAGGCTTCGGAGGACCATCCGTAGGGTCAAGGTCGTTGGGTCGAAAGGAGGTGTCTTATTCGGGCCACGGAGAATCAGCGGTGAGACGATTTCTGAACAGATGGAAGTATAGCTTCTCAAACTTTATCGTTGGCATTTACGGGGAAGGCAAGAACAAGTAACGAGGTAATTTTGGCGAAGATAAAAGGGACTAAAGATGTCTCGGAGTAGAGAAGGAATGCTAAATTTTGAAAGAAAAAACGCCATCAGCGAACATAACATAAGAGCAAGCAATTTCTAACATCAAACAAGCAAATACTGGGACCGAAAGAAACCGGAAAGGCTAAAAGTTCATCGACAAATAAAAGGAAAAAAAGGCAGAAAGTCTCATAAAGAGTTTTTAAAAGCAACACAATAGATACGATCTGAAACAACGTGAATAAAAAAAGAGAAAAGAAACGAGAGCTATCAAGCGATGTAATGTTTTGTCATGTAAGCAGGATATGTCTCCCAAGACGACAGAACAGCTTCGTACAATTTTACATAAATCAATATTTACAACAAAGGCGGAATGATATTTTAAAATGATGAATTATTTTTCAGTACTCATCTACAATTCCCAGTGGAAAATTTTGGACCTCTCGGCTTGTGATAAGTACCTTAAGTATTACAGCTTCCCGCTAAGAAATATTGTAAATGGTCGAGAAATAATTATTTATAAAAAAAGAGGAAAAGAAGAAGAGAGTGGTCAAAAATGGACTTAATATATATATATATACATAACTTTATTGTTTAGAAAAACGTTGATATTTTCTTCGAGATGAAGGATCCTACTGTTCGGGCCGTACTGTATGGTTTTCTTTGATGGAATCCTGGAAGGAGATAGGTTATAGAGAGCGTAATGGACTGAAGGAAGGAGGAGAAAAAATGCGAAATATTATTTACAAAGAGAGGATATAATTGCGTTGGGGGATGGGAGAGCGGTGAGACTATAGAACAATCCGACTTTCGCTACAACTTTATTCTACCCGTCCCGTCCCTGACGACTGCCCTCGCAGCAGCGATGGACGGGCTCGGTCGGACCAGCGTCAGAAAGTTTTCCAACTTAAGATGCTGGAAGTTTCCACTCCACCCCTACGCTTCTGTCTGTCTGTTGTTTCCTGGCGGGACGCTGGCGAACTATGCGAAGCCGGGCCGCACTCTCAGTTTCCGGAAAAAAAAACGGCTACACAGCGATCCCAGACACCAGCCGGGGAAAGTTTCCCCTTAACCTTCCATGGCTTCACGTTCAACTTTTTAACCCCTCCTCGCATTTCAGCAGTAACTAATTCTAAAATAAAAATGGAAATAAAAAAAAATATATATATATAAGTTCTATTATTTCGATAGACCCGTTAATAATAACGATTTAAAGGAACATATCGGTGGATTTCCTCGACCGTGACCGCGGTCAGGGTCGCTTGGAGACAGAACGTGGCTTCCACCAAATCGCCATTATCGCGAAGGGCGATTTTACGGCTTAATGACAAAGAAAAAAAAAGAGATTTGCCAGAAGCAACTTTCGTCATTTCTCTGCTCAACTCAGGTGATTAAAAATTAACAATTTTCGATCGGATAATTTGTCTCAAACGTATGATCGACGTTGAGAGTAAGGGGAAAAAAAGGGTTTTGCATGCCGATAATTAGAAGGGAGCTAACTCTGGTGGTCCGCTGGGAAGCTGCCAATTCTTCGCACCCACCCCCTCGCGGAACAACTTCGGCAAGACTGTAAAAAAAAAGAGAAAAAGTCCGAGATTTTTTTCATCATTCTCTTTATTAAATGCGGTAATTTCCATTTACGTGAAACAAAATCCTTCTTAATGCAATTTCTGATGGGGTCTTTCTTGAAATTGCATGTTAATATATAGATAGGAAACAAACGTTTGCTTGTGCATCTATCATTACCAAACTAGCAGAACTAGAAGAGAATAACTTTCCTCAGCAGTGGTTGATTTTTTGTATCACATATATAGTTAAATATGCATTATAATATAGAGTATTCTCTGATTATTTTCATAAAATTAACTAACCACAAACGTATGGTTTACTTTTAAGCTACAAAGTCTTCATTGGCTTCGTACTAGGAAATACCAGATTGGGTTTTTGTTCATACGAATTTACTTTCAGACACCAAACGTTTAATTTTGGGGGGAAATCCCACCACCCCGATAGTAGAACCCGGCAGGGAAACTACGTTTCGAGGATCTTCTGTTTCAGTCATCATCAGGAGAACTGTTCTGGTTTGCAATAAGCGTTTCTATGCTTCAGATTATAAATGCCCCGAGTTGGCCTCGAATCCACGACGTGGCCTGGGTCCTGATGTTGAAGCCAGGGGAAACGGCTTCAAAACACAGTTTCTGTACTTATTCCTACTGAAGAGGTGATGGGAAATGTTCGAACCAGCCGTCTACTCTTTATAATTAATACACCATCAATAACTCTCAGCTCTCAACCGAATTGCATTGTTTGTTTTCGACATTAAAGATTTTAAAAGTATATAAATAAAGCAGCAAGCTGTGATTTCGCACACTGGAACTATGTCAGCGAGATGAAATGATGAGAACTTTAACGTGATACGGTTGCTTAGCGTCGTGGATTTCATCAGCAGTCAGAATTATACCGTTATCGCGCCTGATCGCTTCCAGGCGTTTGTATGTGCCGGGACTGCTCTTGACGGAGAACCAATAAACACGGGGATTTTCGGGGCTTAGCAACACGGGTTTTGCCAAGTAATTTGTCTCGAGGAAGCAGGAAAACGCGGTACTGGAAGTACACTTGCGCTGGCTCGTAATATTTCCGATATTGCCCTTGGTCTCTTCGTTCCGCTTGACTTGGCTAGCGAGGCGTCCATTATTGCATAAATGTGTCGGCTGCCGGCGTTGACGAGATGAAGCCTCCGAGCCAAAGCCCCAGGGACGAGTCGAGAGAGGACGAGAGAGAGAGAGAGAGAGAGAGAAGAGAACGAGGAGAGAGAGAGAGAGAGTCTGCGTTTTGTGTACTGAATGGTATCGACTCTCGAGTCCAAATAATCCTGGCATTTAACAACACGAGGCTTGTGTCTCAGATCCCGAGATATCTAATCAGATGTCCGCAGCCTGTTGCTGTCGATAACCACACAAAATAAGGAACACATATCGGGGCCGGGGCTTACCTTAACGCAGCTAGATTAGTTAGGTTTGAAGACAGCCCACACAATGGTGATAGATCCTCCTTCTGCTGACGAATCCGACGGCATTAGGACGTAGATTTTGCAGATGGTTTGAACAATGAAGGCTTGCCTCCTGCCACTCTTTTCTAACAGAAAGTCTCACATTGTCCACGCTGCGTGTTGTGAATATAAGAGCCATATTAAACGAAAAACCCGTTTGTGTTCTGATCCAGAAGTTCAATACTGATGAATAATATTGTATGCGAAGTCGGCAAATCACGTGATATACGGCCAGGTTTTGTTTGTGTTTGGTTAGCTGACGTTTATAATCTGGTCGTGTAACTTGTGCGTTGTGGTTAAATACGATCGCAAACCGAACGCGTTGTGCCGCATTTCTCCGCTTCATTTACCGACGATTTTCATAAACAGAATGCAAATACGCAGAAAAGAAGGAAAGGAAGCAGCTTAGTGAGAACAGGAAATCACTTTTCTGGCAGGCGACGAAGTTACCGATTGTTAACGAATACAACTTTTCTGGGTGGTAAACATAAATCATCATATGTAAATATATCACGTGTTAAGTATTCTGACATCGCCAACTTATCTCTATGCGTAGTTACTTTCCTTTACGCACTGCCTCCGCTACATTAATATCAACTGACCACCAACCATCGTTTGACGTTAGGACTTTTTACGGAACCAAATTCTGTGTGGTCGCGCATCCAGAACGTTTCTGATGATATATTCTTATTCGCTTTCTTTCCGTTGTCCGATCTCTGCTTCTCATAGTTTGGTGTCGGTATAAAGTGAAAGCCTGGCACCTGTATCGTCAATTTTGTTATATATCTATTCCATAAATCTTTAACACAATATACTTATTAAATATGCATTAAAACAGTGCAAAAAGGAGTCAGACGGTAAATCTTATTCTGCTACATCTCGTTATGCTCACCATTAAAATAAAGTTTTGTTATTATACCTTATTTATGCCGAGGTGATACAACGCCCGTCTATAGTAATTTCGTCTTCTGTTGCTATTACAACATGTCGATTTGTTGCGCAAAACATCAAATGGAAACAGGCAATATAATTGTGTTATTTATGTCAGTACTGCATGGTCAAATCACGTTCTGCAGCACGAAGAGCCGCTACCCTGTCTGGCATTCAGTCAACGGAATTTTGTATCAAGGTCTAGGCCAGGTTCTTCCATACTCACGTGAGAAATTTCTTTGCATAGAACGTGGGCCTGTTGTTCTCAGTCGACGTTTCAGATGCGTCCACGCTTGCCTCATTAGGTTCATATCAACGTTTTTGGGTACCCAAGGAAGAGTCTGAATGCCTTGATTACTCTTTCTGGACACACGTGAGATGTGACACAATGCCGTCATCTTGAAAAATACGGGAAAGAAACCTCAGAATTCGCTTTTGGTACAATAATGAAAAAATCTCAATGTATCCTGAAGAATTAAGGCGTCTTTCGACAAATACTATCTATCTGTCCACCATGCTACATTTATTTCGGTTCAATTGCTGAGATATGGACTCATTCGAAGAGTATACGCACTGTCAATACTCGGGAGTCTTTCTAAAACTGTTCTCTCACTAGACCTTTCGAAGCGTTTTCTCCTCTGGAACAGAACAGGTTTCTTATGTGCTCTATGCAGCCTACCAGTTTTGTGGAGACGACGTTGGACAGTTATTCGGCTCATACATGAGTAATATCAGAAAAGAGAGCCATGACGGTAAGTGTAGAATGACAAGCAATGATGCATTCTTGTCGTGATGTCACTGTTCAAGGTTTTCAAAATCGCTCTACGGCACCAGTGATATTCACCGCGGTAAATGTCGCGATAATATTGGCCTTGGATTTGTGGTCGTTGACTTTGGCCACACCCACCTAACGGCCTGCAAGTCGATCTTTGTTAAACAGAGAAATACCGCAGCTTCCACTTGTTTTGGGATGGTGAACACTGATCCAACATATAAATAATCCTCCTGAGATATGTTTATTTCAAACGATACATTTTTTTGTGGAGATATCCAAATTAATTTGGCAGGCACAGTGTCATGAAGGAAATAAAAGAAAAAGTCTGAGATACCTTATACTTGGAATAATGCTTGAAGAATGTGAAGCATTTCTCAAATGGTATGCAAAAACTAAAGGCATTTAATTTTTATAAATATATTTTGACATTGTAACATCTCTGTAAACATAAAGGGCGAAGTAAACTTTTTGAGCAAGCTAGAGATACTGATACATACATGCTATTCTGATACAACTAAGTAAAACAAAACGAAATACCTATCGAGAGATATGCGACATATGAAAAGTTGAATATAGCTCAACAATGGCATATGGAATAGATGCAAAGAAACAAAAAAATATAGCTATAAAATAGACGAATTTCAGACAGACCAAAATATGTTTTATGTTTCATGACTATTTTTTTTGCTATGAAAGGTGATAAAGGGACATAAATAATGACAGTAATAGTGAAGAGAGCTTGAAATCATCTTTCCCGAGAAATAAATTCTTATTGGAGGAGAGAGAGAGAGATGGAGAGAGGCAGAGAGAGAGAGGAGAGAGAGAGAGAGAGAGAGAGAGAGAGAGAGGAGAGATCCTGAGAAGGAAAGCGAGTACAGACCGGGGAAGAGGAGCCAGGGGAGGAGCGTTTTAGGCGGTTAGAGCTGACGAGGCATCGATGATCGGGCGCAGATTCAGAGCAAAGCCTCATAGTTATTTTTCTACAGACGTGGCCAGTAGGTTGTTTTATCCACCATGTTTTGTTAAAATATAAAATACAACTTTCGGATGTTGTCACAGAGACGCTTTTAAGCTACGAGAATTGCTATGGTTTACCGTGGTTTGTGCCCATGTTCGTATACCAGGCGGGGGCGCGGGGGGATGAAATAAGGAGGGCCCGGAGGGGGGGCGGCGCGCGCGCGCGCGCGCGCGGAAGCGCGCGTCGCGGGCGGAATGGGCGCGCGCGCGCACACGCGCGCGAGGGGGAAGCGAGCGCGCGGGCGGAGGGAGGTGGCGCGCGCGGAATAGCCGCCGAGAAGCGCGCGCGGGGACGGGCGCGCGCGCCCGCGCGCGCGGGGGTGGGGAGAAGCGCGCGCGCGGGCTGAAGGGCGCGCGCGCACGCGCGCGCGCGGGAAGGCGAGCGCGCGGAGGGCGGAAGGGCGCTCGCCGGAAGCGTCGGCGCGCGGCGGAAGGAACGCGCGCACGCGTCTTCGGAAAGCGCGCGCGGAAAGCGCGCGCGCGCTGGCGGGAAGGGAGCGGGCGCTAAGCCGCGTAGGAAGCTCGCTCTCGTGCGGGCACTTTCGCTAGATGCGGAAGTCGAGCGCTCTCACTTTCTTAAGGTTGCTCTCGAAGAGAGTCTATCTCTAGCGCTCTCGGAAGATTCTCTGAGGGATGATTCCGCGCTCTCTTCAGAGATGCGCTCCGGGGAGGGAAGGGCGCTTAAAGAGCTCGAGCGAATCGCCTGCTGTCTTCTTAATCTCTCTCTCTGAACTCTCTATCTGGAGGCACGCGCTAGATTCTTTCCGAAGCTCGTAGCTAAGCTCTTTGTTAGCAGGTTCTCTCTCTCATCTCTCTCTCTTAATTCTCTCTCTCTCTTTTCTTAATTTCTCTCTCTCACTCTCTCTTTTTTATCTCTCTCTTCTTTAATTTCTTTCTCTCTCTTAAATCCTCTCTCTCTCTCTCTCTCCTCTCTCTCTCTCTCTCTCTCTCTCTCTCTTCTCTTCTCTCTCTCTCTCTCTCTCTCTCTCTCTCTCTCTCTCACGCTCTGCTTCATCGACCGCCAGGGGCCACGCAGTATCCTCCGGCATCTCATCTAATCTATGAAGAGCTTTGCAGAGACTTTGTTAGGTCGGCTAACTAGAGTCTTTTGGTGTTTCCGCCTTTCCCGTCCATTTATTGTTCCCGATAGGGGTGGGGACAACATATATATATTTTTCTCTCTTAAAATTCTCTTGCTCCGTTGTCTCTTCGGTTGTTTTTTTTTAGTTGTAGTTATCACTGTGCTGTATCGTGCGGTGATCCCATTCTCTCTACCCAGTGTGATGTATGGATAAAATTTCACGAAACACGGATTTTCTTTTACGACACCTTCGCTGACACCGGCCCCCGACTCTCTAAGTTTTGGACAGAACACCAAAAACAAAAAACGAAAACTCTTTCGAAATGACAGAGTTTCCTTCTTCACAGAATGAGAGAGAAGAAGAAAAAAGAACGAGGTATTTCGGCGCACCTCGAGTTATTCCGAGGTTGATGGTGTTGTATAAAAGTGATGATGGATGCTGAGTAAAGTCTAAAAGAATTGGAGTATAATCTCAACAACAACAACAAAAAAAAAAGAGAAAAGCAAAACGTTGTTGATTTCTACGAAAATCCAACAGGGTGAAGGAGAACAATGGTGGCTTAATCCTTCCAGAACTCGAAATTCGTGTTAATTTCCAGACGCGAAACTTCATCTCTCCACAGTTACTTCCTGGCATTATCCTACAGCGCTCTCTACTTTCTATTATCTTTAGTTAATGCGATGCTATGTGAATTTACCCTAGTACACGGCTGCATCTATAGCAGAAACCATTCGCTGTGTAGTTCTTGTCGGCTTTCTTCTGCTACTGTTCGTCACTTTTTCTCGCGCAGTCGGGAGTTCAGTATTAGAAATCGAATGAAATACCGTGCATTTATTGTACCGTTATTTGCTGAGATCCTCTCCGAATCTCTTTACTTTGTACGTTTGCAGAATTGCTTCGTAGCAAAGTGATGTTGCTACAGATAATGGTCCAGAATAGCTCTATTCATGCTGTATAGCTACTCCAACTAAGATGCGGTGATGAGAGAAACATGCGGCCTAAATATGTGAATGACATCTTACCAGTTACTGCTGATTCTTTTTTATTGTTTTTTCATCACAATACCTATATTAACTCGTAGTAGCTCGCACATTACAATAGAATACGAAGGCAAACCGGCTGTCAGCAGATCGGCCGTGCTCTCAGATTCTGGATCCCGAGCTACCGACCGCGAACATGGAGTTGGCCAAGCCTTGTCTAACCCTGGGTTCCGGCTTAAAAATTGGTGATAAGACACAAGCCCTTAGCATTCTCCATCCGTCAGGTAGCGTGTAGCTAGCTACTCTCGGCATCAGGTACCCGCCAGACGGCGAAAATTTCCACGTGGAACTTTCCCAATATCCGATGACGTCTTCAGATGTTGTTGATCGTACGTCACCTGAACGCGGTAAAAGCTTGAGACAGCAAATAGGTCGTATAATCAGAAGCGAGTTATTGGTCAAGAGTGTGGTTTCTGGCTGTGAAACAAACCAACTGGAATAAAAATGTATTCTCGCGTCGAACAACCTCCCTGGAGTTCTTTATTTAACGGTGGCTATTGTGTTTCAGAATTACTGCTTTCATGTCAGGACTTTCATCTGAGTACTTCCAGCCCATTACTTTACCGTTTTCCTTTCTCTCTTCCTCGATCCTGCCGTACGGGCGAGATCAAAACCAAGAGAAAATAAAGCGGAAGTTAGAACCGGAAGCAATGAGAACGGAACAAGTTTCCTCAAAAGGGCCCCCCCCCCCCTAGCGCATTTCCGGCTGATACCTTAAAAGACACCACTGCCACCTGTGTTTCTTCAGAGACTTCTGTGGCGCTCGTGATAATAGGATGCACGGAAGCTACTCCTGGCGCAGAGACCGAGAGAGAGGAAGTCAGATCTCGCACCACCACCGGATGTATGACTCCGAAATGGTCGGGTGTTCAATCCTCGACGTATTAACTGATTGTAAGAAATCAAAGAATGAAAAGGAAACGTGAAAGCCAGGCAGTCTGGGAGATTCTTGTGTATTTACTTTGTGCCGTTCAGAATTACATGAACCAGTTCGTTTTCATCTTTTTCAAGATGCCACCATGATTTTTTTTACCATTTTACAACAAACCAATTTCGGTAAAAAAAAACAACAACAAACTTTTAACACCATATTTTATCAGCACATATTTGTGTTAGAAAAATAATTTATTCATTCAACGTTGTAAATTTTACTAAGGCGAGATATTTTAACGGGTTCATCTAACTTTAATATTTATATTTACATTAGAAAATATTAGAAAATTAAGTAAGAACCTACTTTTCTGGTTTTGCTGTTATGAACTATGCTTATGAGAGAGAGCACGAGTTCTTGCACTATCTTCGTAATTTATGAAAATTTGGCGACATCCGGAGCAAATTTATAATCAACGAAACATCGCTGAGACTGTTGATTTTTCGGATTTATCATGGCACTGAAAACCGGACATGGAAGTCAAAGAGCTTGAACCCTTTGAATATTACGTCAGTGTTTACCTCTCTTATCCCCAAAATAGCAGCACTGATTAGTATTTGTGTTTAACTAGTCAAAATGGTCGTAATACATAACACCTTGAGTTGGAAGTTTGATGTTATGATGAGTTATTATATTAATGAAGAAGGTATTATGTCTCACAGCTCATAAGACTTAACCTGTGCAGATTAATGCCAATTTAAATACTGGTGTTACAAAGAAGGTTAAAGTTGGTCAATAGTTATATATTAATTACGTATATTTAGTAGATTTTATTAAAATATAATCGATTAGCATAAATTAATTAATCAAACTAATTGTATTATTTTTCGAACCTGCTCAAAGTGAGAGGTGACTTCGGGATGGCGTAGTGGCGGTGACTTTATTGAGAGGCACTGTATCGCTTTGAGTATGGCGATTGCTTTAAAAGGAATCATTCTGGCCAATGGGGTAGCGGTCGGAGGTGACGCGATTCTATTACTGGGATGGTAAATTAGGCGAACGGACGGAATAAATCCAACCCGATATGTCTAAGTCGAAGCAAAAGGTCTGATCGTAACTCCACCGTGGAAAGTAAATAATCCGACTGTGCAGTCGGGTTTTTCAAATAATAAAATCTACTGCTATCTTTCGTTGGTAGCGAAGGGGAGACCCCTCTCCTGAAATAGTGCGTGGTGAGAAGGCACCACGGCCACCCTGGTAACGGGTCCGATAATAAAGCCAACTTTCGATCCCAAAAATAGTATCGCTGTCAGTGGGGATGACCAAGCTTGAGAGAAATACTCTCGAAATGCTGCGAGACCTCTAAGGAAGCGGGTCAGAACTGGAGGTTTTGTATTTTAAACGATCGCAAATTTAAAGAGAATTTTAAAAAAAAAGCTTTTAGGTCCGATTATCTGATACTAGTAGTCACCGAAAAATATTGCAGTGCGTTGTTTTATTGTTTGTTTTGCAAACATCGACCACGTGACAATGAGAGCGTTACCATTTACGTCACCGGCAGGATAAGGGTTTATTTAATCTCACGTTTCCGTGCTCTGTTTTTCAAACCCAGACAGAATTTAAGCACCACAGCATCTTTTGTATATATAAAAAAAAACTATCTCCTGCGAAACTGTTGTATAATCTAGTCTGCATTTCAGGGTATGATGCGACGAAGTACTGTTAGTCTGGTGAGAATTAGAAGATTTAGCGGTAGCATTTGCTTATAGCCCGGTATTATACATCATTCTGAAAATTGGCATTGTAACAAAAAGGTATACATGTGTAAGGCTCTTAGAATTGCAGGTGCAGTAGACAATCAGGTCACATCCATCCGATACATATTCACACAACCATGATTCTCTCTCTCTCTCAATGTGCTGATGTCACATCCCTCTCTCTATGTACTGACCTCATCTCTTTCTGTGCTGACGTCATCTCTCTCTCTCAATGTGCTGATGTCACATCCCTCTCTCTGTGTACTGACCTCATCTCTTTCTGTGCTGATGTCGTCTCTCTCTCTCTCAATGTGCTGATGTCACATCCCTCTCTCTATGTACTGACCTCATCTCTTTCTGTGCTGACGTCATCTCTCTCTCTCAATGTGCTGATGTCACATCCCTCTCTCTGTGTACTGACCTCATCTCTTTCTGTGCTGACGCCATCTCTCTCTCTCTCAATGTGCTGATGTCACATCCCTCTCTCTGTGTGCTGACCTCATCTCTTTCTGTGCTGACGTCATCTTTCTCTCTCTCTCCCATTTGACCATCGACACAGTGCAGGAGAGAAACCGACTATCGTCGGATCATTGTACCGCTCTATTATCCACCCAAATTCATTAAAAATAAAATAAACAAACAACAAGTTACGATTGACGTCTCCTAACTTTAACTTGACTGCCGATATGACAACTTTTGGAATTTTCACAAGGAACTGTACATGGCTAGAAATATCGTCCCGTCACCCGGATACTGGTCTAGTTAGATACAAGGAACCTCAAGTCAGAAGGGACTGGAGACCTGGCGAAAGTAATGTTAAGCGTTTCATGAATAACTGTCTGTGTATTTTGTTTAGGACTCATTTCAAGGGTTGTCCCCTATGTGTTGTACCAAAAAACAGCGAACACGCACACAGACAGGGTTTTGTGGTCCAGATTCAGTCCTAAAAGATTTAATAACATCGTTCTTTACAGCTGCACAATCAGTAAGGATGGGTAGACAGCCACCGCGTTCGTATTCACCGGTCAGGTTGATTACCTACCTTTTACATTCTTCTTCATAATCCTCTGTACTAAGAATTCAATCTGTGTTCTACGGTGTAACGTTACCCCCAAATTCACAGATTTTTATTGCCAACGCAACTCCATCCTTTGATGCTTTTAATGAAGAATAAAGGAATGGCCAACAGGTGTAGAAACGTCAGACTGTGGGAAGGTCTTAGTTTCCTAAAGCCTTAAAGTGCCCGCCTGGCTTTATGGTGATCTCCAGAATTTGTCATCATGATAACAATTCTTCTTCAAATAAACGTAAGTACGCTATAAAGGTCGCTGAAGCTTTAAACACTAAAATTAGGTATTAGATGTTTGTGAGCGAATATCTTGTAGTTTTTGTGCTCCCCGTTCACCTGGTAACAGGCTTCGTTAGTTCTATTACCGCTCTCGACTGAAAGGTTGTCAAATTTTCGAGAACTGTATCAGAAAAGGAATGACTTATTAAAGGGGGGGGACATTGCAGGTGGGTCTTTAACTGTGTAGAATTCATGCCTAATGATGGGTTTCGTGCGAAAACTGAAGAAGAAGGATCGAAGCGATAGTGTGACCGGGTAAACGCCGGATTATCGGATGAAAAAGCAAAAAAAAAAGGGGGGAAGTTTCCAGAAAAAAAAATGTAATAAACAGCAACAAACTAATTTTTTTAAAGGAAACAAAAGTTTTAATTTAAAAAAAACAACAAAAAACAAACTTCCAGCTTTCCTTTTTCTGGACACGTGTTCCGCGTCTGACATAGGAACTTCTGTGGCCGGCTGCCTAATATTTAAAATTTTGACTGATTTGTAAATTGAAAATTCTAACAATTTGTTTTCGGTGTATAATTCTTGCTTTCTTTAGCTCGCTCTAGACGTTTAGCTTCATCTGCCTTCCTTAGAAATGGTTTTCTTGCGCCAACATTTCCAGGCAGCTTTCCAGCAGTGTCTTCCTTTTACAATAGCTATATACTGACTGGCACTTCTCGTGTTAAACCAAAACATTAATCTAAAATATCGACAACAGAGTGAAGCTTATTAGTGAATGACTAAACAAATGTCTTGCCATTGTGATATAAAACGTTTTTGAGTTACAGGTTCTTAATAATTAACGGGTTTTTTGTTTGTTTTTTTTTTTTAACCTCCCCCCACCATTGTATATTTACAGTAATTGGAGCTTTTCAAGAGAGATTATCCGAGCTATGAAACCAGGCTGGAGTCCACCTTTCGCCTCGATGAGCCGTTCCGTGGTTTCGGACAGGAATACAAAACATGGCGCTGACAGGAAGAAGTCTGAGGTTCGCGTAAGAAGCAAAATTAAAATCTGATGTCACCGGGCTCTGTTGGAGAAGAACAGATAATTGGAAAAGTAAAAGGGAACGTTTTGCAAGTGATGGCGACGCATGGTTGTTTATCTTTGCTGCCATTACAAGATTTTCGGCGTCCTGCCAGAGTGTGAAGACGCAAAGAGTAATCAATAACGATAAATTTTGAACGGCTGGAGGGCTAGGCAAATTGGATAGATGCTGGCCAGTTTCTGCTGCTGCACGCCGTCAATAGAAAACACGAAACTTATTTTTCTTCTCGACTGCTTCTCTAATTCCCTGAATTTTTTACAAAAAAATAGGATTCCCCATCCGATCTAGCCATCTATTTTATTTTTTGGTGAACCATGATGTGGAAATCACTGATGGTAGAAACTGCTTATAGACCAAAAAATCAGGAGAAACTTCTCATTCCTTTGGAAAAAAAACCAGAGAAACCGGAACCGTACTTCTGGCGGTGACTACAAAGAGGTGAGGAAAACCGATACCGATTTTTCTGTTAAGATACCGCCACAGACAGGCAAACAGACAACGGGAGAAAGCAGCACTTAACGTCATTACGACAGAAAGCTATTATACGTCACTGAATGCTGTACTCAGATACCTTACCAGAGTCAGTAACTGATACAGTTTAGGAGAAATTATGGTTGATACACGTATGTCATACAGAAATCTGGGCAGTTGTTGGCCCACTTCAAAGACTCATGTTTTATGGACACGGATAATGGAGACAACTAAGTTACATAGATAATTTGTGATATGGATGGCCTGTTTTGTTTTTTTTTTAAATGATTGCCACACTGCTGCCCCAATACAGGTTACTTAGTTTAGAAAAACAGGCCAAAATTTGACATTTGAAAAGGAGATAAGTCTTTTCCTTTTGATGTAATCATCTAATTTCACAGAAAAAGACTTTTTTAAAGTTATACGTAGTGTGCATTTTGTATTTATTGATATTCCTTACCCCCCAAAAGACATTAAATCGTCACATAAAGCATTCATCATTATTTATATTTTATAAAACTAATAGAATACGGTTTTAGAATGATTTTTTTTAAAAACTCATGCAAATGTTTGCTTAGCAACGGATACGATGTAATACGTGACTAGTAAATATTTTTAAATTTCGATTAAAATACACATAAAACAATAGCTATGTTTATGTTCTTTTCCAATCAGCGTAACCATTTTTTTAATAATCTTTTTTAGTAAAGCATCAAATATAAAGTAATTCGCTCATATTAAAGGGGAAGTAACCCTGAAAAATGTAATATTTGGTTACCTTTAATATAGATCAAATGTGGCTTCTGACGACTTTAGAATAGCAAGAATTTAAAATAAAGGAAAGAAAAAAACAAACACATCTTGGGACAGTTATGTTAGTGTTGTTTAACTAAATCGTTCAGCGAAATATTTGCTCTTTGCTCACTGCAGGTATAACGGCTGAATTGGTGGCTCGCGAATATGAATCAAAGAAGCAAAAACAGCTTTTTGTAAGTCTGTTTTAATATTAAATTGTGCTTGTGGCACTTGTGGAAGCTGCTTAGAAATTCTAATTCTGATAGAAACTTTCTATTCACAAAGATTGACTGCTAAGTTTGCACGTAAACGATTTTACCAGAAACTTCAAGCGTAATTACTTAAATGAGCTGAAATTTTGTAAAGAAAATAGGTGAGAAAATCTGCGACAAATCGTAGTGTGTCTGACGATCTCTTGGGATCGCTTCCGGTCGCGTGGTCGCCCGAAGGCCTCAATGCTGGTTTGAAACATGAGGAAGGTTTGTCAAGAATGGACCAGGCGCAGAAGTCCAACGGGTTTAAGTCTCGACTGGACGAGAGCCACTCTTTCTTGGTGATGAAGTCTGCAAGCTCCACTTCGCACCATTTATGGGTGATTTCGGCTGCGTTGGGTCGGTCGCCGCGTTCCGAAGAGTTTCTGGTCACATTTATTCACCGGGTGCAACATCCATTCGCGATAGATTTGAGTATGCACCCATTCCGGGACATATGCCAAGTCAGTTCGCTTATTTCGCGATGCGTCAGATCAAACCATCAAAGAAGCCGGCTATTAATCTCTGTGGACATATTGCAGTTTTGCAGGGAATTGTTCTGAGTCAAGACGACAAAATCTGGTCGTTCCGGCCGATCTGTCGCTTCTTCAATGGTAAACAATTCATCGGAGAACAGAACGTTATCTAGATCTGAGATCAAATGTTGCAGGGCGCGATTTTTCTGCATTCCTTTTGCTTGAATAGAAATAGAAGGATGTGAAACTACAGGTTTTCTATTACCAGCTCTTTCCTAGTCTGACGTTGACTTCGGCAGCCATTTTCTGAGAGATCTTTGAGAGTTTCTGGTCGCTGGCGATCTTCTTGAGCCTGTGAGTGCTGATCGATCGAACCGCACGATTCCGCTAATATTCTGATTTCTCGATAGACGAAATTGCCTTTGATTTGAATCGGTTTGAGCCTTTAAAAAAATCCCACTCTGGCGATTTTCCAGCGTCGAACAACTCAAATAAAGTCTGACTTCCATTACCTATTGAAACTATCTCGATTCCACCACAAAAAAGTACGCGAAAGTGGTGACTGACAAACTATTAAATTAGCTTTAATGATATATTATTACTGATATGGTGCGAACCACAATCACTGAGCTATTGGACGAGTTTTGATCTGTCATTAGCTATTTCGCAAATGGGAAACATAACAGATATTTTAAATAATTTGAATTCTTGTTCGCGAACAAAGTCTCTACTTTCGAGGTCTGAAGACGTTCCCCAGCAGTGAGTTGATGTAAGGGTAAACAAATGATGTGGCCATTAGCCATGGCGAACCGGCATAGACATTTATGGGATCTCCTGAGTGTTGGTCAAAGTGCGAGCCATTCAACCCTGTGCACATTGAAAACCCTACTAGGTTAGAATTCTTCATTTTCAGGTGTAGTTGGAAACTCACGGGGTTTTTTGTGGAGAGCGAGTAGAAATCATGCAAGGGGGGATCCAGTCTCGACTAGGATTCGAACTGGGACCCCTTAAAACGTAGCACTCCAGTACCCGGCTGCTCTGTTATTTGTTTACCTGTTTTTAGTCATTAGTTCACTCAACAAAGTCTTTCGTTTTCTTTTTTTAAAACTTTATTAAAAGTAACTCTGAAACATAACATTTACAGTTATAAAATTAACATTAAAAGTTAACGAAGAACGCAAAATATTCATGAAAACGTATAATGATATAAAAACACTCTTTCCCCCAGCATATTTAGCAGTGGTACCACGTACAGCGGTGTGCAAAAGTGTTTCATAAAATCTAGACAGCTATCTAATCGATTCCAATTATGCAGAAAGTGATCAGATCTATCAATAACGACTAGAATATCCGAAATTCTTGATAACTTGTTCACAACGACGAGGCATGTTGGCTACCAAACGCTGACAATTGTCACTACTGAATTCCGACCAGGCTTCCTCGATTGTTCGTTTCAAATCGGTTTTTTGTCACTAACAGCTGAGTTTAATCGAGTGCCAAATGTTTTCGATGGGATTGAGATCCGGACTTTGAGCCGGCCAGTTGAGGAGGGGAATTCGCGACTCTGCCATCAAGGCCTTGACACTCCTAACTGCGTGGATGGGGGCGTTGTCCCTCTGATAGATGGCCGTCAGGGGCATGTGGTCACACATATACAGTTCGACAATGTCCGAGACGATCTTAGCATAGTCATGAGCATTCATTCGACCCTCCACGTCATGCAACGAACCGACACCGGACAATTTAAAACAGCCCCAAACCATGGCCGAATCTCCTCCTGCCTGCAGAGTCGGTCGAGTGCAACTAGGATGGCATTTTTCGGACACCAATCGCCGAACTACACCCGACCCGTCGAGTGGACCCTCACGAATTTGCTTTCGTCGGAAAACAACACTCGGGACCAGTGGGCCACGGTCCAGTGGAGATGGTCGCGGGCCCACTGCAGTCGCTTGGATGATTGTCCAGGCTGATGAACGGCTTCTTCTGTGCTGATCGCTCGAACAGTCCCATGTGGATCAAACGCCGTCTGATGGTGCACGAGGCCAACTGGATCCCATGGTGCCTTGACAAGGCGATCTGGATGTCGGTGGAAGTGAGGAATCGGTCCGAGTTCGACATGTGGGCGATCAGACGATCCTGTCGAGCCGTCGTTTTCTGCAGTCTGCCTGCTCTGCGTCTCGAAATTAGGCTCCCATCGGCTTTCCAACGTTTAAGGGTGCGAGATATCGTCGACTGATTGCAACCGATACGATCCGCAATGAACCACTCAGTTTCACCATCTTCATTCATGCGAACGATTGTGGCCCGCTGTTCGGGGTCAAATATCGGGCTCTCGGCATCACTATATCGAGCAAAAATGAATCAGAATAGTGGAAAATGACAGTTTTTCATATTTATATTCTACTATCCTAAACTATTATAGCACAAAATATATATTCTAATTTTTGTAGTTTATGCCACACTTTTGCACACGCCGATTTCATGCAAATTATTTTATTAATATTTAAATTCTGACTGTGCAATTACAAAATGGATTTTATTGTGATAAATCGTTTAAAGTCACCGATACCTTTCAATTAAAACAGAATACGTACAACAGTTACTAATTTCTACAAAATAAGAACCCATTTTCTAAGTCTAGTAATTTTTATGCAAGACTTTTCACACCGCTGTAGATTAGCCGATTAATTAAAGCAAGAAGAGAATTTGGCTTCGTGCTGTCTTCCAAGAGATCAGTGGTCGACTAATCTGAAGCCACGCAATACTTTGCATTCTCTAATGACGTAGGTTCGTTTTGCTGGAAAAGAACGTTCTAAACAACATCAGCAACTGACCAAACCACATCAAACCGTTTCAAAGGCTGCAGCTTCATTTGCGATCTATGTAAAAACGACAATCTAAATAATAGATGCGCTTTTACCAGACAAATATTAATAGAAAATAATGCCCAGTTCCATAACACTCAGACGTCAGGTATACGTCAAGAAAACAATCAGCTTGACAGGCTAATATATAAATACTCGAAACCAAAGAATTACTCTCAACAATAGATCCTAAGATGTCACCAAGATTTTTTAAAAAAAAAAACACAAGACGCGATTTTAATGTCATTTCACTTTGTAAATTACATTAAACACAACATGAACATTATACTAACAACATAAACTAAACTTATTTTGTTTTATTGGTTCAAAAATATTCGTTGGCTAAAAAAATTTTGAAACAATTTGCATTGATGAAATTTACGCGTGTCTTCCTTCACCAGACGGCTTAACCAGCAGAAACTCATTAACCCATTAACTACACCGACGTTTTTCTGCTTCTTGTTACTAAAGTATACGAGCTAAATTACCCATCCTGTCCGCATTACCCTGGGGAATTACATCTGGGTAAGATTATCCGAAAGGGATAATTAGGTTTTGAGTTACTTTTCTGTCTTTTACAACCTGTTATGTTTGCTAATCACAAAGAAATAGGGGCAGCTACGTTATTAGAAAGTAACGAGTACTTCTCCAAAGGTCATGACATGCAGCTGAACTGCCATTGGATGCCTTTATTGATGATACGTTTCGACACTTTATCAGCCTTCTTTGTCTGAAATAGCGACAATGGTTTTAACATATTTACAGAATTTCCCTTTAAAGTCTCGGTCTCGAAGCAGGCAGCCGGAGCGCCTAACGTTGTCTGGTTTATTAGCAGAATGGTTTCTCCTCCACCAAATCGTTCTGTCAGCGTCAGGGGAGGGGGAGACGGGGTAATCCCCTCGCCCGCGGGCCTTCACGCCGTACAGGTTAAGTACCGTTCTTTCCTGAAACCAAATCATCCAGCATGGCAAGAAAACCTCAAAAGAGAGTCAGCCGCCCAACTCTGTTTTTGGCTCGGAAACGAAAGAGACGAAATCGCCCCTCAAAATTTCCTGACCACGAGTACCCTTAGTTCTGCAAAAAGGGGGTTAGCGGTACGAAACCGGACGTTTGTAAAATGCTTAGCAGGTTTTACCCGCCGAGTCATCCGAGACCACAAACACGAGTCGGGTCGGGTCGGGTCCCGGGTGGACACCGATGTCTCAGAGCGAGGTTTCACGAATGAAAAGATACCGAGGAAGCGTCTGACGAAAGGCTTCAACAAACGGTGAAGTGCGAAAGTAGCCAATGTCAACAAAGACACCACGAGTCGGCTTCCATGCCATTTCTTCCTTCTGATGCTTATTTTTGTCGGCTACGTAATAATATCGTTTGTATTGATCCTGCACCTATAGGATAATGACGACGTATTAGAAGATCTGCAATGCTGTGCCAAAGTTCGGGAATCAAATATTTTCAAGGTGTCGCACAAAGGGAGTAGCTGATAATAAACATTGCGCGCTGTCGATGCAGACAGATTTTGGTAAAAGAAATGGTAGCTGCTGATTAGTGTTTGTGTTCAGCATCACTGCTGTTTCATCTGGGGCTTTCTCCCATGATCGATAGAGTTCAAATTTGTATCACCGCCTACTGCGGCGTATACGAGACAAGAATTTTGCAAAACAGACCGCAGGGGCTTATACGATACGATGCATGTCAAATCGCAAGCTGAATTTCACATTGCTGGGATTCTGGGGTATATCATGTTCCTTTTAATCATCTACTGAGACATGGAAATATAAAATTGGACAGACTTTACATCATCATATTAAATTACTCATTGCATTTGACTAATGGGGAATGTGTCAAAGTCTGACATGTCGAACTATTAAGCAGTGAAAGGTTTACAACTGCAATTCTCAGTAAAATCTTATGAAGGCTGCGCCAGTCGTATGCCACATTTAATAAATGGAATTGGAACGTCCGCTTTTAGCAACTGAAAAATTCAAAGTATACATTTAAACAGTTTAAATTCTAAACGATTTATTTCGAGGACTTGACAGTGGCTTTCACAATATATATATGGGTTGGGAGGATTTGCACAGGGAAAGTTTTCCGATTACCTATTTTCAAATTAGGGGTTAAAACTCAAATACTGGAAAAATCCCGTATTTGTTGTGCCAGTAAAATCTAACCCCTACATAGTATTTATTTATTAACACAAAATCAATTTTGTTTTGTTTTTATTTCAAAAAAAATTTGGCGAAAGTTTGAGTGCAGAATAATATTAGAAGTAAATCATAGTGATAAATTGTACAGTAGAGGAGTCAGTTATCTACAGCAGCTGATGAGAGTGATAGTCCCCCGGCCTGGAATTCCTGGTCGGCACCGCGCCTAACTTAGATCGTTCTTTCCCCACTTTATCTGTCTCTTTTTTTTTACTAACTGTTTTGATTCCCGAGTTTGCACATCTTTTCTTGGCTTCCAAACGTTTGCCAAGCATCGAGAAGTTCGTTTGAGTAAACATCCCACAGGACTCTTTTAAAACTTCTCGGCCCTTCAAACACGGCCGGGCATCGCGCGAGACCGTCAGTGCTGTGATAAAGAAAAAAAAAAAAAGACCCGGAACCATTTTAAGGGTCCAAAAAATCTAAACCAAGTACGGCCATGCGGCAGGGGGTCAAACGTCGTCGGCAGGTGCGAGCCATCAGAAAGGCGAGCACGGGTCTACTCATCGATCTCGTCAGTTCTCACTCCCTCTAATTCCGTCCTGAATTCGTATTGCGGCACGATTTTGTTTTACTCAAAGCTGCCCCTCCCACCATTTTTGTTAGCGCAGCTGGAAAAGCCTCAGGGCGGTAGAAACGGGAAGGTGCGCGAGAAGAGAAACAAGCCAATGCCACATTTTCTGGGGTATTTAACCACAGTGAACAAACACTGGGTGGCTGAGTCAAAGACGAGCGGATACCACCTTCGCGTGACTAGGGACGCTCGAATGAAATCTGGCTGAATACCTACGTATTTCAGCAGGGATCCAGTTGGTACATTCAGTGAAATAACCGGACCTGATCTGAGGTTTGCCGCAGCGTTAAAGATGCGTTATCGTGAAAGTAGAAGATGATTTCGGTCATTTTCCCATCACTCTCAAAGTACCAACTCTACCTGCTAAACCCGTACTTCTTGGAGGGGGTTGACTCCCTGTCGTTATCATTATGAAGTCGTCCGATCTAACCCTGTAGTTTCTGTGAAATAGCGCATCGCCCTATTATTATTATTATTATTAGTATTATTATTAGTATTATTATTTCTTTGGTCTTCTCTGGGATGTGAAGGTTTGGTGCTCGCAACTTTGACAAGAAGCCGTCACTTAAAAACGTTTCTCGTTTTCACCTGCCCATATTCTTTCAGAATGTCGACGTTTCCCCATCCACGTAAACTACAGCCTACAGCAGCAACACACACACACACATATGTGTACCTATTAATTTTTTTCCTAAACAGGCAGGTGCAGAAATCAGAATTAGTTTTAACCCCGTCATGACGCTAGTAACTACGCGACCTTTCTAAGTTAAAAAAAAACAGAATTATCAGAACAACACGACATTAATAAAAAAGATACATTAATAATAATAGGTTTTTTTTAAAAAAAAAATTAAATATCTTCTCAGACTCAGATTTAGACGTTTCTTTTTTCTGTTCGTCTCTTCATTAAATGATTATTATTATTATTATTATTATTATTATTATTATTATTATACGTTAAATAGCGAATTTCTAGTTTTAGGGCGACAATTCCTCCCGTTTTCTTGTATCTAAGCTCTGGTTTATGGTTCTTAGATTTTACATGAACTTTCATTATCTTTTAACCGTGATAATTTAATTTAGTTTATCCTAATATTCACAAAGCAAAGCAATCGCTATCCAATCTTTTAAAGCCCAAGTTACGTTTTATACTTAATTTAAAAGCCTAACTTGATATGTTACTGCCTAACAAATTTATTTAGCACCTGACCAGAGACTTGGTTTAACTTTCTCTTGTTCTCTTCCATCCTGAGCTAATTCAGAGGAAGTGCCCCTTTTATTTTCAAATCCCACCGCTGAAGTCGGTTGTATTCGCTCGTTTGTGCGCAGACGCAGGACCGGCCGGCAAATCACCTACATCTACACCTTACACACTCTTGCTAGACAGACGCTGGACTCCCAGAATTCTTCCACGCCAGGTGTAAACTCGGGAACGAACCTACAAAAGACCTACTAGAACTCTTCAATTAGAAAACCGGAAGAACACTGAAAACGAGAAGAAACCACGCTACGTCAGACAAACCCGGTTTGTTAAGGGAATCGACACCGGGCCCTCTACCTTAGCGGTCTAGTAAACTACCCACCCGACTACTACGCCAACAAAAACACATATACAAAAGTAAAACTAAAACTTAATAAATATTTCTAATTAATCTTAGTTTATTGTTCGCAGATGGAGGACAACCAACTCAGGTACAACCATGCAAATGATTTTAGAATTACCTGGTGATGATGATGATAATAATAATAATAATAATAATAATATAATAATAATAATAATAATAATAATAATAATAATAATAATAATAATAATAATAATAATAATAATAATAATAATAATACTAATAAATAATAATAATAATAATATAATAATAATAATAATAATAATAATAATAAAATGGCATCGCATGAAGATTAACATGAAAATCAAATGTTCAGGAAAAATATAGAGGAATGAATTCCTTCAGAAATGAGCTATTTTTAATGTTTAATTTTACTATGACATGGAAGCGAAATTTAAAACGATTAATTTTTCACAACCTAGATATTTTTTATTGCAATTAGCGGCATAGAAAGAAGATTTATTGACAAAAGGAATAATTACAATGCTGCTTTGTTAAGAGTCATGGCATTTCTAAATTGCTTAATGAAAGGATAATTGAAAAATTACTATTAATAACACCTTCAGAGAAGAAATGCATTAATATCTTCTTGCAGATTGAATTAATTTTATTGAAATATTAAAATTTGTTATTTCTGATGACAGAGAATAAAGAATTTTTTAAAAAAAGTTTTTAAATTATAATTATAGAAAAATGCGTTAAAAAGATGGAATTCGATATATTTTACACTATGGATAAGCTTTCGTTAAAAAAATCCTTTACATTATATATATTTTTTTTTTCTCTCTCAAAGAATAATTAATTTAAATATATAATTTTATCCGGAACAGTTTATATGTAGTTGATGTTTTAATTTGAAGTCTGGATAATCATTGTTTAGTGAAGTCCTCGGGTGTACCTCGGAACCGTCACATTGGCGGCGCGATGGCCCAGTGGGTAGCTTGTTGCAGTCACGTTCGTCCAGATCGAAGTCTCAGTTCGGTTTAGCAAGCCTCCCGGCATGGTTTCTTTTAGATCTTCTTCGCCGGTCAGTTGCGTGGGTTTCTTCCTACCTCTAAAAAAACAAAGAGGCTCAGAAGGGATTTCTCTGCCGAAGTCGGAAGTGGAGTGTCCATTGTGCCATTGTGGAACAGAATTGGCGAGACTTCCGTACGGACAACCACGGCACTTGTCTCGTTTGCACGTATTCTTTCCTTAAAGTTTATTTTATTATTATTATTTTCTTAAATACAATAAATTAGTAAAAAAAAAAAGAAGACTCCCCATAAGGAAAATATTCCTTATTTCTCAAGGTGAGGATAAAATCTCTATTTTGATAAGCAGCAGTAAACATCTGTACTTGGCACATGCTTATTGAAATGGCGGTTAGTATTATTTGTTTAAACTAGGCGCGTGTTTGACACTATGGTGTACGTCATCTCTGTGTCCTAACTCCACATCTTCAAGACTCCAATATGTCTGGATGCTACAGTTAACTGGCGCTGATAAACAGAAGAATTCTGCTAGGTTCTTTCCCCTAGAAAATCGGCGATATTTGGCGAGCTTATGCCTTGGCGCACGCTTTCCAACATCCTTATCTTTGGTCAGCTGTGAAACGCATAGATATGGATTTTAAATGTTAGGGTCGAAAACAAAAGGGGGTGTGTGTGTGTGTGATTAGTAGAGACCAAGAAATCCAGGCAAATAATTAACAAGCATAGATCGTAATCGATTGCCGAGTTAAATGGAATCCGCCATGAATGCAGCGCAGTATGTGACTTCCTCCCCTGACATTTTCTAACGGAAGAGCATTTGTCATACGAACTCTGCAGGCCTTCAGCACAAAGTAAAGAACCACGGAGATTAAGAAAGAAAGCATTCCTGCTATAAATTATAATACGAAACATGAAAAGTTTGATATTACATACATGAAATGTATCGACATCTAAATGGTATAAACCGATAAGGGTGTTTAATTACTAAACACGTTAAGCATATCTTAAGACTAGTGAATGGTATTTAATTCCCACAAGTTTGTAATAATTAAGGAACGATAATTCGGTATCTAGATTCTGGTTTTTAGTCTGCAAGTTACAAAATAATCAGTATCTTGTAAACTAGGCGTTTAGATACTAAACGCCTGTTTTCATGGCGAATTTATTTAGTTATACTATGTGCGCTGACGTTATCGAAGTTATAGACATCCGAGAATGGCAAATGCATGCTAACAGATCATTTTTACTGTCAGTGGACACATTAGTTTGAGAGTGAGATAGTCGGAGATGATTTCGTTTATTGTCTTGCTCCCATGGTAACATCTAGAGTATTGATTTACTTCATATAAACGCTGTCGTTTTATAAAGAGTTCACGTTAAGAAACAACAAAGTTCTGTTAGGGGTTATTACGTACAAATGCTGAAACACCGCAAAAGGAACCGTGGCGTTCAAAAATCTGAATATTTTACTTTTGTTTCCTGGCAACATATTGGAAAGCAAACTTCGTGTGTTCTTTTTTGTTTTGTTTTTTGTTTGCTGACGAGATACTTTTAAAATCGATTAAGAAGTTTAAGAATGTCAGGGAGATCAACAACAATATCTTAAAGTATAACAGCTTTTTATCCATTTTGTGTGGCGCTCATCTGCCTTGGCCCTGTTTCCCTCGCCGGCTGACTCGGTATTAACTCTGTACTTGTTGGAAGGCGCTTCGAAAGTTACGTTCAGAGTCCTTGCCCACCTACCCGCTACCGCGCGTGATCATTCGGCCCAAACAGTAAAAATTGTTTTCGTGAGATGAAGCTGACAAGTACTACACAGTGCGCTCTCCTCTCCCTTTTTTGTGTGTGTGTCTCTTAATGGCCATTAAAACAATACTAGCACATAAAATTTGCGGTTTCGAGAAGCTTGTGAACCTTCTCCATCTCTCTCTCTCTCTCTCTCTCTCTCTCTCTCTCTCTCTCTCTCTCTCTCTCTCTCTCTCTCTCTCTCTCTCAGTCAAGGAAGTCAGGGGGAAATAAATGGAAGTAAATTTTAATACAACTTTTTGTGTAGATGCAAAGTTCGTATTTATGTATTTACTTTTATTCGTGTTGTAATAACTGTGAATGAAGAATATTTTACAAGAAGAATAAGATGAAAGATATTTGAATCCTGTCCACAATCAAAGTGAGACCCGCATTAATTTAATTCTAGTAGCTAGCTTTACAGCATTAGGCATATACTTCAAAAAGAAGAAACTGGAGAAGCAGCGACAAACCTTTCCAGCAGGGAGATTTTTCTTTATTTCTCTCCAAACATTTATGGATAATCGTTAGCTTAATTTACTATCAATAAAATTGAAGAAAATAACAAACGTCGGCGAATTAATTTTATAATTTTATCATAATTTCCGTTGAGGGTGGAATCAGGGGACAGAATTATAGTGAAAGGGATATTATTCTGCGCAACTTTTTTCCGGAAAAACACGCGGAATATCTTCCCTCCACTGATGCGGAGGTTGGCTGAAGCATACAAAAGAGGTGTGATTTAAGGTTACTTACGCCCCTTCCATCGTACGGATGCTCCCTTTCACGTCGTTTAATAGAATGGCGAGTTCTGATAATCGCACTTCAAAGCCACCAAGTTGTCGGCCAGTTATTGTTTTAAAACGCGTTTTTTTGTTCGCCTTCGCAACCAGAATCCCATCACTTTCGAAGATATCCGCAATGTCTCGAACTTTCCAAACTTCGAGTAGGTGACCGTGAAACCTTTTTAGCTGCAACTATGGAGCGTGTGTTGCATCCGTTATCCACAAGCAAAGGTCTTTTCTGCTGATGCCCAGAAATTTCACTAGATCATCGCCAGCACGAACGGTGGCTTACCGACTAGTACAGCGGTTGCAGTCTATCAGATATCCACAAGAACGTGCAGATATTTCGTACCCCCATCCCCCCCAAAGGAGCGTCGTTTTCGTCAATCACAATAAACGGAAAGCTTTCCAGATGCCAGTGTCTTGGTTCTTTCCGTTTCCGTTAACCGCTAGTTCAGCCACCTTCGCTCTACAGTTTATGATGAAAAAATATTTGACTGATGCCATAAAACATTTTATTTATTTTTTTTTTATTTCATGGATATGCAACCTCTTCAGTGGTGTACCTACTGGCAGGAAAGATGTTACAAGGTCCTTCGAAAAATCAAAAGTCGGCATCACGAAGGCTTGTGAGAGGGCCCTGCTGATTTCTCCATTCCACGGTGGTGATTGGCTGCCTCGCGATATGATTATTGACGCTCAACTAGCAACTTCAAAATCAACCAATGAAAACCGTGCCATTTTACCGCTCAACTGACAACCTCAAAATCAACCAATGAAAACCGTGCCATTTTACCGCTCAACTGACAACCTCAAAATCAACCAATGAAAACCGTGCCATTTTACCGTTCAACTGACAACCTCAAAATCAACCAATAAAAACCTTTTCGTGGGATGTTTATCGTGATTAATAAATGGTAAACGTATTTTAACTGGCTATTTTCTAACTTAATACTAAATTTATGGTTTTACTGATCTATTATTACTTTTATTTATTTGATAAATTCTATCAGAAGCGTCGAAACAGATTTCTGACTTTGTTTTTGACACTTTTATAATTTTACCAATCACATAATAAATTCGGATTTTATTGACGTTAACACTCCTCGTACCGCACGTCAGCAGCGCACCCGTGCAAGTATATCAGACATGTTCTTATCATTAATGCGACGTCGGGAGGATGGAGGTCTGATTTTTATCGAACTTCGGCAGCCATGATTCCTTCAGGCTCTTCTGTACCAGTTCGTGAAATTCTTCCCACAGATAAACAAATGAGTTTTAGTGGAGATGTTCTGGATATTGTAGTGAAGGTTCCCCGGGCGCGACCCTTGGCTGGCTGGAACACCGCTCAAGAGCCCAAAGTCGTACCAAGGATAAACTTGCCTATTGATGCTCCCGTGATATCGTTAGACCTCGACAGTGAGTTCCCTTAACTGGTCAGCGCAACGGAAACTAATCAACTTTTGTTTAAAAGAGAGGGATGCCTGTCGCACGAGATCAGATGCTGTTGATTTGTATTTTGGAAGCACCAAGACAGCAGAACATCATTGGATGGACATTTTAAGACCTGAAGGCGTCACGACGCGTACACACACCTTAAATATCTTTTTTTTTACTCGGCAGAACATTTCGTTGTTTATATTTTTAATTTTAAAAACATTAATTTTCTGGCGTAAGGTCGACTGATCAAAGTAAAAACAAAACATTTTTTGTGGGACCCTTTTAATTGTGTAACGATAAGAGCAGTTTTGTTATGGGTTTGGATTGGTAAAGGAAAAAAAAAAAAAGGTGTGGGGGTAGGCGGTCATACACCTTTAATAAAAGCTCTGAATTTACCAGTGCTTATAAGACATCGATGTATCTCAAGATGGCGGTGGCCGGCCGGTACGGTACGGTGTGTAATGATGTTTCCTGTAGAACCAAGCCGTAGAAAGAAAGGTTATATTAGACGGTCGATATACTGGGCTTCGTCGTTGGAGAGGAAGTTCCACGCCAAACTCATACAGGAAGCTAGTCGCGTGCCGTGGTTCTAAGAGTCTATGAAGCGCACGTGACAGGTGTCCAAGCTGACAGAGAGTTAATGAAAGAATTGTCACTTTAACATTTCGATAGTTTAAAAAAAAAAATTAAACAGAACCCAGACGTATAAGGTCTGTCAGCGAGGAAACGTGTGCGTTCCAATATATCAAGATAAAAAAATACTCGTAGTTAAAGGTAATTATATACATTAGGTTCTGCTTCAGAACGATCGCAGAGAAAAGGTCCAAAGTTTGGTTTATAGATTTAGAATGGAATGAAATCGCGAGGCTTTCATTTGTTTCTTATATGCTTCTTCTAGATGTTTCTAAAATAATTGAAAGCAACAAACTGCTTCGTTATTAATATTCTAATTATGAAAAGTTTCGAAAGAAAAGTCGATTTGATTACAAACCGAAATAAAAGTAGTTTTTGCTCAAGATAGGTTTTCTGCAGCTGTCGAATAGATAGATAGACTCGGTAATGAAGAAGGCCGAGGCCACCAGATACACATCCACAGAATAATTACTGCGGAAGTTCTGGAGCCAGATGTGTGGTTTCCCTCCCCTCCCACCTGGCTGTTAAGTTTGAGGAAACCTCAACAAATGTAATCTAGATTATAATCATAAATAGAAGATAGTTTTTGTTGTTGGCTGGTCATTAAACGCTGCTTTAATAAACTACTTATCTTCACTAATCTCTAGAGATTTGTTTCTTTCGGCATTTAAGAATATTCCGACCAGAAATATTCTTCCAGCTGGCAAACGATTAATTTCTAAAAAAGAAAAGTAAATGACGCTTTCGAATCCACTTAAAGTTCTTCCGATTGTCTCTTCGGCTGTTTGCTATCCATCAAAGGGTTTAGGCCCGTTATTCACTAGACTCTCGGACCCCCCATTGTCTTTCATCTTAGCCAGACATTCTCTCTTAACCATTTATTTTTTCGAAATTTTCTCTTTATACAAACTGACTTTTGTAAATTGAAGGACAAATGCACATCAATTTCTTCTTTGTATGGGATAAAGATTTTTCGACGGGTAGGATTTGATACGATCGGAGTTTCAACAAAACTTACTGTAAAATGTTTACTCAAATATGTATTTGATAAAATATACATATAACTAACTATCGTATGTACTGATAAAAGGATTGCACGTGAAATATGAAATAGTTAATTGGTGACTTCCGCCGACATTGAGTAATCGTGTTTGATCAGCAAAATCTCTGTCCGTTCCAACTCCTTGGGACAATTTACTGGAAACCGTCGATTCTATCTTGAAAAATATCCTCGCGTCTATCGGACACTTTGGGTTTCTTTTTCAATCCACTCTTTTCTTCTAGTTCTGCCAATTTGAATCTTAAATTGATTGGGCCCCTTCTTCGTTTACCTGCTCGACCTGATTTTGCGGTGAAATACAAATTTTGCATATTCAACAGTTTATCTCCAAATCTAATCTAACTTGCTGCTGTCGTTTTATGCTTTTGTGAGGGTACAGTACATATTCGTCAGGGATTTAATTAAAATCTTCTATTTGTGGAACTTTATCTAGGAAGATTAATTCTTGCAAGGTCTACATCAGCTCAGCAGTTAATAATGTTACTTTTTTTTTTTTTTTGCTATTGTTGTTCTTTTGAAAGTTTTATACTAATGAAAGCTCTAAATTAAAGAGACCGAAATTGCCGCCCTAAACCAAAATGAGGCAAGCCCATAGCTTCTGTAACCGACGGATATCGCCAGTACCACAACTGGCACAAATTCCATCATATTTAACACCTGCGCCATCTATAATCAACACATAATTGAGTATTTATGAACTGGAAAGGCCGTAAACGAAGCGGTCCGACAAGCGGCTTACGTCTGGCGTGAAGATCAAAGACATTGATTCGATCGGCGCTTCACCTTGCACAATACGGAAAGAGACTATGCATTTAAATTGATTTTTAAAAGAGACCCGGATCGTGGAGACATCAAGGAAAGATTGCGCCACCTGCCGGTTGTTAGAGTGCCCGGGCTCTTGTTTGATTAATCGATCGCGCCGTAATTAGCAATTACGGCCCGTGTTTGGAACAAGCAGAACGGCGCAGATTGCGAATTAGTTTTTTTCTCTCTCAGCGAGGTGCTTGTGTTTTTTTTAATCAGTGGTAATGTGAAAAATAACGCAACGATTGCTCCCTGATCGGTGGCTGGAAACAATGTAATGCAATTGCATAGAGCAGCGGCGGTTAAGGACTGCCTCTCCGGTTGTTAGGGACGACTCTATTTCTCGTCTCTTTAATCAATGAGAAGTTAATGTACTTTTGTAAAAAATAACAAAAAAAAAAACTTCGATCCTTGGAAGTAAGTTTGGAAATTTTGGAACCTTTTCGTTTCCCTCCCCCCGACAAAAAAGTGGCGTGTTAAATTACATCGAAAACAACCAGTGGAACCGAAGAGCCAACGCCATTTCAAAACGTACAGCTATAATTCCGCGTGGCCTTAGGGATTTCGGAATAATATACGTACATTCAAAGGAATTTCGTCAGGCCCAGCTCATGGAGCTGCTCCAAGGCACCGCCAAAAAAAAAAAAAATATATATATATATTAACCGAATTAGGTAAATCTGACTGGCATAGCAATTTCGAAACGCTAATCGAAGAACCAACGCGACTCCAATAGCCGACAGAGCAGACCCGCTGATGGTTTCCAGTTGGCGACTGGGCACCTGGTCCCTAGTTTAGCCCTAACAGTTGGAGTGTAGTCGGTCTCCGTTCTCTCTTCCGAGTTCGAATGCGAATGACTCCGTCACACCATCGACAAAGAAATCTCTCTCTCTCTCTCGTGTGTACTACAGCACATCATTCATCATCATCTCCTCTCTCTCTCTCCCTCTCTCTCTCTCTCTCTCTCTCTCTCTCTCTCTCTCTCTCTCTCTCTTTCTCCATCTCTCTCTCTCTCTCTCTTTCTCCTCTCTCTCTCTCTCTCTCTCTCTTTCTCCATCTCTCTCTCTCTTTTTACAATAGAACAGAAAATAGTTAAATCGGTAAATTAGAGAAAACCGCCTTTTGGCACGAATCGCATATTTCTTTCTTGATGTTCGCATAAATGATAATTACACCTCATTCAACAGAAAAAAAATACAAATATCTAGTTATTTACTTATCGCAAATTGTTCCATCGTCGCTTATTGCCTGAGATTGCAAAATAAAACCAGAACACCAGTTTTATTTAATTTGTAATCTAAAATGCATTTTTACAAGATATTTCTGAGTCTTTTCGAACACTTTTACATATCAAAATTCCAGAGAACTAATCACAACTGTAATAGCAGCAGAACGTGTAATTTATCTTAACTAGCGAGACGTTGTCAGCTGTCTACTTGACTTTTACTGCGTCCTGTCCCGTTGGTAAACTCGGTCGATCTATCGGTGATTAGGTCTGGTCTACCTATTTTCTGTTGTCCATCACGATCGTGGATGCAACTCAGACTTCATCAGTATCATCGGTGGCACTGGATCGACTAAATTCATTTGCTGAAAGAGAATTCATGTCTATCATAAAACCTGACCAAAAAAAAAAGCTATGCCCGAAGTCAAACAAAATCAAGTGATGGAAGTTTCTTATTTTCTAGAGATATCTGACAGTTAATTTGAAACTATCCACCTGACTGACTGACACGAGGACAATTTGTGTCGTAAAACATATTAATGAGTTTATTACAACGAATATCGAATAAAATAATGGCGTTAAAAATACTTAACTTGCTAAAGTTATTTTATTTCTAGCAGTTTCTTAGGTTGATTTTCTCAAACGTAAAAAAAAATTAAAAAAAATTGCTACAACGGATATATCTGCCAAACACTGACTTTAATGATTAAAAGAAACGTTGAGTTACATTTTATTTACTGGCATCAACATTGTCCATTGGCGCTAGAAACACGTGACCACTTTGGTCAAGCACTCGTCGTTATTTGCGAGGTCTCCTGGCTCAGATGAACCGGCAGATTTAACGAGGCTAAAAGAATTTGGGCGCGCGGGGCATGTCGGGAAGAGGCGAATACGAAATTTTGATGACAAAAAAAATAAAAAAAATAGGTACGTAGGTTATTGAGTGCACAGTGAATAGTAGAATAGATAAACAGGTATTTTTTTGTTATAAAATAAATCTGAGTCATCATCAAGGCGTATTCACTACTGCTCGGAAGAGAAAGGCTGATCGACGCATTAACCTGATCCAAATCATAACCCTAACTATCCATCGCCGAACGTGTATTTTTTTTTAAAATTAGCCATTATGCTAATAAACAATATTTTTGAAATCCTCTCATCAAATCACCTTGATACGCTAGAGTTTAAACCCCCTAATTTGTTTCATGCAAACACTCAAAATTCTTATTTTCAAAATGCCTGAAAGATCTCTGCTCTAGCGTCTAAAGTTCATTTGATTTCCTCATATGTTTTTAATATACTTTCTATTTCTTATTTGAACAAGTTCAAAATCGCTTTTAATTTCAACTTAATTTTTTACTTGACTGTTCAATGACAGATTCTGTTTATTAATTGGTTACTTAATTAAATAGGCGATGAATGCTGTGATATAAATGGCATACTCTCGACTATAAGTGATTTTTATTTAATATTTAACCCCTCTGTATATCTACAACGGTGCTCTTGCACCTGACTACTTTTCAGATATGTACTTCTCCGCACGTGTTGAGCCATAGAAGCTGTGAACATCTTCCTAATTAATGTAACTCTTTATAGCGACGAATTTAAAATCCCACCTGTTTTTAGGCTACAAGTGTTGGCTTAATATGAGGCTAGTTCAACGAGAATACTAACCAATGCTTCTAGGCTGGGCCAGGTGGTCTGGGTAAGATAATACAGGTCGAAATAAGACCTCACTTATAAACAGCTGGGGCGGCCGGTCGTGGAACCGACGAAGCTCCCACCACATACCCTTGCAAACTTAACAAACATGCCCTAACAATTGCACCACACCACCACCCCCCAAAAAAAGATTTTAAAAATGACAAGGTATACAAAGGGTTAAGGACTAGAAACAAAATCAAAACAGAAATTTTTCCTGGTATTTATCGAACACTTACTTTCATTTGATTATCTTGTAAATATCACGTAATGTTTTTGTTTTTTTTTCAGTTTCTGTCACGCATTACAGATGAAGAAGCGATTATATTCCGCCCCAGTGGGATATTTGTACATACATACGTACAATTTAAATACATTCTTCATATTTTTTATTTAACAACTTTTTAAAATATATTTTAAAAATAATTTTAAACAACTATTTGAATTTTTCATTAGAATTAATATTTCTCATATATCGTAATTTTGAATAATAGAACGAAATTTCTTCTCAAGATTGCATTGATTAATCTTTCTTAGTGATGCTAAACACTAATATCGTAAGATAATGTGCAGATGTACAGTCAATAGAAATGATGGCGCGATGTAAGAATAGGTTTAAAATCTGAGTAATTTTAAAGTTTAAAAACTTAAGGACAATAAAAAAAATTACAATTCTTGATTTAATGTTTTGATCAGCGTAAGAATTCTTTTAAAAGTTTGGAAAAATTGACAGCGGGAAAATAATAACAAACGTTTTGTTCTTGCAGTTGAATATTGTAACTTCAAGAAAAGTCTGAAATTTGGGGGAAAAGACAAATATCAATAGTTTGTCGTGTCGTATACCAGGGAAAACAAGGCAGATAACTTCTCTACATTAAAAGAAACCCCTTTAGTTCCGTGTTTGCCCGCCAGAGTAAACATATAAAAGCATAGGTTTTACTTTTTTTTTTACGTTCCTGGTTTGCACTGGAGTGATGAATATTAAACCTCAAAATACAAAAACTTATTCTTTGTAAACATTTAAACAATTATTTCATCAGTTTTTAACTAAAAAAACATTTTTTTGTGGAGTAATCAGGAAATTATACTTTGGATCCTTTCTTTATTATCCTTTTTATAAGAAGTCTTACGAAGTCGGACATTGTAGGACGTGTCCTACCTGACATACTTATTTACATTTTTCGGTTTGTTACTGTATGCAGTGTATAAACAACGCGCGACAGTTCGGAATTATTGCAATAATGCTATCTCAGTAAAGAGAATGTATATAAGTAAATATATAAATGTCTGGGCCGGGAAAAAAGAAGTAAAAAAATAGTTTTCTGTCACTAATGTTAGTGGTAATTAGCCAATCTACCTTGTGCTACCTACCAAAAAATAGTGGATATTTACAAAAATGAATTATGAAATGTATAAAAATGTTTAGTTGGTTTTAACAAACATTGGTCTAATATATATATATATATTTATCTTTATTTATCTATCTATTTCTTTATTAATTTATCATCAAAATGTTGACATCGAGTAAATGAATGTCTATAAAATCTGCCTAGGGACACCAAACTGAGCCATTTCCAACCAACCTTAGCAGTCCAGTTGGCTAACCACCATACCACCTCGCCGCTAGGTGCGCTTATTTGGTTTTAGAGGTTTTCGCCTCTCGCATTCGAGTATCATTATTCACTAAATAAAATGGTGCCGAGTACTATGCCCGTCTAACCTCAAAGATGGAAATCTAATTCCGCGTTGGGGAATCTTGTACGGTTTCTTTGACGTATATATATGCTGTTGAAATGCTAACACTAATCAAAACAAGATTTAAAAATTGTGAAAGCAACGGTGTACAGCTTAATACAATTGTTGATGTTCGGCAGCTGTTAATGGGTTTGGAATGGGCTATTTCTTATTTGCAGGTGATGCGTGAAGACGCTTGTATGCAGTGATAATTTATTGTAACTCTCCATTTCTCCGGGTCGTAGCGGAGAAAATCGTTGGAGCTGAATTAGGGAAGAGGCTAGGGTTAAGGAGTCAGTTCAGACGCAGAGATGTTGTCTAGACATGCGAGCATGGCTCTATAGATTGTAAGTCTTAACTACATCGTTTACAACTAACATTTCTCTCTTTAAATGATATAAAATTGAAAAAAAACAAAACAACAAAATTCAAATGAAGAAAAGCTTAACTTTAACTCTTTCATCAGGAAGTATAAATATTTACGAACATGGACACACCTTTGATATACTTTGTAAAGTAATAATGGTGCACATTTCGAAATGACGGAAATGTGATCAGAAACCAATTCTTAATAATCAGTAATTATGTTTAACTCTTTTCGCAGGGTCTAAACCTTTATTTTCCCATCCTGTGTGTGTCTGTCTGTGTGTGTCTGTTTTTTTAATATGCCCGGTGAAACACTGTTTATTATACTGAGGCGTATGTTCATGGTTCATTGAGAGTTTTTTTGGGTCCATGTAGCACCATATTTGCTAAAATCTTCCAACCAGGAGTGTGCTAATCAGGCTGTCTGTCTCTCTGTCGCATTTAAGCACCAGATAGAGTGTTCTTTAACCACACCGTTGTGATATAATTGAATTTGCGCATCTTCAATGACAATTAGAGAATTACTTATCGTGAAAGTATTTTCTTACGTTTTCAGATACAATACCATATTTTCAGTTAATGATGCCAAAAATATAACTGAAAATGTGTTTTTGCCTCTTGACTGATTGATTAAAGTTTAAAAATATTTTACTTAAATTCTCGAATTTCACCGCGGTATTTTTCCGAATATTTTTTTTTTTAAATTTTAATACATTATGGATATTGTTACTGTTTCTTTAGCCTGAAATGTGCTTGTCGTCCAGAAGAGGGCGTTTTTTAAACCGTCAGCCGATGTAGCGCAGTATCTATTTGCTTATTTCTTATCTTTGATGGAGAGAAATTTGGGAAAAATTTTCAGATGAAGTGTGGGAAAAGGGGAAAACCTTAAGAAAAAGAAAAATATTGGTAAGCCACTGCCCACTAGCAGGAAGAACGCGTTTATGGCCATTGTGCTCGTGATAATTTTATTAGATAATCCATTGTATTATTTATTATTATTATTATTATTATTATTATTATTATTATTATTATTATTATTTTTTTATATTATTATTATTATTAGTAGTCGAGTAGTAGTAGTAGTAGTAGTAGTAGTAGTAGTAGTGTAGTAGTAGTAGATATTATGACTTTATTTTTATAATATATCATACAATAAAATCTCAGTACTGGTTTGGTTTGCTTACATTTTCTGAAACCTATCATCCATGTAAGATTTAGTATTTTCCAGGTGATAGCTTTTCTCGATTGTGTATCAGAATATAAGCACATGCGTACATCATTATGGCTCCCGGAAAAGAAATATCGTATGAAAACGTATATTGATCTTAGTTATAGCCAGTGAAGGCTACTTCATGTGGCAGGTTGCAACCCGACTTCACGTTTCAAAGAAAAGCTGCAGCAAGACTCCGAGGAGGATACACAAAACTGATACTGTTGCCAATAAACGAAGTTGAGAAAGAATTTCCAAGATCTCCAAAAGTGATGCTAAGCACCCAAGGGTATGTTGTCTACGCAGTGGACGACGAGTCGGTAGAGAAGCGGTGTCATCTGGCTGCGAGTATGGGTACTGACAGTCTTTCAGGAACAGTAGGATACACGTTAGCCATGAAGTTGTCTCTCCGAATAGGTAACTTCCCGGAAACCTTTGCTGAGAAGAGGCGACCAAACAGCATAGCTAAAATAGACAGCAGAAACGGAACAGTGGGACCGGCAAACTTCGAAGAAAGTGCTCTTTATAGATGAGCCAGGGTTTGAACTGGTTGACAAAAACCGACAGCAGTTTGTTTTGAATGCGAACCGAGGGGGGGGAGGTATAACAGACAGTGCACAACATCTTAAATGAAGCAAGAGAGGTAGATCAATACTCGTGAGACCGCTTATCAACCAAGAGTGTCAAAGATTTGCATAAAATTGAAGGCAAACTCACTTCGTACAGGCACAGGTAGGTTCTCGTCCACCATGCCATGCAATTCCTTCAGAACGGCATCTTATTGGTCAGAGATTTGTCTTCCAGCATGACAACTACTCCAAGAACACAGCCAATGTGGTGAAAACTATTTTGAACGTAAAGAGGCTGATGAAACACTCACAAAGATGCCTTGGCCAGCCCAAAGTCCCGGTATAAACATCACTGACGCTATATGAGATTACATGGCTACTGAATAAAGGAAAATGGCAAGCAAATACCTTGGATGAATTGTAGAAACAGCTAAAGAATATTAGAACATCATTTCAGTCATAGATTGATAACCTGTACTGAAGAAAGAAAATAAGTTGTCACTCCATCTGAAGAGCTCACATATCAAATACTAATACAGTGTACAATGTATTCATTTTGTTTTTGCAAATTTTCTGTAATAATGCATTGTGTTTGCGTTATGTACCTCTCTCAGATGAAAGGGATTATAGTATGCGTTTGAGACATTTGCAGTTGCTACATACCGAGAAATGCTCATGTATTGGTAAATGCACATAACATGAAAGTATTCGCTGATCTTTTAACCATCTACCGTTATCGTCCAATAAGTAGCTGCAACCTCTAACAAATTGCAAGTGTAATACCATTTATTTGATCTCTATAACAGCCCTAAAGATTTTAATACATCAGCCTTAATTTCGAAATCGCTGACAACGTGAGACCCAAGTTCGTTTGTTTCATTTACACGGTGTTCAATCACGTTAATGAGTTTGAGTGATCTGTCACGTGGTTTCCTGAAAAATATTGCATGAGTGCGCGCTGAAATGTATGTTTGCCCCACTTATTTATTAATTCCAGTTTATGATGAACACGATCAACCACCTAAAACATTAAACATCGTCTGAAGTGATCTATTCTGTGAGTAGCTTATCCATCAGGTCTTCAAGACCCTTTAATATATCGATCTCTTCTGGTCCATCATCTTGAAATTAGTCTATATGATCTTTCTCTCTCTCATATTTTTTTGGTTAAATAAAATCCTCCAATCTGAGCTGAGATACAATCCTTATCTTCTTGTTGAATAAACAAGCGAACAAAATTGATCTACGAGATCGATAATGCATTCAACGCTGATCAAGCAACAGGTGACTGTGTATAATCGTGAAACAGCCTCGCCACAAAATACGAGTTACGTCGTCAGGCATAAATGAGTTCCAATATCTTTTTTAATCCCCCCCATCCTTTCATCAAATGCTGATCCAATCAAGATAGCTCATTTGTACATGCAACGGGCTCAGTTTCAAAACTATTTTATTTAAATCACTGCTATTCGATTGTTTTTTTTTTTTAAATAAAATTAACTTTCTACCAAAGTGGTTGATCAAAGGTCAGAGTAGATGGTAGATGTGTGTTTTGCATGATTTGATACAAACTTGAGAGTCACGTAAATGCGTCGCATATCGCTTAGATTCATGTTTACCATCGATGCTGAACAGATTACTTCCTGGGTTGGTCTTCTCTGGCAGAATTCCATGAAGCTCGACCAGCGATGATTTTCCTTGAAAAGATCCAATTTTTATGTTAAATATAGTAATGTGAAGCTCTTCGATTGTCCACACGCGAATCGGTCATTTTTGGTTTTCCTGCGGTTTATATAAACGTTTATTAATTCATCTAGTTATTTTTTTGCTATGTGTTCGTCTTCCACGTTTGTCAGTCTTTGAATGCATTCTCTGGAGTCACCGTCGCAGTTATTCCCGTTCCACTGGGTGCGTCCTCTTCCGTCGCCGTTCTTACCATTATAGTCCACGCTGTCTGCCATATACTGCATGAATTTTCCCTCAGAGAGCTTGGAATATTGATCTCACTAGCAACTGCTGCACTTCGCTTAGACCCTTTAACTTCTGAGCGGCGGGGGGGGGGTGGGGTGGAGTGGGGACGACAGCCATAAACTTTGGCGATTCAGAAAGTTTATTAAAAATCTGGATTCAAAGTGATGATGCTTCTGTACAGCAAGTACTCGTAATGAAGCCGTCAGTGATCTTGGTCTCACCGAATGCATAATTGCTTGTCCAATGGATGCAGGCTTTACTTAAACTTTTCCAACAGATAAACCTTCTAGCAAATGTCTTGGGGATTCCGGTAAAAAAAAACAGCTTTCCAGAACGCCATTTCTTCTCAGTTTGAGAAGAAATCTTTTGAGAGTGAAATTGACTCGATATTAACTTTTATTATGTCTGCGGGTGGTTTTGACGAGCCTTAGTTTCTTTTTCTCCCCATCCTCTGTCAGCATCCTTATTTTGTAGACTGCAGTAAAAATTACAAAGTATACGGGGGGGGGGAGAGGCTGGACTCAATGCTACAGCATCAGATCTTTCCTTTATCTCTGCGACAAGTTCATCGTCAGCAAGACGATCTTAAATTTTATTTTATTTTTTACGCAAACCGCGCTTAGCGACTGTTAAGATGAGTTTGACACGAACCCGACTTTCCCTTAAACAAGTTCCTGATGGTAGGCTGGAGTCGCTCTCCATCGTCATTTTCAAAACGACGCATAACGCGACCAAACGCCGATGTCCTTTGCTCCTCGACAGGTTGGACGAGTGCTGTTTTCATTAGTGGCGTTGTTTCTGAAAACAGACCTTCAAACCGACATTCTATTTACGGTGGCAGATCGCATCTACTGTGCGCAGGTCGATGTGGGAGGAAATCCTACGACCAGTCGTCTTTGCCTTGATTTCCAGTTTCCCGCAATACGTTTGGAAAGTTTACTGTTCTCACAGAATTTATTTAATAATCGGTTTTCTTTTTTTCCTTTTCCGGGTGCGTATCACTTTGACCCCCGAAACAGACGTCGTCCCTTGAGGATGTTTGTGTTTTTTTAAAGTCTGCAAAATCTGATCTAGAAAAACAGACCATTCCAGCAGAGGAAAAACCCTCTAAAAATCTACTTTTAAATATCTCTGACATTGCGAATGCATGAACTTAAACGGATCTAAATCCAAGGTGTGTGTGTGTTTGTGTGTGTGTGTGTGAGTGTGTGTGGGTGTGTGTGTGGGTGTGTGTGTGTGTGTGTCTGTGAGTGTGTGTGTGAGTGTGTGTGGGGTGTGAGTGTGTGCGTGTGTGTCTGTCTGTGTCTGTGTGTGCGTGCGTGTGTGTGTGTGTTAGTGTGTGTGGGTGGAGTGTGTGTGGGGTGTGTGTGTGTGTCTGTCTGTGTGTGTCTGTGATGTCTGTGTCTGTGTCTGTGCGTGCGTGTGTGTGTGTGTGGGGGTGTGTGCGCGCGTGTGTGTGTTAGTGTGTGGGTGTCTGTGTGTGTGTGCGCGTGTGTGTGTGAGTTGTGTGGGTGTGTGGTGTCTGTGAGTGCGTGCGGTGTGTGTGAGTGTGTATGTGTGTCTGTCTGTGTCTGTGTGTGTGCGTGCGTGTGTGTGTGTTAGTGTGTGTGTGTGGTATGTGTGTGAGTGTGTGTTAGTGTGTGTGTGTGAGTGTGTGTTGAGTGTGTGGGTGGGTGTTGTGTGTCTGTGTGTGTGTCTGTGAGTGTGTGTCTGTGTCTGTGCGTGCGTGTGTGTGTGGGTGTGTGTGTGTCTGTCTGTGTCTGTGTCTGTGCGTGCGTGCGTGTGTTTGTGTGTGTGTGTGTGTGCGTGGGGTGTGTGTGTGTGTGTCTCTGTGTGTGTGTGTGTGTGTGTGCGTGGGTGTGTTGTGTGGGAAACAGACACTGGGTCTCGGTGAAAGTAAAAATTAAACAAATTTCAGAAAATGCACGAGCATGATTAAAATTGAAAAAAATTAAAGCTGATTTGCTCAGCTAATATTCAAGGAATATTAGTAGGATGATTTTTAAAAAAAAACAAACAACAATTATTATGAAGATCCCTTTGCAAAATATTATTGCTTTTGCAGTTTTTTTTTCTTTTGGAGGTATCCCCAAATATTGACTTGAATACTAACTTATGAAGTTACCGAAAGGCTAAATTCCCCATCCACCAAGGAGAAATGGTATCTAGACAAAAATTTCGCTATTACAAGGAATTTTTAATCGACTTTGATAATTGCCAACATAATTTAATTACCCGGCTAATCTTGGTGCTGGCTCGTGTAGCTCAGAGTGAGTTTTTTAATGAAAACGTTCTTTCTGCAGTAGTCATAATAAGTTTCGTGTAAATCTGACCTCGGCATCTTTGAGGAAATTAGAAGAACGGTGCGCCGGGAATTTAGATAATGTCTCAAAGATGAGCAACTCTTCTAATGCTCCGGAAGAGAGCTAATTACATCGGTGCCGGTGGAAAATGCACCGGCGGTGATAGTTTCATAAAGTCGGGACGGGTACGGTTGTGGAATGCTAATGAACAGAACGACTGATTCCATGGACTGAAGATGGCATCTCTAGACCCAGATCGGCTAATTACGAATTTGGCGACATCGCACCATGCGATCAGAGTTACAAAGATGCTGGGAACGGGAAAGCGCTGGAGGGAAGAAGAATAAGAAGAAGGCATCAGGAAAATAAAAGAAGCTTTAGGTACGTCAAGACACCGGCGGCGAGCGCGCGCTAGGTGGAACTCGACTACTTATTCACCTTGTTGGCCAGCTAAACTACCTGTAGATGGGACGAGTAGTTTACACGCACCGTAATCTAAACACATGAATGTACGCCCGCTCGCGGTCTATTCATCGCTGAAGCCTGGTTTGTGAAACATCGTCACGGAACGGTTGAAACAAGTGGCAACGCAGATGGAAAACCGGCCAGACAGACCAGCTACGTCTACTAGCTCCAAGGCAGCGCTCTGAGCGCCACCTTGTCGGCAGTAATTACTGCTTGGCTGTGACGCCTGAGCTAAATACATCTCGGTAGCCCGTTTGTGCCTACTCTCGTGCGAGGCCGACCTGTATGGATCTGACGCAGTTTTAACGAGATTTTCCTATTTTTAATGTCTCTAAAAAATTTTCAAAAATTGAAATCCACAAAAGGATGATATTTCTCTAAGCTGCCAGTCGACGTTGATGCATAAGTCGCGCGTCAGAAGCAACTACTTAGCTTAAGCTTTTCTTACCCGAGCTGAGGAGAACGATAGGGGCAGGTTCGCCACACACCTTCATGTATAAATTAGACATCAGTAATCACATCGCACAACTTTAGAAATATATAATAGAAAACAGCTCTTACACCTTTGACATTTAAATTGCTTTCTGACAACAAACGCGAACTATACATACAAATTGTACTCAGAACCTATAAACCGAGATGTTAGTTGATTTAGTACAACCTGCACACTTGACAGTTTACAAGTACTGAGAATATCGAATAGTTGGCTGTAACGTAATGGCTCGGTTCTAAATTAAAATTAACTTCTTGTTTTTCCCCCTTCTGGCCAAGTTTGATGGTCTACGAACATGAAGTGACAGGTTTTCTCCGGTTCAGTTTAAATGTATGGCTACTTGTGGTACTTCCGTGGAGTTTAAATTGATCCTATATTTAAAGGTCCCACATATTTCACTACCGACCAGAATCAATAAAGAGAACATACTGAAAAATTAAAACAGAATCTGCTATGGAAATTTTGGTCCTTATATTTCTTTCAGTCTAACAAAAAGTGGACAATATATATATATATTTTTTTTATTTCAGTTCCAGAAGCTCTTATCGCTGTTTCCGGTCAAGGCGACCGTGGTTGGTGAAGGGACTGGTTGTTGTCCGTGTCTCCGGGGGTTGGGAGAGACCTCGTAAAGTAAAATTCCGTCAACGATTAAAGGAAAATATGAAATGCGACGTAATGGTTTTAAACAGCGAGATGCTGCAACTTTCGCATTCGAAAGGCTGCCCCCTCTTGCTACTCGGTGTTAGGTCGATAGGATTTTCAGGGAACTCCAAGAAAACGATTAAAATACTGGCGCGCACAACTTACTGAAGTTTGTGAGCCTTCCGACTACTTGTTAAGGACCTGGGCACGAAAGTAAGGGTGGCACTTCTCGATAAGTATCCGGTCCCCCCCATATTCACGCACCGATAGGTAAAATCATGATATAAATAGATGTAAACCGGAGATGCTAGCATGTCTGGACCAGCTACTCCATTATGTCTACGGTCTCTCGTTCGCTTTGATGTGTGTGTCAATGCAATTTTGAAACATAAAGCTGGTGAATGTAAATCGGGATTACTGATGATTTACTCTGTAATTTGCTTGTCTTTCCAGTGTACCGGTTGTTTGTTAAAAGCCGGATCCGTATAACTAACGTGGGTCTTTACGCACAAAGCGGGGCCACGGCTCAGAGCACTGGCATTTCTATCAGAAAGTCTGGTCTTCAAGGGGCAACCGAGCTGGCCGTTAGCGTAGATCTGTCGTTTCTGCTGCGGTTCCGAATGCAAATACATTTCCGTGGAAATAATGGCGATTATTACATTTTGACGATAAACCTGTCAGTTTAGCAAATATTATCAATCGGGTCAATTCTGTTCGTTCAGATACATCCTGTTGCCTATCGCCATAATGAATCGTGACACATTTTTGTACTCGCGGAACTGTGGAGGATTTCTTTGGGGTCGATAATCGCGTGAGCTCTTGAAACGGAAGAGTCTCAAAATAATTTAATTTGCTGTGGAAGATCACCGAGAAATTCAGGATCTGCCACTCGGGTCGATCTCCCTCTTGGCGTCTTCGCCAGAGGCGATCAACAGCAAAGTTAAATCCTCCCCCGAAACAGCGTTGGTCAGTTTACGGTAGAAATGGCTTTCCTTTTGTAATCGGCGCCTTTACAAAAACACCTGCTCTCCAGGTAAATTTTCGGTTGAACCGGGAGAAAACGCATAAAGTCAGGTAAACGAAAGTTGGCACCGACTCAAAGCGCATGTGGAGCTTTTCAAGGCCGTCTCAATGGTCGATGAACGCTTGAGAAGCACCTGATGTCCCTTTGGGTGGTCCGAACTGTTAAAGCTTATTTGGGTTTGCACTTAGAGATAAAAGACATTATAATACCTATTCTGAATTATCACTATAAAGGTCTGCAGACAGCTGTTTCATGACTTATTTGTCTAACGTTCTAACTGTGTGCCAATATTTTAATAAGACATTTGCCAAAATATATTATTCCATACGTTGTTGCAAAGAATGGTTTAGAAAAAGAAAAAGAAAACGTTATGGGAATCGAAAATCTTTAAATAGCCAGGAATTCACTTTTCAAATGATTTCATCTTGATTTGTTTTCTTCGCATTTCGCAGACCACGGTTTTACGTCTATTCGAAAGGATATAAATATAAGCTCTGAATATGCGACAGCGTTTGACGTTCGGTTCTGTCGGTTAAACGCTGTCTGATATTCTCATCTATGCACTTTTATGGGATGTCTATTTTCAGGCTGTTATGTCGTCTTTGGGTTTTATCAGATTGCTCGGTGTCCGAAAGTGGAATCACCAGCCACCCGACAGCCTTCTCTTACTCTGAGGTCTCGCCTTTATCCTTGATACTATTTTGAGACTCGATTGCGAACCCGCCCGTACGATTAATGTGCGCAACGACTGACAACGAAAGCCCAACGAAGATGGTCAGTGGGCCATCGGACTATTCAGAATCACAGTATCGATCTTCGTCGGGGGTTAATTTTCTCGTTCTTCCGATGAGCGATCTCTTGACATTGGAAACTTGGAAATTATGCGTCTTGAAAATTTCGTTAATTAGGCGCCAGCGGTCGCTAATACCTCAATAACAACCTCGTCGAAGTCGGTCTCTGGTGGTGCAAATGGTTTGAACGGAAAGTGATTAAAGCAATCGCCTGAAGTCATTTGCGGTAGAAAGATAAAGTAGGTGATACCTCAATTATCTTCAAAATCATGTGAAAGACCCGAGTGTATTTGATATAGGCAGAGATTTAAACCGCGCCTTCAGTTATTATCTTTTCTCGAGATCTATAGAAAGTAGAAAAACACCGCTGACATCACCATGCGGCGTTTTAATTAGGTGTTTACGGAAAATTTTCCGGAATATCTATTGAATTACAAATTAATCTTGGTAACTTCCCGGCCTTTTTCTACATAGTTCAGATCAAAGTCTGCTAAAAGACACTTAGCAAAGGTAAAGCAGAAACCTTGAGTCTTCTATTACGTACAGTATCAGGAGTGAAACTTGCATTGAAGCAGTAACGGAGACAAAGAGAGATTTTTAAATGTATTCTGATGACTAAAATAACCACAACTGAAATTTACACATCTATAGCATTGTATTCACTATTTTTAGATTTAATCCATTTCAAATATCATTTAAATATGGAATACAAATTTTAAAAAGCCCAAACAAAGAAAAATCGATCAACAACAGAAATACAGTACATAAGAAAACTCTGATTTATCATGAGAACTTGCAACATTCGGTTAGGCTGAAACATAAGTTAACCGGCATAAGATTGGAAAACAGAGGCTTTTTTACTTCTATATTTATGAACTTCAGTGGAAGATATGACAAACTTCTATATTGATTTTAGTGTTTATTAAATCAAATGTACAGCTGAATTATTTATTATTATTATTATTATATTATTATTATTATTATTATTATTATTATTATTATTATTATTATTATTATTATTATTAAGCATGAAGAATATAATGGGTACACTATATGTTATCTCACAGTTGTTGCAGATCGTAAAGTTTGTTTAAAACTTCTTAAAGGGGTTTAGCGCACTATTGCTGAACGTTGTAGTTGAAACATCTATTTAGCAAGAAATCATGTCTGACGTGTCAGAAATTCAGATAGAATTTGTTACCGTTTTAACTCTTAGGACTAATATTTTGCATCTTCCACGAATTTATGGACTTTTTTAAATTGATTTTCTCGTTAGGATTTTGTCAGCTGCTCGGCTCCCGGTGTCGGAGAATCACGGAACAATCTGATTTTGTCCAGAGAAATTTTTGAAAAATTAAAAATTTCTTGCTTAGCACAAATGCGCAACAAGTTCATCTTCGCGACCACGAAATGAGCTTTCCACCGATGACCCGGCAGGATGTGGCTGAAGCGATACAGTACTTTCTTTTAAATGAGAATATTCCGTGGAGGAGGGTGGGGGTGTTGTTGTCAGTGTAGGTTATTTTGGGCTGCAGGCCATTGGCGTTCTCTATGGCTGCCACTGCGTCGATAAAAACGGCGTCGATTCCAAGAAAGAAAAGTTTGGATATGTGTGTGGGGAGGGGAAGATTTTGAACCACTACAGTGTGAGAGAAACTCATAGATCCGTGTATACTGTTAGTGGCAGTCGAGTATACTTTTTGAAGAGCATTCTTGCGTCTAAATAGATTTTCTCTGACCATTAAGTATGATTCATGGGAGAAAAGGCAAATGGGCAATTCTGTTCTGCTCCAGGCGGGATATAATTCACTCTTCGGTTGCTTTACATAGGTCAATTTAATTAAAAATAGCGGTTTAGACGTTTTACGGAAGGCTTATTTATGGGAGATAGCACAGTTTTTTTTTTAAAGAATGTTGGCGCTGCTTGTACGATCGCTCTGGCAAAAAAGAGAAAGAAGAACTGACAGACAGACTTAATAATAATATCATCATCATCATCATCATCACATCATCATCATCATTATCATAAGAAATCCTGAAAAGTGCTCATTTTCTCACTACTTTAGCATTTTCCTTACTCTTCTGATGCCAGATCGGGAGTTTTCGAACTTTAAAAAATGACAGTGGGCAGGTTTTCTCACTAATTATCCATCAACTGGCTGAATTTTTCTTGCTGCTGCACCTAGATCAGGGGGTGCACAACGTACGGCCCACCAATGAATCTGCCAAAATGAAAACACTTAAAATAAATATAGCAGCCACGTCTAATTCAATTAGGTAAATTAGTTATATGTGATACATCGCCACCTAGTGGTTGTTTTTCCGATGTTTTAATCGTCATTACATTTTCTGCAGCCCATAATTTCGTCATCTTAAATGGTTGTGTAACCTGCAGACCTCGACGAAGATAGCTGTCTACCGGGTCATGTGCCTGGCAGCGCCGAGTGCTGGACCCTGTACCGTCGACACCGGCGATGCCTCGAGGAGTTTCGCATTCGTTTCCGGCATCACCTGGGCGAATCGCATGCCCCCCCCACGAGGAAATCCTCAGGTGGGCCAACACACCCAGTGTGGAGGTCATAATCGCCGCACCTCGTGGGCTGGCAGTCGAATTGTGACCGTCGGTGCGGCTGAGACAATCGACGCCATTGGCTAACGCCGCTGGGCCGTTCCGCCCTGGAAAACACGGAACTGCCACAGGCCGCACCTCGCGGGTAGGTGGTCAGTAAAAGGTATTTGCGGAGACAGCGACCCGAGCGCCGGACGCACACCCGTTCGGCTCCGCTCCCTAGATAAACTCGGTGCCAACAACCCGAATAGGCAAACGTTATTTCTCCACGTGCTAACATGTCTCTGTCAAAACCAAGCGCGAGTAAAACAAGAAAAGTTGATCGTGAGCACAGGAAATTTAATCCAGAATGGACTCCCAAGTCCTGGCACTGTCACAGGCCTAGAGTGCTTGGAATGTGCAGCAGCGGCAAAAGAGTATAATTTACGAAGACATTACGAAACAAAACACCAAAAACTTAGCGATCTACAAGGTGAGAACAGAACGTCAGAGATAGAAGTCTTGATAAAAATAGCTGGTCTGTCAACAAAGAGTGTTTGAAAAGAGAAGGAAGGATTCGGAGGCAGCTCCCGTTGCCAGTTACAGGATTGCTAAACGTATCGCGAAATCTGCCCGTCCCTTCACCGACGGTGAGTTTGTGAAGGACTGCATATTGGAGATTCGTGGCGTACTTATCCCGACGGCCAAAGATGGTTTAAACGACACTAGTCTTTCAAGAACAAACATTCAGCGACGCATTTTTGACATGGCCAATAATTCAATAGATCAGTTAAGAAGCAAAATTAATGATATCACGTATTTTTATGCTGCTTTGGACAAGAGCACAGACAAGACCGATGCAGCACAGGTCTCAATATGTATCCGTGGTGTCACCGAAGCATGACAAGCCTATCAAGAACTTGCATCACTAGTGCCCCTGCATGGCAAAACAACTGGGTCCGAAATTTTCAGTGCCTTCAAAAAAACAGTTGAGGACCTAAATTTACCATGGATTAAGTTAGTAGCCGTGACAACCGATGGTGCTCCCGTCATGATCGGTGAGACGAATGGCTTCATCGGATGTTTGAAGAGGCACCTGGGACCGGATCTCGCGGCACAAGTAAAAGATTACCACTGCATAATTCACCAGGAGGCATTGTGCGGAAAACATTTAAAATTCAAAGACGTAATGGACTTTGTTATATCTACTATTGATTTTATCCGTGCAAGATCAATAAATCACAGAATTCCAGTCTTTTCTGAAGGACGTCATTGCGGATTATGGCGACGTTGTCTATCACGCAGAAGTGAGGTAGCTGAGCCGTGGTAGTGTGTTTGAAACGAATTTTTGCTCTGTGAAATGAAATCAAGCTGTTTTCACAGCAGAGAGGAAAGGACACTTCAGTCATCGAGGATGCTGACTGGATTACTGATTTTGCCTTTTTGACAGACCTCATCGGACACGTGAATGATCCCAACCTGAAACTGCATGGGAGAGAGAAACTGATTTGCAACTTGTTTGAGGCAGTCTGTGCATTTGAAATGAAACTGAAACTTTTTGCAATCCAGTTAAAGAAAGGGAATCCGACACTTTCCAGCATGCCAAGACGTCTTTTCGCACAAGTATTACAACTGAGGCCGTAACAGCTGTGTGCTTGAAGACCTGCACAGGCATTCACCATCACATTTTGGCAGTTCAGGAACGAACAGGCTGCGTTCAGATTACTTGCAGATCCATTCTCTGTGGATGCTGAAACTGTACTTGGTGACGTACAGCTGGAAGTAATTGAACTCCAGTGCTCCGCAGTGATGAGGGGGTAAGCTCAGAGAGATGCCACTTCCACAATTCTATCAGGGCCTGGACCGGCATCTGTTTCGCAACATCACTGCGAATGCACAGAAATGGATCTCAATGTTTGGAAGCACTTATATATATGTGAACAAGAGTTTTCCTGAATGAAGATGACCAAGTCTCCCCTGCGAACATGACTAGCAGATGATAACCTGCAGGCAGTGCTCAGAGTTGCGACCACCTCATTGGAGCCCAACATAACCAGTTGGTGTCAGAGAAGCGCTGCAATGTCTCCCACTGACCACGACCTTTTTTTTTTGTAACTGACATCCATGTAAGTAGAATAATTCTATATAACAAATTGATCTGAGTAAGTCTATAAAAAATTTCAGGTTATAAGGTATAGAGATGGATGCTGAACTTTTGTGGCCCGCTGATGGAGGTGTCAAGTGAAAGCGGCCCGCGTTGAAAAGAAGTTGTGCACCTCTGACCTAGACGGATTACGCGCTCGCTAATGAATATTTAATTATAGCGCCAGTGCAGGAAGCTGAATTTAAATTCACCTTCCATTGTCCAAAAATCATACAATTTCCAAAATTCCTTAAATCATTATGATAAGAAACTTTCAGTGTTTTCTCGTTGTCTTGCTCGTTACCTTTATATTATCCTCTGAGCAAATCGTGAAGATTCTGAACTTGAAGATATTGTTTTCGCTGAATGAGAGCTTTTGCTCTATCCTAGCATCAAAAGTATTCAAGAAACGGATGTCTAGCCAGGAATTCTGGACGATTCATCTTCTTGGTAACGGTTTTAGAAGACCCGCCAGATAGTTATGTCTCAAGAACTTTATTAGCAATATTGAGGTCTGAGGTAAATAATCTGTCTTCCCTTGCTTTGGCACCTGTCATCTCGGTCTCCGACAGAGCTGAAACCTAACGATATACAGCTGACGACTATTTTTCTTGTGGGCCACTCCCTCTCAATACTTTTTTCCATTAATCCTGCCATCTTGTCGCATTGATGTATTTCCTCCTGCCCATGTTACTGGATGACAAATTATCGCAAAGTTGCCCGTGCTTTTCTTTTTAGGCAAAAAACAACAACAACAACGACACCAGGTAAGTTCTCCGAAACAACAAAAGAGTTATAAAGAAGTTAGCGCCCGGTGAGCAGTAGTTTTAGGCTGTCCTATTGTCTATAGAGAAGAAGGCTTGAGGAAAACGGTCGGGTATTACTCCTGACGGTTCTTGGCAATCGGCAAAAGGGATGTTGGAGAAGAAACGCTTCCTTCATCAGCAGCTACTCCAAAGAAGCCGTTCAATAGCCTCGATTTAAAACGGTCGGCGACTTTTTCCTTTCCCTTTCTCCTGTTTCGCCGAGAAGGACCAGCTAACGGGATTATAGCAGCCACCGGAGGAAAGGTTACTCAACGGCTGAATCATCTGCCTTGAAAGAATCCTCGCGGACTGCACTTCCCACCAACACGCGCTGATTCCGTGCCGTGGCTGTGCTTTTATTAAAAGATAACGACACAGGACGATCAAAAAGGGGAAAGCATGAATTCCTGCAAGATGAATAGTCTGAAGAATCTCGTTACACTACATCGTTTCATTTTTGAGCGATAAAGCTTTCCCTTTACAAATGGATATTATTTTACATGACTATTTAGTGCAGTGATGCACAACCGAGGCAGCCAAATTATCTTCTGGCCGCTGCATCACTTCCTTACATATCGTAAGAACTATTAAAAAATTCTGGAGCAGAGCTGAGCGTGAGCCGCCGTTACTTCTCTCGTGCAAGATTTCCACACCCTGGCGGTTTGGGATGTCATCGCCCAGCAGCGCAGAGGAAGATATTATCAGGGATGTGCGATAATCGACTGTTTATTAATTAGTCCTGCAGTATTTATTCTTCAAAACAGCAATTATTAATAAAGTATTGATATTTAATTGGTTTTCGTATTATGATGCAGTAGCGGGTGTGGATGTGTAACCAACAGTACGGTATTAATGCCTTGTGTTTAACAGCTTTGCATGTGTTTGTTTCGATGTGCATCATGCAGAAAGAAAGGGTTAACAGTGATTCTATACGTGTACGTATGTCTGTGTAAGGGTTAAATTCAGCATATTCTCTAGAAATGTGCGGCCAGCCAGGAACATTAGGCCCCCTGATACAAGTTTGGTGGCCCACCCAGGGTTGAGAGCGAAAGTCCTCAACCCGCGGCCCTTGACCTTCATGAAAAGTAAACTCATTGCATAATCATTTACCTATATCTGTAATTCCTAGAAAAGTGAAATTGTTCGGCGTGATTCTGAGATCTTTCATTTCACTTTTAATGCATACACAACTAATTTGAATCTCAGATTTCAGGAAAACTGATGTCCGACATGAATCTAAGGTGAAAGCTGTTGGTGAAGCAGGTCAGTGAAGATAATTTTTCACCCTTTCCTTGCTCTAAAGAACTCTTATCCGACGAAGAAATGAGTTCACAGTTCCACGGTGGAAGATGGATTGAAACGTCAAACCTACTGCAGAGGGATTTCAGGAAAAGATTCAGTGATTGCCATGAGCATGAAAAGGAAATAAGAATATTTCAGAATCCATCTGAAGTGTCACCATCAGACCCAAGAGAAATATATCAGATGAATGTCATTGATCACCAAGCCATTGTTACTGCCAGGAAACATCTACAAGGAAAATAGTCTGATGGACTTTTATTCGGGCCAATCTGACACATTTAGGGTCTTTGGCATCATATACATTTGTGAACAAACTTTCAATCACGAAAATCGTGAAATCATAGTTTGGGTGAAGACTTACGAGGAACATTTACGCAATATTTTAAGACTGTCTGTAACCAGCATGGAACTCGGCATTAATGGACTCTCTCAAAAAATTCAACCCCAAAAATTACACAAATTACTGAAGAAGTAATTTGAAGTCTGATATATACCTTTTTTTTCTCTCGATCAGCTGTGGTATTTTCAAGAGTAGTTATGTTTTCGGTTTAAGAACAATATTAAACCCTCAGCCTGATTTAAAATTAAGGTAAGCAGGTAATTGAAACGTACGTGCTTTTGTGTTTATTAGATGGATATTTTAAACTTTTTTTATGTTGTAATATTAAACTTCAGGAGAGTTTCATAATAAAATTACAGTGTTTTCTATGAGAGGTGCACTGATCTTTATTTCCTACATTTACAAGTAATATTTTTAATACTTAATTTTATTAGTTTGTCGTTAAGGTTAGTAACCAAGTTTACTTAACTGTCTATTTTTAGAGCGTGGTCTTCATCACACATTTGACGCTTAAAGTGTCCCGCTTACACAGAATATGGTGGGCCACTGGTATAGTGGATCGCTCGCTCCCTGGAGACGTCTTGTGGTAACTTACCGCAGCACACCTAAAGTCCAAGACGGAATACATAACAGACACTTCTAAAATACTTTTTCACTCACTGAAGAAGAAAAAAAATTGCTGGTTGTGATTGAATATGTGCCAGATGTTTTAAAAAAATCAATTTCGGTAAAAATCAGCTGGGTTCACCCTGGTTCTGCGTGTTCGTGCAGGTTATCGTTGACCGAGGATGCAGTGATTAGGCACTCGACTGCCGGGGCTAAGGACCCGAGGCCCAATCTCGGTAGGGGGACCGACATTGGTTTCGTGTTTCTCTACGAGGAGATTTCTTCTCGGTCCGCTTAACCAGACGGCCTGCGAGTGCTCGGGCATTTCCGGGCTTTCCAGCTACTTCTGACATCTAAAGGGTAATAAAGGAACTTAGGAAGGGGGCTTTTATTAGGTTCGTTCGATAGAAGAAAAAAAACGTGCTGGTGATATTTAACGCCCCATCACCATCCTGAAATACCTTGACTAATCGCCAGGTAGTTACTACTCTGGGACAGAGCCGCAGCGCTGGTGCATCTCCATTGTCTGCGTAGTCTTATAGCCAGCCATGTACCGTTCTGTGCAAAACTCTTAGGCTGCCTACAGCTTTCTTTCATAAATTCAACTGTAGAAATAAACAACACAGACTAACGATACAATATTTGGTAAATAAATATTATAATGTAGACAATATGGGAAATGTACGAATTAAAAAATGTATGCTAAATATCAGTATAAAATTTTAAATTCATCTACCCCCCTTTTTTTTTCTTTTATGACTTCATAAATAGGTGATGGACACTTGTTACTTTGAAAATATGTCATTTGAAATATTCTAATGCATCTATAAGCACTGCTCCCGCCTTGGATTTTGGCCGCCGATCATTCGTTATTCTGTCAGTGTAATCCCAAACATGTTCAATAATACTAATGCCAGAGCGTGGTGGAGGATACTCTGATAAATCTAGCACTCCACTTTCTTTTTGCTTTGTATGTTTTGACAACATTGGCAGGAGTTTTTTTTTTAATCGTTGCCATAAGAAATATGAATACAACCGAACAATAAAGAAAAACCATGATGAATAAGCATCTGGCTGCATTCATATTTCCTTTTATTTTCACCAAATTTCCAATACTCGTAGTCACCGCCCCGACAAAGAAATACCTGAACAGGAACTTCGCCGTGCTTTATTATAGGCTGCAGACAACATCTTTCTCAAAAGCTCTGTTCCAATTCCTCTCCTAAATCCAACTGTCTGTTAGAGCCAAACAAAATTTTCAAACTTTGACTCAAAGATCTCTGTGCCGTAGATTCGTGAACCTGAACTTCTGAGGATTCTGCTAGATCTTCTTCATCTCCTTGCTTTGATATTCCTTTAAGCTTTGGACGGCATCTGAAAATAATTTTCTATCATTCTTCGATAGTTTTCTGGTTTGTCCAACTTTTCCCCCTATCAGAAACTGAATCAATATCTTTAACTTCCTTGGAAGGCAAAGTTTGTTGTTTTTTTGTTTTTTTTTACTGAAATGATAATTTTAAATTAGCAACAAGGTGTTTAAAAGGTTGGTAACAGTTTGCAATATACCGAGGCGACTGCGCAACCACCCCCCCAAAAAAAACACGGGTAATTCTCTCGCCACTTAACGTCAGGATTCTATTAACCAAATGAAGGTCCAGCACCAGCTCTACAGAAGATATGTGTCAGGTGTGAAAACCTTTCTTGCGCATTAGAAATAAAACGCTTCGGAATGCCTGGTCTAGCCACCTGTATTGCAAGACCCTTCTCTTCTCTGATGATTGAAGGTTCTAGCAAGGCAGGCTCTCTTGAGAAGCTAGTTAGCTGTTTTATTTCTCTCCCTTATACATATATATACGTATCACACAATGGTTTTAAAATTTTATTATTTATTATATATGTATATACCAGATAGAAAATTCGTAAGAATGGTTAACGCAAGTGGCTGCGATATTTGGACACTGAGATTGAGGATTTTCCATTTTGATAGAGCAGAGATAAAATAATCAAAAACCGAAATTAACTACATTCGCTACAGTTCTGTTAAATTTTCAAAATAGAAAAAAAATATCTTATTTATTAACATTATTAGTGATTTATTTAAATAACCTAACATACCTAATTTATCTTATATTTTACTGGGAAAAAAAAGCTTATAAACGAATGTAATTTTCTTTGAGAGTAGCTACACTCAGAAGAAGACGGGGGAGCCCCCCCTGGTGGCAAACCCGATGAACCTTCTATTTATAGGCATTGATTATTTTTAAGTAGACCTGCAGTTACTTTTTAAAATTTATCTGCTGGAAACTCGCAGATGAGTAATTCCGCAAATGATTAAACGAAAGGCAAAAAAAAAAAGAAACGATTTCAAACACATGCAAGATATCTGAAAGCAAGATACAGGCATTTGGGCTGGTTATATCCATTAAAAGCCGATAGAGTAGGAAAAAATTCCGTTGTATTGATTTAAAGGGAGAAAAAAAACAGGCAGCACCAGCGAAGTTTAGTCTTCAGGGGATCAAAACTTGTATGGACGTCATTCAGGCTGACAGCGATGGACCCGTAATATACAAACGACATCGTCTAAGAAGCATTGCACCAAATTGAATTATGGTCTTCTTAGTACCTAATTTTTTTTTAAAAAATTGGTCATATAGTAAAGTATCATTCCTAGTACTAATCATAATACTAATAATAGTCATCACGTTTATTATTATTATTATTATTATTATTATTATTATTATTATTATTATTATTATTATTATTATTATTATTATTATTATATAAATAAGTATCTCATGAAATATTCTTCCAGATCAACACTAAGATAAAACTAACTGAACTGAGATTTCTTGCAAGACGGTTTACAGTTACCTTGTCTATTACAGGTGCTCTGTCTTTCGTTGACCCAAGATTTAGTCATATGACAGTTCTACTGTTCCAGGTGATGCCAGACTGCTTTGTACCTACAAGTCACAACACTTTCAAGTGATTCCAAATTCGCATAACAGTTGTCAAAACGAGTAAACTACCTATCACAGATTCCCGCATAATGGAATTACCAAACATGGCGCTCTTACCGGTAAGCAGCGATACGCAGCCACGGATTGGTTACACACCGGATGTAGACAGATACAGATGCTGAACATCGCGACCAGCCAACTTTGACAGAAGTATAGGAAGACCATTATATTTCATAAAAGACCTAGCAGGGTGAGCTACAACAATATTCAGATCCAAGTGTAAACAGGCCTTGGACACTGTCGACCGCGGGCCCGCTCTTCCCTAATTTATAGTTCCCTGTCACATCCCTAAAATGAGTTAACTGATTCTCGTCGATAAACCTTTCACAGGTACAGTACGAAGTCACGGTGCCATCGATCCATTTTTCTCGGATATTCCAAGAGCTTATCATCCAAAGAACAGTCCTACGACACCTTCAAAACAAAAGTATCAAACGCTCTCGTCCACTGACGAAAACCCCATGGGACGTGTCTGGGAGGAGCTGTCTCGGTATTTGGTCGGCGGCGCTCGTGGAAACATTCCGGCACTGCACCAAAACCTTGACAGAGCGAGTAGAACCACCTCCCACTATAGACTGAGCCAGATGTCCGACGAACCGTGAGCGACGCAGGTGCGGTCTCGTAATTCGACCTAGGGGAGGCGACTCTCGCTACTAAAGGTCAGACAACAATTTTACATGCGTAGAAAAAAAAATAAAAATAAAATATTAATATGATAGGCAAAACAATACCTGTAGTGTCATTTGTTTGTGCATATTAATACATAGAAACGCTGTATTGTAACCCATCTAATGCAAGAAGTCTCAGATCACGTGACGTGTCCGCAGGCTACCATTGTAGGCTTTATTATGCAGCTGATGTTGGCTTTATCGTTACCAGCGCTTTTATGCCTATAAAAGACCAATCATTTTGAATTTTTTTTTTTGAACGTTGATTTTTAAGACCTTGGATTCATTTGTAAAGACACCCTCTTGTTCCACATGTTTCCTTTGTTAAATTTTATATCGTTGTTTCTACGTCACCCATCATCATCCACATTTTGGTCAGTTACTAATTTTGGCAGGACTAATGGCAGCTAGCGGTGCGGTAGGACGGTTCGTACGACGCTCTTCTGTGAAGAAAAGCAAACAAAGCCTATAGACTCAAAACAAACGTCAGCAAACATCAGATTATCTCCGTACTCAGCTGGAAGTAAATGAAGCAGTGAGTATTATTTATAGCATCGGTACGTATTAATCGCACTGATGGATGTTTTAAGAAACAAAATGTTTACGCTTTTAGTATCAGAATTGCTGTGCACGGATACAGTGGCACTCGGTTTTAAAAGAACAAAAATATTTATCGACTAGTTATGTACAGAATAATAGTAAGCTCGACACAGCCCTGAAGCGAGGGAAAATAAGTGCCGAATAGTAGCGAATAGTTAAGTTACTGAAATCATGCTCTATTATTGTGGCTGCTGAATACTGCTACAAGGTTCTTAAAGATTTTATAATTGGCTGCAAGAGAATCGTTTGTCGCTACATCTTTATATACTGCAGAATCTAACATACTTCCCTTTAATTTGATTCTGATTCAAGTTAAGCAACGTTTTAACATCAACGATGCATCAGATTTTTAAAGCTGTTCACCTGACATCAGCTGCTACAACTTGGGAAGCTCCTTTTTACCATCACTCAATGACGACTTCACCATGAGACTTTCTAGGATAAACGCATTAATTATTATTACAATTTTTACCAATATTTGGATGTTAAGAATTTCATGAATTTATTTAAACTAAAACTTTAATATAATTTTTTTAAAATAAATGCATCCAATATACGCCAGCGTCAGTTTAATATATATATATATTTTTTTTAACAGTTTAACTTATAACTCTAACCAATCCTTATCCCGTTCGCAATAATTAACCAGACCGGTACTGGAGGCTTTTGGATAAAGTAAACCTTTAATTTCGTCTTAAATTAAATGATTAAATATAAAATCACATAAATTTCTAGCTAACAGACGTAGAAATAGTTGTCATTAAATATAATAAAACAAACGTAGCAAGAACAGATAGGGACGGAAATTCCTCGGGTAAGGGACCACCAGAAGCTGCTTCCGTGGCTGAAGTCCGCACAATCTTCGAGACGGAATCCACGAAATCTCGGACTTAACAAACGTAGGTGAGGTACCTCCCTCTTTCTTTCGCTTCTCCTGTTTTGTTTTTTTTATCATAAATAAAGTTCACAGACACACCGTTTGCTTTCTGAAATTGCCCAATGAATACGACGAATCTAAATGTATCTTCTCTAATACAGAGAACTCTTTATAGATGCAAATTTAATCTATTTTCAGCATATTTGGATAGAAATGATAAACGTATCATGCTTGCAGGAATTATCCACTTGAGTCCCCGCCAAACTGTGCCTAAATTCGATTGGTAGAAAGGTCATACGCACTTTAATTCAGATAGCACACTCTTTTATAATAAGGATAGACGAATAAATTTAGATAAGTGAAAAGGTAAAACACAGATACCCGTAGGCTTGATTTACAAACTCTTAAATGACGATGATGAATGATGATGCATAGCCTAAATACTAAAGATAGTTACACCGTCTCAGAAATAAAGGGTGCAGTTATGTTAGAAGCTGATCATTATAAAAGAAGTATTCATTAGCTAAAAGACATGTCTGATCCCTCAGGAAAAAGTTACTTGTAAACATGGAAAATAAATTAGATTTGCTTAGAAGCTGAACTTTATGAAGACCGTTTAAATATCCGAGAAATACAAATTTCTATCAGGGAACAAAATAATGATAAAGCTCCAGGAAGTGGCATCCTTATGCCGGAATTCTATAAAAGATTTGAATACTTGTTAGCAGAAGGCCTGAGATAAGCAGGTGACTAACCATGCGTTCAAATCAGAGGTTCTCACCGCCACGACCACGATAATTTATAAAAAGAGTGATCAGGGATGCCTTGATAATTGGATGAAAACTAGCCTGCTAAACTATGGCTATAAAATAAAAAAAATAGACTCCTATCGAACAAACCAAAGAAAGTAATAGCATCATAGATCAAGACCGAATCCGCTTATTTCGAAAACGGTCCATACCGGAATCCTTCCAGGCGATCAAAGAGATCTTGCACAAAGTAGACACGGATAATTCTCTCCTGATCTACCGGGCAGTAGAACAAAGGGGCAACAGCAAAAACACGACAGTGAACGGAATACCCCCAAAAAACAAAAAAAATTTCTGAGTGTTTATTTTTTCTTGGCTAAGAACATAAACGAAGATAAGGACAGCTGGAAAAGAAAAAAAACAGTTGAGGATTTAAAGTGAAAGCCATAAGTCTGGCGAATTTATAACCCTAGTTTAGTAGGTAAGGAAACAGTACTGAATAAGCTAGTTACCCCTATCCTGTACTAAAGGAGTAAACTAATAGGAATGCGAGAATGGGCTCATCCTGCCATCTAAGCCAAGCTGATCGACTTTGTATGGCAGGGACGAAAAATTTGATAAATAAAAATATGGTGTATACCTTCCCCACGACAAAGGAAGATTAAATGCAGTGAAAGTAGAGATTAAAATATGTGCTCAACTAATCCAACCAGTAAGAGATGCTATAAATGCTAACCTTTTACTTCTAGAACAGAAGACACGGAACCCAGAATAGAAAAATCAAACGGACAAAACTGTTTTTGAGGCAAGCGCTTGGATAAACCGCACCTTTGTTATCTGAAAGGAAGGGAGTTGAGTGGCTGACTACTTCTTGGTAAACAAAATATCTTTCACAAAAGCAGGATAACCCTCACTTATAAACAACCGTGAAGGCCGAAGGTGGAACTGATCTAGTTAGATTACAGGCACGTTCTGATTTTCATTCTACAGCTAGGACTTTCAATGTAAAATAAAATTACCTAGCGACATCCGGTAAAAGGCGGTCTTTGGAAATTCTACTGGTTCTTAACAAGACACAAATAAGATCGTTCGGCTTCTTACAAAGTTACGTGAGTGCGGAAAATTAGTTATCGGCTGTAGTTATTAATAATATCGTTATCACCCCATATCTCTCTCTCTCTCCCCCCTCTCTCTATCTCCTCATCTCTCTCTCTCTCTCTCTCCTCTCTCTCTTCTCTCTCTCTCATCGCCTCTCTCTCTCTCTCTCTCTCTCGCTCTCGCTCTCTCTCTCTCGCTCTCTGTGTGTGTTGCGGGTGTGGATTTTTTAAAATCAGGTTGGAAGGCATTAATAACTATAATGTCTTTCGCTTTCTCCAAAAGAATTTAACTCAGCCGAAAGCTGGAAGACGAAGTATTAGTCTCAGGATAATGACAGGAACTGGTTGAGGATTGCGTCAATCCCTGTTGCCTCAGGTCACGATAATATTTCGAAAAATAAGGCTGACTGCTTTATACAAACCTACGCGAAACATCAGAACGAAATAGCGTGACGTCTTGACTCTCTGGAGGGATAAATTTTTGATGGTTAGACACATCATGTTCTTTGTGCTGTTCCTTCTACAAGCTCTCCTGTCCGAAGCCCCATTTCCGATGGAACAGCGCTGTATGATTAGCGTTCAAGCAACTCTATTCTACTTTTTTTTTATACTTGAGAAGATTACGTGAGCTCAGAAAAAAATGGTTGATATTAGTTGTATTTTTTTGCTAATTTTACGTTTTATCTTCTTTTATAAAGATACGGATATTTTAATAAGAAGAGTTCGATTTTACGGAAGATTTGTGGCAGTTCAGAGTTGTTTAGGGTAAAATCTCCGTTTCCCCACTTTAAGGGTCCAGTCGTCTTGCTGTGATGTAGTGCAACGTTGCGAATTGTCGCACCTGAAGCATTGCAAGGCTAAGAAGATTACCGACCCAGCTCCCACCACACACACTTGCAACGTCACAAACATACCCCAACAGTTGCACCACACCCCCCAAAAAAGAAGATTACAGCTATCAATGACTTCATTTAGAAACCAGAGAATGAGATTTTTTGTCAAAACCTACAAAAATCCGTTGCGTTGCGAAAGATCTGTTTCGTTCAAAGCTGCGTATTACCAACATGTTAAGGTAACATTCTTTATTATGGAAGACAGGTGCCAGCAACAGAAAAGTGGGAAGATTAGAGACTATTCGCCGCGCACTTTACCGACATCATCAGCTACGTCATTTGACAGGTGCGTGGGCATCGGACCCATCGCGTGAAAGTCATACAGGTTTGCCCTAGTTAGGTTTGTTGGGGTACCAGACTGCATGGTCGCACTGACTGTGGTTTTCTAACTGCTACTTCCCGGCCTATTTACAGGACATACAACGACATCAGTTCATCAGTGCTTCCCGAGAATTCCCTACGCCAGGCCGGATGATGTCTGACCTGCCAAAAGGTCTCGCTAACCGCTGTCGGGACGTTTTAATCAGGTGCGTAAGCAGATCTCGCCTGCGACGGGCGTAAACAATGTTCGGTGAAGTACCTGGGAGCCTAAATAAATTTATCGGTTCCCCCCCCCCCACTCATGCCCGCCACGTTGACCGATTTGGTAAATGGGGATGCTATAGCATGAGGAGGGCTGGCTTACAGAAACCAGATCGATCTGATGCACGTAAGGAAATGAGATCATCCGGCGTCACACGGAAATATGTAGATTAAAAGTCACTTCCGACTGGTGAATGGTAAGTGACGGAAGATTTCTCGAGGAGAATATCGCTGGGAAGTGGATTTCGTTATTGGAATCACAAGCCGTCGCCAAACTCACTAGCGTTTGTCCACAGGGTGTTTATTTGACATTATTTAAAACCTGGCGAATTCCATAACAGAAAGGATCGTGAGCGCAAGGAGTTCACCTTTTGATCGGAAGATCAGTAGCTTGGAAAATGGGCGCCTGACAGCATCTTCGATTAGAACAGATATTAGGCTGTGCAAATGTTCAGCAGAGAATTTTTCTTTTGTTATCCAAAATCATGTTTGAATTATTAAATTTTCAAAAAATCGCAATTCTTGTCTGTCACACACCATTGCCATCAATTACGCCTTGAACAAGACAGTAACCTAAAACATTCAAATAATAATAATAATAATAATAATAATAATAATAATAATAATAATAATAATAATAATAATAATAATAATATAATAATAATAATTGAAGATTAAAATGGAACTATTTTTAAAGGAGTTTGAATTTGTATTTATATCGTATGCATAATAAACGTAAATGGCTCATTGTATGTAATATCATTCATTGTCTTGAGATTTCCAAACCAAATATCGAATATCTGATTCAATTGCTATATATACAGCGGTGTGCAAAAAGTCTTGCATAAAAATTGTTTTTCCTGTAAATTAGCTCACATTTTGTCGAAAGCAGTTGTTATCAAATCTCGTTCATTACAGTATTTCTGTATTACTGTTGTACATCTATTCCAATAATATCAAACATATTGTTTCATTGTAAGAAAGGCTATCATTTTTAGAAAATCATTTGCATCAAATCAACGTGTGCAAAAGTGTTGCATCAAATCTAGACAGCTATCTAATCAATTCCAATTATGCAGAAAGTGATCAGATCTATCAATAATGAGTGGAATATCCGAAATTCTTGATAACTTGTTCACAACGACGAGGCATGCTGGCTACCAAACGCTGACAATCGGTTTTATTTTTCGGTTTTTTGGCACTAACAGCTGAGTTTAATCGAGTGCCAAATGTTTTCGATGGGATTGAGATCCGGGCTTTGAGCCGGCCAGTCGAGGAGGGGGATTGGCAACTCTGCCATCAAGGCCTTGACACTCCTAGCTGTGTGGATGGGGGGAGTTGTCCTGCTGATAGATGGCCGTCAGGGGCATGTGGTCACACATATACGGTTCGACAATGTCCGAGACGATCTTAGCATAGTCATGAGCATTCATTCGACCCTCCACCTGATGCAACGGACCGACACCGGACAATTTAAAACAGCCCCAAACCATGGCCGAATCTACCCCTGCTTGCAGAGTCGGTCGAGTGCAACTACGATGGTATTTCTCGGACACCGATCGCCGAAAGAACACCCGACCCGTCGAGTGGACCCTCACGAATTTGCTTTCGTCGGAAAACAACACTCGAGACCACTGTGCCACGGTCCAGTGAAGATGGCCACGAGCCCACTGCAGTCGCTTGGACGATTGTCCAGACTCATGAACGGCTTTTTCTGTGCCGATCGCCCGAACAGTCCCATGTGGATCAAACGCCGTCTGATGGTGCACGAGGCCAACTGGATGCCATGGTGCCTGGACAAGGCGGTCTGGATGTCGGTGGAAGTGCGGAATCGGTCCGATTTCGACATGTGGGCGATCAGACGATCCTGTCGAGCCGTCGTTTTCCGCGGTCTGCCGGCTCTGCTTCTCGAAATTAGGCTCCCATCGTCTTTCCAACGTTTCGGAGTGCGAGATATCGTCGACTGATTGCAACCGATATGATCCGCAATGACCCACTCAGTTTCACCATCTTCTTTCATACGAACGATTGTCGCCCGCTGTTCGGGGTCAAATATCGGGCTCTCGGCATCACTATATTGAACAAAGATGAATCAGAATAGTGGAAAATGACAGTTTTTCATATTTATATTCTACTATCCTAAACTATTATAGCACAAAATATATATTCTAATTTTCTGTAGTTTATGCAACACTTTTGCACACGCCGATTTCATGCAAATTATTTTATTAATATTTAAATTTTGACTGTGCAATTACAAAATGGATCCTATTGTGATAAATCGTTTAAAGTCACCGATACCTTTCAATTAAAACAGAATACGTACAACAGTTACTAATTTCTACAAAATAAGAACCCATTTTCTAAGTCTAGTAATTTTTATGCAAGACTTTTGCACACCGATGTAGTTGATATATGTCAAATGAAATACCTAAACATATTTTGCAGCATCTCTTACTAGCATGGGAATTATGGCCATTTTGTATAAGAGCTTTAACCCATAATGAATGTGTCATGTATATTTTTTGATAAAAAAATTTTTCCTTATGTATTCGACTAATTACGATATGGGTCATCTATTTGTTGTTTAGAATGAAAATTGCTTCAAGCTTCTTCGACTACGATATTTAATACTGTTTCAGCGTTTTAATGGGCATATGCAAATATTTAGCACATCCAATTATATTTGTCTCTCAGGAGGAACAGAAGCAGACAGACCTACTCATAGAACCGAAATCTTTTGCATCAGAACATTTCGTGGTTTTTGTAGCCATCAGATATCACGCCACCAGAACACGTCTATGCTATCGGATTTTGTTTGTTCCTGATCCCAGAGCATAGGTTAAAAGCAGCGCAGGACAATAATTGGCATATGCATGCTGCACGCTTTAACTAAGGGTGCTTCTGTTAGTTGTATGGATAATTGCGAGAGATTTATCAATTTTCTTTAGCCAAAAACAGGATGATATTCGGGTTCCGTTTGGTGCCCATGATTATAAACTGTAAAACATCAACGTAAAGTACACTATCTACTAACCGACTTGATATACATAATTGTTCGAATGGAAACCTTTCAGCTGTAAAGGTATTTCTCTTTTATTAGGCTGAACATCTTCGTTCTTAGTCTGGAGTTTTCCCTGTGAAATTTCGAAACCATACTATGGTTTGAATTCTGTATTACGTCCGCCAGGAATTCAAAGAACCCAATGGCGGGTCGTCAGTTATTTTCCTTTATCTATGGTAACTTTTAATGTGATATGGGTATAAAATGTTTACGCTACTTTGAGACTGAACAGCAAAAGCTTCTCCTAGAAACCAAATCTGAATGAACTTTACAGTTATGAATAAAAACAACGTTAAAAGTCGGAGCGGTATAGGTTTTTAGGGTCAAATTCTCGTGCAAAAAAAGACTAATGAGAGTTAACAAAAAACATTTTAAATTGTATTATTGTTATATGTAATTGTAATCACTGTTCAACTGATTTGAAATCTTTAATTCTAATATTGTTTTTTTTTAATTTTATTTCAGAGATACATTTTTTAGTTTCAAACAAACAGCCCATTTAAGCAAAAGCAACAAAAATAAAACAACTAATTTGCATTCTATCAGCTCCCAAAATGATCTCACCATTTACAGACTTATTGCTGTATAGCTATTTTTTTTTTTTTGTCTAAGATAATGTATAGAATCCAGTGCTTTGAGGTTCGCGCGCACGTCACAATTAGGCGGAAAAGCAGAAAACCAAAACCACTTTCACTTTTCAAGATAAATATGCACGAAAAACTACTTCGCTTCTAATCAGGAATTTTAAATATTTTACTGGTAACAGATCGCAAATTTTTAATTAACACCGACGATTTTCATTATTATTATTATTATATTATTATTATTATTATATTATTATTATTATTATTATTATTATTATATTATTATTATTATTATTATTATTATTATTATTATTATTATTATATTATTATTATTATTATTATTATTATTATTATTTTATTATTATATTATTATTATTATTATTATTATTATTATTATTTTATTATTATTATTGAATTTGGGGCATCTCGCTAAAACTGGAGTAGTCGTTTTCTATCCGCTACTTCATTTCCAGTAATACATTCTCTTATCTTTGTCGCTGTTGGCTTACGCCTTGAATATCCAGCACCAGCAGCTAACTGGTCCCAGAACGTTACCAGAGGGGAAATTTTCGAATTCCAGATAACCTTAGAGAAGATCCTAGTAGAAACCTCCTCCCTCCCGGTTAGCAGGGAGTGGAAAGTATCCCCCGGAGAAGCTCAATACAGAATAAAATATCGAGGACGTGCGAGTGAAATCACGACTCCGGTCTACTATTGCGCTGAACACGATTATGTCGTATCCATTCTTTGTTAAAGCTGGCACAACTTTTGTAATTACCTATACGTGCTGAAATTGTTGTTTGTACCAACTGGTGAATTCTTTAACCGGTTTCCTTTTCGAACGACGTGAATTACCCGCAGATGTTTCCTTTACGCCTCGATGGTTTTGCCACTTTTGTGGTACACACGACGTAGTAGCGAAGGACTTCTTAAAACTAACAGCAAAATGGCTCAATAACCACAAAATAACATTTTATCTGAAATTGGAACCTTTCCAGCGTAATGATTAGTACAGCTTTAAGACACCGTACCTACGGATTAGCTAAACTCTTATTTAAAAATTTTTTTTTTTTTTTTACATGAATTCTTATTCACTTTCCTTCGCTTCATCTTTCCAATTTCCCTTACCCTAACCCCTCGGATTGCGAGTGGCAAGAACGTAGTCAGTGCGAGTCTTAACTCGATTCGTAGCCTTTCTGAAGATCAAACACTAATAATGCAATTACGAAAAATAATCTCGTCCAGTTTAATGCCCGCACATGATGGCACTTCTATCTATTCTATGTGCATTTTTGAACAAACAGCTGAGCATCTCGAATCAACGGGCGTAACGAATACAGAAATAAAAAGCGCTCGAGATCAAAGAATATTGATCAAACGGCTGTTGAGAGCTTAAGTTAACATCCAACCAAATACGTATCTTTGTTTCCATTTCTGTTGAAAACCGATTTTATTTCATTTATTTATTTTCATCCGCACAAGACTGAAAATTAGATTATTTCGTATGGTTTGCTTTAAAATCTACTTTTCCGAACTAAATGCAAGGAAGTAATGAATTCAACGAAGGTAAGCCCCAGTTTAGCTGAAATCGTACCAATACCATAATCTTGAAATAAGCTGGCGTGTGGGAAAACGATAGGGTTTTCGCTCGAAGCTGTAGTTCATGTCTAAATGGAAGGAAGTTGTACACCACTTGCGGAAGTCGTTTTGATTTCTTTTATCATAAAGCAACTTTTCTGAGGGAATTTACTGCATAGCTTTTCTTTTATCTGCTCCAAAAAAAAAAAAAGATTTTTTTTTCACTAAATAAGTTGCGAGTTCCTCTCAATTTGAAAAAGATAACTTTATGTGATATTTCTAAGCTTTTAAATGTGTATTTGATTTATGTTCAGCTGATATGGTAAAACAGTCTGTGAGCATAAGTATAGTGAAGCATATGGACTTTAGCAGTAGCATGTATAGCTGCGTCTTCTAGCGGCAGTTTCCCGAATACAGTATTTTAAGGTATTCATCGTCTTCTGTCGGTTTTTCTTATTCTTCTTTTCCAAAAGCTTTCAAATCTGCAATGCAGTCTGAGCATGGCTTGTCAGATACAGTCCCATACAACTTTTGTTATCTGTGCTAGCTTTTAAGTATTGGTTGAAAGTCAGATTTTGTGATTCTCAATTTCAGAAATTAAAATGCCTAAAAATAAATAGTTAAACTTACAAAAGAGTATTTAAAATCTATTATGATGATGCACTGAAACAAGTGTTTTTTTTTTTCAAATTAAATATACTTAACCGATGAACAGTTATAGGGAACACTTGGCTGTAGTATTTTAACACATCCATTGAACTTACAAGTTAACGTGGTAATCATATTAATAAAAATTATGAATCCACAAATATTGAGTTGAATATTTAGTATATCAGGTAACTTTCCCTTGAAGTTGATTTTAAATGTCAGATTTGAGCAGTCACGAGAAGAACCCTGAAACAAAATACACTTACTCCACATAAGTAAATAGACACTCCAAGAAAATATTTCAACATTTTCTAGTCACATGATAAGCATTACTCGGAAGCTGTACAGAACAGGTAGAGACTAATGGAAGCCTGAGTTTGCAGGTAGACATGCCAGGAACAGAAGGTTTATAGAAATCAAGGCTCTTTGAAAGCGGGCGCGTAGATGGGCAGTGAGACGTCGGTAGAAGCCAACGGAAATTAAGGGCACTGAATATCCCTTTGTGGACTGTTAACACTGTGACTGTTTACAAGAAGAACTATATAGATAACGGTTTATGTGCATCCTGGACGGCAAATGGCAACAGAATAGAAGTTTCTGCCTCGAAAATGTTAAAATTGAAATCCAATTATCGTCCTCAAATGTGGTAGAATATGTTGTCTACAAGAACCATCAGGTGTTATCTGCACAGTATGGAGTTCAGTATAAGAGCGGCCACACGCAGCCCACATAGGTACTAGCACGTACATCTCACCTTTGGAGCACTGTCATGATTTTCGAATTTCTCAGAGAAGGTAATATATAGTTGTAGCACCGTCTGGCATGGTAAATTTTATCGAAACATCTGCAAGTCACGAAATAATATCCATTTTTTTTAATTAAACAATCACGCTTTTGATTTTCTGCAAAAACACGTCAGCATCCTACAAGTGAAACTTCTGCCTTTTTAGAGAGAGGTTCACGCCAACCGATCATGCAACACGAAGATGGAAAGTGAGCATCGGAACTATCCTATGGTCTTTCAATAACCGAATATAAGCCCAACTGATCATAGTTATGTTCTCGTCGGTCGTTCCCTACAAAACTGTCCGCATAAACTCACTTACAGGACTCAGTAATACGGATTGTGTGTTAGGAATTTGGTGCATTTCTGCAGACCAGGATCGATGATCTTGTCTCTGTAAGGTGTGAGCATGCTGCTTCCTGGCATAGGCGAAAGGGCTGCATCATAAGGGGTTGACCCTCACTTACAATTTTAAGTTCTTTCGAGAATGAACAAGTTCCGATGAATCTCTATGGTTTTACATAAAGTTTACTAACGAACTATTAGTGACACAACCGAAACTGATACCACGACATCGGAGAAAGCCTACGGTTGTCTGCTTTGTAAGGATTTAGTCCGAGCGACCGTTATTTCGATTAAGCATTGGACGTATCCGTTACTCGTAACTTTACCAAGCTGGTTGGCGTAATGCGGCATGTGAAGTCCAGGACCGCTGTTTTTAGGTCGTAGTCGTGCTCCTGGAGGTGAGGGCTTGTCGGTAGTCGGTGGAAGCCTTCGTCAAAGGGTGGCGGAGAAACCGTCTGAGATCACTCCGCCGAACCTTCCTAGGGGCAACAAATACAAAACAACATAACTTTTAACTTTTCTCTGCATATCAAGTGCCCCCCTCCTCAACTGCTGTACGATCGCGTCGCGTTAGAGACCGGTCGATTTTCGTTTATTATCCAGACAGACTCAGCCAGACAAAGAATTAAAATACCGTTGCCGAGAAGTTATCCTCTGACAATGATGAAAAGAAAACGACTTTTTTGTTTGGTTTTTTTTTATTATTATTTTTACTAGAAAGTTTCGCTCGCACCGATAGCTACATTACTGATGACGGAAAGATTGGAAAATACCTAAGTTCGGTATTAAAAAAGAAGAAGAAGAAGGAAAAACTTGGCTGCTCCACAGCGGAGAATGCATTATTGAATGATAATTACTCGCAGAGAAAAGCAAAAAAGATGGGAAACGAATAAAATCCTTCGCGTGCTAAAATTCCTTCCGCATCTAACGATGGTTTCAAAATGGTGCAAGAGTCATAGCGCGGAAATGCGTCTGAATAAATTTACCTGTCTCCGGTGTCTAGGATGCCCTGTTCAGTTTCATTGCTAATCCCAGATGAGGCTGGTTACTGTGTTTAATCTCGGTTTGGTTAGCTAACATTCGATCAGCTGGTATCTTGTTTACAAACTTACTTTTTTTTTTTAAAAAAAACAATTCTTGCAGTTTTATCCCGTTCATAAATTCCGCAATAAAACAGGAAAATGAGTTGTTTTATCTGCATTTATGTTAAGATTGGATTACTGTAGGTTCACGATGCTCCAGCGTTCAGATGTCCCCTTATCTTAATAAACATTTCCTTCTCTACTTTTTAAATTAGATTTTAGATAGTCTTGCGCTCGCCTGGAATATGCCTACATCTAAACATGTTTAAAACAGTTTTAGAATGTTGATAATTCCATTTTTATATAGTCTCTCCTTTTTTTGTTGTTGTTGCGTATTTTCTAACAGTAAAGTCCAATAATTTGTAATTGGTCTTATCTTCCGTTTCTACAGCACAAGGAAGCCCCATTGTAGCGACGTTGGTTTCGTGCTCTTTACACGACCCCTTTTGTCCTGTGGTGACGTTCACGAAATTTTCTAATGTCGGGTTCACTTAGCTGCCGCTATTCAAGCCAAAGTTCTCCGTAGTATCAACCAAAATTAGGTCGGTGGCGAATTACTTTCTTCTTCTTCTTCTTTTTTTTAATCGCATACGACCCGAAGCTCAAAAGGAAAACCAATCACTGATAATGGAATGGATGCATCGCGTAACATATTTTTAAAATCACCACCGAAACTGAAATGAGCAATTATTGGAGGATAATAGCAGCCTTTCCAGAGGATCGCTTTTTTCTTCTTCTGTGGCCTTGCGTCGTCGTCTGTGCAGCAGCCGTTTATTTGTGGATACAGATTTTGTATTGATAATCGTCTTGAAAACAAGTTCAACAAACTACAACACCTCACTTATCGCCGCCGACTGAAGCTTTTGTCGTTAAATCGAATCGGAAATTTTCTATCCCAACAGGCCCTTTTCGCAAACTCTGCCAAGGAGGATAATTAACAATTCGAACCCCGCTGGACAATTCATTTTTCAATTACAGATTGGCGCTCATATTAAGTCGATATATCAAAATATCAAATACCGATGTCATTTTTCCTATGAGGTTCCAATAAATATTAGCGTTTCTTTTGGCCTATGGTCAGTGGTTTTGTTATCTGCACAATAACGATGGGTAACCAACAGGTGCATTTAAATAAATTGTTAGGGGGTCAGGGCTTTCCCTTAGAATTGCTGGAGTTACTTCGCCACGTTCTGCGTTAACCCTTTCTTGTCCTGGCGCTTCTACTGCATCTGTAAGATGGACGAACTTTTCTCTGGTCTCATTAAATCCCCCTCTCTCTCCTTCTCCTCTTATATATATAACGGCGCTATTTGTGACTCTGATCTGCGCGAGAAATAAACTGAAATTACTCTAATTTTATGAAGTTGGCAACTGTGACATAATTAATGGTTTCATCGAACATTACGACAACTCTTTCACAAGTCAAATGAAAACCTTTAGCTTTCGAGGGACCTCCAGTCGGTTTATGGAAAAAAATAAATGTACGCAAAATAATTTTTCTGATAAACATGTTCGCAGAGTTCTGATTGATCTAAGTGTTCACAGAATTTGCCATTGAAAACTTAAATAATTTGTGTTACCTTTTCATTTCGTGTTTCTGCAATTTCCCTTAGCCTTCACAAATCCAGAAATACCTCTAATCTGCTTACTGTTAATTATGTATAATGTATTTTAGTGGATATTAATTAATTCAGAATTGATTGCTTGCTTTATTTCTTATTCAGATAAAAAGAGAGATAAACGAAAACAGCTCATGCCTACACAAAATGGATAATGATCCTTTGTTTGTAAATCATTTTCCGCTTCTCATTATTATTATTATAAACATTAGATACAAAAAAACATAAAACAAAAGGAAAAAATAATAAACTTTTTTAAAAAAAATTAAGTGAAACTAAACAAATAAAATTTAGAAGTCTACCAAAGATTGAAGTTGTAGAACGAAGCAAAGTTCATACATTGACTTTATATTATAATATTCCATAACTCTAGTAAATAATAGCTAGGATGGAGTCTCCAATATTTCTATCAAGAGATTGCGGGCTAGAATGTCTTATCGCTCAAGACATCATCAGATCGACTATCCGAGCAATCTTCAGTAGGAAATTAAATAAAATTATTCCAAAAACAACTGATGATAGCAGCTACAAAAAATTGGCGAAACGTCGATAAAAGAAACGTTCAAGTGAAGATGAGTACATCGCATTTCCATCACCAATAAGATTCCGCATATATGTTAAAAATGCAGGTATTGTTGTATGCTTTTATCTTCAGATTGATGAAGTAATCATGGTACGGTATTTCATTTGACACATATTAAAATAACAAGGACGGCAAACAAGTGGGTTGGATTCAGATTGTTTTTATATGCCAAAGCCAAATTGAACCAACAGGCGATTCGATCTTGCATTAGTTTGGAACAACAAAGCGAGCAAATTAAGCATGGTTCCTACAAATTGAATTTTAGACATTGAACAGAAATTTTACGTTCGGACTCCAAATTAGAGTAAGTATTAAAACGAGTAAATGCGTCGGCAAAGATCCACGCACCACTCACGCATTCACCACAAAAAGATTTTTAAAAAAATATCCAAAGGTCCGTATAAATATATAGGTTGTCAGTGATGACGGCTGATCAGGGTATAAACTGAAAGAGCGCGTTGTAGGCTTCTTGAATTGGAACGTTCGGAAGTGACAGGAGATTATTAAAGTTGACAATGATTTGCAGAGAGGAGGAAAAAGAGAGTTATTCTACATCGGTCAGGATTGAGAACCTTCATCAGATAAGCTTTGTGTCAGAAGTTTGTGCGACTTGCCCAAGATTTAATGAAGAAAAACGTAATAAAAGTATGTCTCGGCTGGTACTGAAGCGATATATCGGCGATTAGCGGACTTTGGGTGTTTTGACGCTGATAAGAAGAATTAAAAGGTATGGCTGAGAACTGAATAATGAGTTAGCGGAGCCACTACAGCGCCTTGCGGGTTAATCCACCCAGGTTATAGAGAAACTTTACGGATAAAATGCAGAAGGCACATTGCACAGGGAGAACTCATCAGGTTTTAAATCAGATTGTCACGGAGAGAGAGAGAGAGAGAGAGAGAGAGAGAGAGAGTCAGAGAGAGAGAGAGAGATAAGTAGAGTAGAGAGATGACGTAAGTACATTGAGAGATATGACGTCGAGAGAGAGAGAGAGAGAGAGATGACGTCAGTAGAGAGATAGAGAGATATGACGTCAGTAGAGAGATGACGTAAGTACATTGAGAGATATGACGTCGAGAGAGAGAGAGAGAGAGAGAGAGAGAGAGAGAGAGAGAGAGAGAGAGAGAGAGAGAGAGAGAAACGTACAAGTAAAGATATTCCGAAGGAACAGGCAAAGTACATCATTCTAATTAACGCTATGAATACTGTCTCAGGGATCTTACAGCAACTGGCTGCGTTTGACACATTTTATCATTGTCGTAATTTCTTAACAAAAGTTTCCTGTCACAAAATCCACGACCTTGTTTCCGGGCCTGTCTGCCGACAATTCCCAGATGTCTGTATTCCAATATGACTGCATCGTGTATCTTACTGTCTTCATGTCTAAAAAAAATTTTTTTTTTTTTAAAAAATCTATTCCTGTATTTTAAAAAAATGTTAATGAAATAAATTTTTCATTTTTGCTATAACTTTCACGTTGAAAGAATTATAATAATAATAGATGAGTTTTATCGATTTGATTTTAATTGATTTTTTACTCTCAACAATCGCAGGTAACAAAATAATTCGCACTTAGAAAAATTGAATTTGACAAAGCAACTTCTTATAGCTAAGTATACTTGATGGGATGTTCTAAGAAACAAACACTTACAGCTATTTTTTAAAATGAAATTCACATTGTAACGAAAAAAAGTAACTTTTAAACTCACATTGATTAAATGTTCATGATATACAATATTAATGTGAATAAGAAAGTGATATGTTACCCCAAGAAAAAATCATTTAAAGTTGCTTTGTAAATAAATCACTGCGCTAAATCACTGCGCTAAATCACACACACACACACACACACACACACACACACACACAAACATTTATATTTTAAGAATGGTGGAAGCCAAAGAATACATTTAGAAACAAAAAAAATTCCTGTATATTTTGACTAATAGAAGTTCATCTTCTACCGAACAAACCTCTAACATGGAATATAGAAACTCTAAAAGATTCGCATTTTCTTACAAGTCCGACGCGAATAATTAAATGAAATATGCAAATTGAAAGTACGAAGAAAAAATTATTAAATTTTTATTTATTTGTAATCTAGAAGTGTCGTTAAATAAAAGAAATATTCATCTGTTCCATGGATTATGTTTTAATTCATTCAAATTCCCTTCTAGTTAATTTGAATATTTCTCTTTTCACGATATTTATATTTTTGGTGACTGATTTTTATATTTAAGAATTTTAGGGTCTTGTATTTTGTTTTGAATGTTTTCTTTTTTAAAGATGATCACTAATTGGTCGAAATATGCATACATATAGTTTGTTTTATTTGCTACTTTCGTTTTACGCCATTTATGCTTTATCGATTTTTCTGTTTATTTGGTTAATTTTTAGTTTACACAAAATGTATACAATACGGTAATAATTATTTCTCTCGCAATGAAAAATTAGTTCACATATTACCTGCGAACACCCGAGTTTCATTATAATGTAGGTAGAAGCTGCTGCCCACACACAGCAGCCATAACTCCAGGTTGTGGAGCCTGGTTTTAAAGAATACCTCAGAAGACCAGAAAACTATGGATCTATTACTATCCGCACTCCACTAAACCCTAACCAGCATCTTCATTTATAGATCTGGAAAGACCCGGGATATTCGAAAACCCTCGGGACTGGCAGTTAATGGAAGAAAAAAAAAAGTACGCCAGAAATAATGCCGAACCGAGTTGGTCCTGACCGGGATTCGAACTCGGCCCTTCAACCATGCCCTGCCCCGTCCAGTCACGCCCTCTTGCTTTTATAATGATCGTTGAAAACAGTTACACAAAAAGATTTTTGTAATTTAAAAAAATTGCTCTATATTTATAGAAATTGTGCCACTGATATGGTCTTCATTGAATAACTAAACTGCATTTTGTTTTAACTATCTATTTCGGTAATTTCAAGATAATATAAATTTTGCATTCTAGCATGTAAAAGCTGAGGTGTAGCTCAAGAAGGCTACAAAAGGCATCGGGTCGATCATAACTGTACACAGACCTGCATGGCTTTCGGTTGTTCCTCATAGTTGGGCAAGATACTGACGTTCCAATGGGTTCCTAAGTTGCTTCTTTGCTAGTCTCATCTCATGCGATATGTTTAATGGGTTTCGCTGTTTCAGAAGTAACGATATGAGAATATTTGACTACACGCATTCGCTAATTGGGTTAGAAATATTAGTATGGAGAGAAAATCGTAAATTAGTAATGACATACGTTAGAACTGCTTAAACATCGGTAATCTCTTTACAACATTTCCTGAAGTCGCGAAATTAATCGCCGACTCATGTGTTGGCTTAGCTGTTTTCTTCCTCCACCAGGGTCGCGTTCTTGGTAACGCCAGCCAATGTGAGGCTTTCCCAATCGACGTCTGGCGCCGGAACCGTATGTGAAAGCGAGGCCTTTGCGTCAGAGAAACAGACTTCATTCGGCTCCTTAAAAGTGGGGAACATGAAAGTAGACACCTGCAGTCGTCGTGGGTGGACGGCATCAGCCACCTCCATGATTCGGAGTGGCAGAGAATCGACTAAAAGTCTTCCAAGTATTGTACAAAAAATAATTTAAATGAAAAATACAACACAAAGCCAGTTAACATTTCTGCAAGAAACACGCATCTGCTTTGTCCAGTATTTACCTTCATTAATGTATTATTTTAAACCAAAACCTTACAAAAATAAACTAGCAAATGCCACATTTTATCATTTGTCGTGGCAGTGAAGGATTATTTCTTATGACAATAGCAAATAAAAATGGAGTTTAAAACAGCCTTCATGGATTAAAGTTATAGTTTTTCAGTATTGCATTTTGTACAATAAATAAAGTTTTTATAGAACTGCATCCATTAAACTGGTTAATGTGCCAGCATATGCGCACTTACGAGTTTTAAGTTATTTTTTAAATTTTTTTCTTTTTGTATTTGGTAAAAGAACAGGTTTGTTCAGCTGGAAGTTGAAAGCGTTAGAGAATATACAGGAAAAATTAAATCTGAATTTATATGCTATCTCTTGTGGAGCTGAGTCTTCAAAGATTATCTTGGGAGATGGAGATGGAACACCTTTTTTATATTAATAACAGTAACTCATTTATACGAGCAGGGTGCCATAAATGTTTTTTAAGACTCACTGAGCTTGGCAATATTTTAGAACCTTTTAGGAGAAACACCTTCTTCATACTCCTGGCTTTTACTTCGTAGATCGCTGCTGTTCGTTGCTTAGTCTTAGAAAATAAGTAAAAACGTTAAGTTACAGGGTATGATAGCAGGTCAGGGTCCGGTAACGAGCTATAATTCTTGTTTTAAGAACAGTGGACGGCATTTTGAAATGCGCTATTGGAAGCGGACTTATTGGTAATATTTAAGTATTGCAGAGGAGTAAATGATCACCCGTTTATTCCAAGGGAAGATAAGTCGTAACATAATAAGGGTAGCGAAATCTAGGAAATACAAAATATAACGTAAGGAAATGTGGTTCGTTTAAAGTAAAACCATGATCTTATAAACCTCTTTTGAGAGATAATGTCCAACCATCTAATAATGTTATAGATCAGTTTAATCAATATCTAATAAGTATTCTTTTATGAAATTTAAATTCCATCAATGAAGTACTGAAGGATAAAAGATTAAATATAATGGCAGCAGTCATTGGCAATTGCATCTTCGACATTAAGGGGCAGGTTCTAATTAAACCTTATATTGGTTCTTATTTAAAATGAGTTATGCAATTTAGTATTGATTAATAGTGTGAAAGTAGTATTATAATTAATAAGTCAAGAAATGCTTCATGCATTTAATTAAGGTAGCTGTTTATTTAATAAGTTTTATGGTTTAATGGAACTATTAATTAATTTTTAAACTATATTTATTTGTTTTTTTATAATATTAATATGAAGAACTTAAGGGGTTCAGGTCTTGGATGGTTAACGTTTTCTTCTTCGATCACTCATTTCATAAGAGTGGGATGTGTTGCACCGTCGTTATGCGCACTTTGGCCCAGTGCATTCGTCTTCAGCAGTGGTTTATTCTTCTGACTTCTCCTCGTCATAGGAGACTTGCCTCTGTCACGGCTATAGAGCGTCCCCCCCGCCCTTGGTTCATCTGTCTGAGTGCCTACACAGGCCACTCCCAAGCAGCAACTGAAGCAATGCCAGCAGTAAAGTACCTCACTCAAGGGTCACAACAATGTGTCAGCAGCGGGAATTGAACCCAGGACCCTTATGTCCCGAAGCCAACACACTCACCACTGAGCCACATTACCTGGCGGATGGTTATCGGAATATAGATAAATAATAATTGAAGGTGATCATCCGTGGGAATATTTTTCTACATTAATTGCCGTAATATAAGATTATTCAAATGCATCTTTATAAAGTAATCATGCTTTATTAATTATCAAGTAATTAAGTATAAAAATTAAACGAATGTTTGAGGTTAGTTGAAATTAATAACTTGTTTTAATAATAAGAATCTGTTTTAGGATTCGTTTCTAGGTTAAAAAGTTACTTAATAGTTAAGACAATGAATTAAATACTAAAATTATGTATTTTTAAAATCATAGTAGTCCAATTGTCTGATGGAAATTAAAATACAACAGTAAACAAACAAACAACCTCTCAGAATCTCACAAAAATTCGCAAATACATACCTGGCTACAGCAGAATTTTGAGTAGGAAAATAATGGAAACTAGAGGGATTTCCAGAATCGACGAAAATGGTAAAAGCTTACATCAAATAGACTGCGGTCAGGGGTTCGATCATTGTTGGACTTAGTGCGACATATTACTGAAACGGTTGAACGTGTCATGGTTGATGATAAAGATGAAATATGCTCGAACACAGCGTACAGATTAAAATTCCGTCTATTTGTAGAGGTTTTTTTGTTTTTTTCTAGTTTAATTATTCTGTCCTGTACACGCAGACAATTCGTGAAGCGATCGCGGTCCGTGGACCACTATTCTCCCGGTTTTAAATTAGCACCACGTGAAGCGAGAAGGGGCTATTGAGAATTTTTTTCCTGACGCGGTTTAAGTCCTTTGTGACTACACTCATTGTCCCTTTGAAGAGTGGATATTTTAACTCCCTGGAGAAGTACGCCCCCTCCCCCCTTTACGAGCTCCCTACACGCAGCGAGACATGAAGACCGTGTGTTATACCGGATCACTCCGCCAGGACCAATTCCCCCACTTCCGGTAAATATAAGGACACACTCCACGAAGAGCTAAGAAACTGCCTCACGCTGCTTCTTGGTTCTTTTCAAACACCATGATGGAAAAAGGGGTGACTGGCCACAGAACCGAACAATGTGTAAGGGTTCTTGTGTGGTAGCCGCCGCATATTTAATTGTACATAGTTCGCTGTACCCGTTTAGCGGCGCGAGCTTCGTGAGATTTTCTGCGCAACTATTTTGCAATCACCATGGGAACGAGTTTCTGCTTATGCTAATTAAGCGAAAGAATGGCGGTCGGTATCGATCACCGTGCTTGCTGAGTTAGAAAGTAAATAAATAAGCGGCAGCGATTAAATTGGAGAGATGAGTCTGTAAAAACAAATAAAACATTTGCACGGAGTGAAGAATGACAAACCAAATAAAAGTATATATATATATAAGGCTTTCAAATTTTTCGCGCATGCGCACCAAAGTTCTGACGTGGCGGTGTAGATGGTGTGTGTACACTGGTAATGCTAACTACTACTACTACTATACTACTACTACGACTACTACTACTACTACTACTAATAATAATAATTAATAATAATAATAATAATATAATAATAATAATAATAATAAAGTAAGAATATGGCTAAATCATAATCATTTTTAACACAGCGAAAATTCCCAAACAGCGTCACTGACGCCGTCATTTCTTCCACCCACTCGTGCAGCTACGTGAAAACAGTAAGCACAGTACGTTCTCATCCGATCTGCTCTCCCAGACTGAGAACTAACTTAGTCGTAACAATGAGAAAGACTGCCTGGGATACGCGAACGGCTGACACAGTTTACGGTTTTGCATCTTGTGTTTCCTCCAACATTACAGGTGTTCTGCTTCCGGTGTCGGGCAGAGAGTCTTAAAGAGGACCGAGCCCAGCCCGCCCTTTTACTGTACCCTGTGAGCTGCGAACGGCTCCCAGAAAGTCCGCTCAGTGGTAACAGAGATATTAGAATGAATTGATGGCAGGACAGCGGTGAATAGGTTCCACGGCACGGGTCTGACAGTTGCGCCTTTCCAAATGTTCTTGGGTGTTCGTTCTAAGATATTTCTGGTGACAGTTCTTCTCAGGGAGTTATGTATATGACAGTAAATTCCTACCAAGTCCATTCATTCAGGTTTGTCGAGAAAAAAAGAAAAAAACAAACTTTCTAACACCAGTGGTATAAGTAAATACAAAAAAATATGTATGTACTGTATTTTCCCTTTTTATTTCAAATGAAATTAAACTTTTTGAATCACTTTGCGTACTGAGAATTTTTTGTTTACACACCACACAAGAATGATGTGCGTACTATGTAACTAACTATTATTTCAGCATATTCAGCATTTTCCATTTATCTATTTACAGGAAATAAATTCTCTTAGTCTTCTGTTGTCATTAGACTTCGTATTAGCTTTTTATTCAGGTTAGATATATTTACTACTTGTAATTTGTTGTCATTTGCAGTATTTACAACTTTGGCAGTTTTACCATTCTATTGTAGCAGAAAATTTTAGGCTTAACCCTGAGGTGTATCAGTCTTTCGTGCCAGTTTTCATCCGAATCAGAACCTTTTAGTTCCAAAGTCTGTTTCTATTATTTGTAGTTGTTTTTTTAAAATTATTTTATCAAACTAAACGCTTATCTCTAAGTCCATTGTTCATCTTATATCAAAATATTTTTGAGTATACCATTTTTGAAATTTTCATAAAAAATGATTAAAATAATTATATCTAAAAGTACATAAACTGAATAGATATAAAAAAAAATAGAAGACAAAACAACGTAGGAAATAGCCATTGAAAACAAGTTTAAAACACTGATAGATTATCTTCAAAGTATCCCTACCGGAAAAATCGGACTTCACGTGGCACATAGTTTGCAACGCACCATAGCGGTCAACCGTGGTACTACGATTTCTCAAGAGAGTTGCCTTTCTTGTAGATATCGGTGTACAAAAAAACAACAACACATCTGCAGAGTAACAGTTTGTTTTGTCAATTAGAAATTTAATTAGATAATAATTACTTTAAAAATTACAATCTATTTTTTAAAAAAATGTTTGCGCATAGACTATGGCCTGCCAAGCGTGGTTTTATTACAAATGAATTTTTACAATCTCCTCCAAAGATTAGAGATACAGATATATGGGAAGCAGTTTTCACTGGATGTTTGAGATTAGAAGACCTGAGCGAGTCTCGATTGCAATCGATCATTAAATATAAATTCAGCCTTTACACGGCATTTATTGGCGAAGAGAGACTTTATAGCGGTTTGTCTCCCACGTTAGAGACGAGTGTTTATCTTTGGCTGGTCCGGCAGAGACATTTCTGACCTCGGAATTTGGAAACCGTTGCGATCGTCTACAAACCACACCACTGATTATAAAGGTACGATATGTGTGTGTGTGTGTGTGTGTGTGTGTGTGTGTGTGTGTGTGTGTGTGTGTGTGTGTGTGTGTGTGTCGGTAGTTTTGTAGATTTAAACTAGCTTGTTTTTTCTAGCTCCACCGCCCGCGGTAACCACCGACCCACCCACCTTGATCGAGGATAAAAGCAACAAGACCGACCCAAAACCCAGCCCTCGTCAGAGTAACCAGCTACACGTCGCTGTCACTGGATCTTAACGGTTTTCAGTAGCCGAAAACAAAGTTACACACTGTTTGTAGCATCAGCCTCACGTTTCTTCACCTGTGATGCAGCTCGTATATTTCCATTTTTCCAATTTTCCATTCTGGACACAGGAAAAAAATATAATTAGCCCAGCAATGATTTTACACGTTCATATCAAAGTTAATAAATAAAGCAAATTAATACTGACGCCGATATCTTTTATATAAAACAATAAGCCGTGGACACACACGGGTTCTGGTCTTGTAATCAACAGAAGTTCGTTCAAGACTAGCAAACTGATTACTCGCCAATCTTTCGCGAGTGGTGCGCGAATGATTTCTTCTAACGACAATCACGTGATATAAGCATCGCTCTCTTCCAAGCGCAAAAGAGTGAAGTAAACAGAGCCAAAGTGCTTAGATTAGAAAACCGCGCCTACCAGTAATTATTCACGACAATAAGTTGTATAAGCTATTGGCATTATCATCTTTATCAACTAAATTGAAATATAATATAACCACAGGCTTTTCGTCTATTTTCTTACTTGGGATTCGGATGACATCAATCCTGGCTTTAAGGCTACACATTAGATTGTCACAGCTTATCTTGTCTTGAATACTAAATACTATACTTAAATAAATCTATTGATGTATTTAGAAGATTACTAATATATTGTTGGCGCATTTTATAGATCGTGTCAAAATCCCACTTTACCAAATATTTTCTATATAAAATATCGCCTTTGTCAATATTTGATTTAGATAATCAATAATAGGAATGGGCAACAAAACCTGGGCTTTTGTTCTCCAACGTCAATAAAATAAGGACGTTCGATCACAAATAAAAGGCTTTTCTTCTTTTTTCTCCCAAATGCTTTTTGTAGCTATAAATTTCAATGGATTCTCAACATAAAAAAACCGATAATTAGAAATATGCTTTCTTCTGTGGAACAAAGGAAGGAAGGCCGTAAAGGTATGCCACTGCATATAAGAACAAAGAGCATATACACCGTTCAATACCATCATCTATGAAACAGGATCGTTTCAAAGAAGCACTGCCTGTTTCAATAGTTTATAGTATAATAGGAAGAATAAAAACAAAAGATGCTTAAAAACACACAAAAAAAGAACAAAACGTGGATATTTTAAGAAGCCTTTCCAAAAAGATTTTATTAATCTTTTTTTGGATTTTAGTCGAAAAATGGTTCTCGAATGGACGAGGCTGCTGAGGCAAACGGAAAGCAAACCAGTGTATATTAAACTGATTTCGAGGTTTGTTCGACTATAATTGAAACATTTTCAAAAATTCCTCCCCCCTCCACAAAAAAGAACACAAATATTTTTGAAATACTTCTTAGAAACGATTTCTGTTTAAATGCCATCTTAACAAAAGCCGAAAATTAGTATTTTTGATTAGTTCCTAAATTCTTTTATCTAATTTGGTTTTTTTTTTTTTAATTTTTATTGTTCTGCATATATTTGTTCACAGATGCTTTCTTGTCTTGATATCAGTGAACTGATGGAACCTTTACGTCAAATAGCAAAATACTGCTTGAGACTCCGCAATATATATAAGTTTCTAAAATGGGTCGTAGAGAAAAAAGAATGATTTTATAGGCTTACGATGAGAAGAGCTGGAATCTGTAAATCACTGATGGGCAGCCGCAAGATTGGCCATCCTTCATCACATTGGGCCCCAAGATTGAAATTAAATCACGCACGTGCATTAACCAGACCCCTCGAATAAGCTTAAATGTATTTAATACAGGCCGAATATTTAATAAGGAGTTATAGTAACTGCTTATTCATTCATAAATTAAAAGAATTGTCATCAACTTCAAATAGTAAAAGCAATAAAAAATATTTACGGGCACGATGACGTCATCAAGTATCGGCGCATTAAAAAAAATTATACTGACTGTATGAATTTAATTAAATTAAGGGATTTAGTTTAAATTAGGTGTAAATTATACTGAGCTTCATAAAGGATTTCCCTATTGTTAAGTATAGGCAACCTACAAAACGGGCACCCTGCTGGCGCCCATCTATCGGTGCAACTACGAAGGGGCGAGGTTGCTTCATGACGGATGTGGTCAAGGGTCAACAAAAGGTCTCGTGGGGCCCAACTCAGAAGCCAGATGGGCCGCAGGTTGCCCACCAATGATCTGGAGGAATTTAATTTGCTTATTAGCTCATTACTGGCCGTCTGATTAAAGAACTTTTCTGGACAAAAGCTGTCACGTGGCGCGATCTAGAATTCAGAAATTTGCTCTCGAATTCTAAAAAGGCATTTATAAGGAATGTGGCGCGTGTGTTTTGTTTTTGTCCCCCCATCTCTTTTTGTCGGTCAATGCGGACGTTGCAGCCCGATCTTGGTCCAGTGCTGATGTACGCATGTTCCGGCGTTTAACTTCATCATCAGAATACTTGGTTTTTAACTAGTCATTTTCATGATTTCATTAGGTATCTGGAATAAAAAAAGACCTGAAAGGAAGCCCTGGCTGGTTTTCGGCGTAAAACTGCGAGTTTTCTCGACCGCTAATCATCACGGCCGTCACGCCGCGCTCGTTCGCCCTTGCGGTTCATACTAACTCGGTCACACGACTCTGCCAGTTGCATCAACCGGCCAAACCTTTTAAAAAAAATTATTGCCTGTTACGGGTTTTCATTTCTTGTCAGCATCACAGTCGAGTGGCAACCAACGGCAGGAGTGACCGGTCGCGGTCTGGCGACGGTCAGTGCAGCACTTTGTTTTGGTGATTTTAAAACACGTGGCGGAAAAAAATCCAACACGGAAGATAACAGAACCTTTATCTCGTGTTATCTGATTCGTGCCTCCAGCAGCAACTGCGCCAATCCAAGTGGAAACCATCTAGCTCGCTATCAGGTGTCGTTGTAGAGGCCATTATGGTTGGGTGACTACTTTCGTTTGTAAAGGTAACTAAATCGTAAAATATTACCGGATCGTTAAGAGCTCGATTATGGATGGAAATAGATGGCAAAATTTTCAGAAATAATTTTAAAATAAACATTTAGGTCTAGCAGGCTCGTGTAATTGCTTTGCCTGCTTAAGTGGTCAGTACCTCGCTCTATCGTTTTAAAATTGTGTAAAAAGGATTCTTCCAATATTGTTTATAGTTAAAACGCATTACCTCCCTTTTTATAATGTTTCTTCACAATGTGGAGCTTATGTCTTATGCATACACGGAGGCTGCTGAAATTGTTGCCTAGCAGTAAACTCACAGAATCAGGCCTAGCGGAAAAGAGAACCTCCCCTGCACCCATTTTTTAAAAATCTCACAAGGTAAAAGAGACTTTGATTCGACTAAGAAACTCTCCCCCCAAAAAAAGATGATGCGCTGTAATTTAGTGCAACGTTACATATTGTTGTAGCTGTGAAATAGCTTCTTAAAGCTAAAGATTAACTGTTATATCAATATATCTTGTCGGAGGAAAACCGCAGTATCAGAGATCACCGCAGACCAGACGGCGCTGAAAGACTGCAAGATTTCCATCCTCTTGTGTTTATAGCAAACCGCATATTTAAACTGACTGTGCCCTTCTATAAATCACGCAAGTATTAAGTAAAACGTAATAAAATAATAGGTATAATTATAATCTGATTGATGCCAAGGGTCATTGCTTGATAATTGCTTATTTCGTTTCAGCAACAGATGCTCAAAGCGAATCTTGTCATGATTTACGATCTCACAAGACCGAGTTTGTCAGTGATGAATACGTAATCCAAGATTTTTCCGCAACCATTTTGAAATTTTCAAAGTTTTAAATAATTGATAATTATTTTAAGTCATGTAAAACTTTCACCCCCAAAGTTCTTAAAAATCGCGATGATTTATTTGTTATGTTGTTTAGATACATAAAAAAGCCAAACTATATGTAAAACTAAACAGTTATATAAGTTACTATATCCACTTTCACGTAGCTTATATGGTAGCAATATAGCTATCAATAAACACAGTTGTGTAGTTATCATTTCTGGTTTTTCTTTCTTATGGGGCTTATTCTTGCATCTGATTCATTTATCTGGTGTTTTAAAGATTCCGACCTTTAAAGGGATTATGTTATAACAATAGACAATTGGCGAAACAATACATCCTCCGATTTTCAGTATGCATTTACAAAATTACATAAAAACAAAGAAAATTTTGAGGCTCTACTTTTGCATTTTGAATATAGGTAAAATATGTATATTGCCATACCATTTTCGATACTTACAAAAATGGATATATATCAGAGTTAAATTTATATGTTTCATGTCTTAGTATGCTTATATTAGATGTCCAGATGGGCAGATAGCTAACGACTTGGCGATATTTCACCTATTTACTTGCGGTCGTTTCAGAGGCCGTTCAAACTGAAACCAGAGTCAACGAAAGGCTGCTGATGATGCAGAGGGATTTTTTTTTTTGGGGTGTGGATCTAAAGCGAATATTATCCTGATGTTGACCAATATAGATGCTACCTTTGTGCTACTATAAAAAAGAACGTGCCTTTATTTTACTGGTATTGTTTATGCAACCACAAAAAAAGAGTCAAAGATTGGTTTGACATCATCAGCTCGGACTTTGCTAAGGAGAATTTGTAGCGTGTGAGAAAACCCTTCTAAACAGTACAAATGAAATGCTTTAAAATATCTGGTTATGAAATTTGTTAGTGGCGGCAGGTACTTTAGGGTCCCGGGCTTTAGCAGTTAACTTTTGAAGGTCCCCACCTGTGTTTGGGGACTGGATTTCCATGGTATGACCTGCAATCTGACACATAGGAAATATGAATTGGCTTTATGACGTCTCAATTCTATCGAGTGCATTACCACTTCAGTGGAATGTTTACCATTGTACTACGAAGGCTTATCAAGACTTGATACCCATATATTTCAGGAAGATGGCGCTACATGTCAGATCTCTCGTGCGACTGCAGTCTGGAAACGAATCAAGGCATTCAACGTTTTCCAGTCTTCCACGAGTATCCCAAGTCCTAATATGGATCCACTCAAGCAAATTGGGAATATGTAGATGAGGGATGAAAGTAATTCGTCCACGTTCCACCAGTATGATGGAAGAAGAAAATTTCTTAGGTTTTATACATATAGAGGGAAGCCTGGATCAGAGATTAATACGAAAATTTCGTTTATTAAAAGCCAAGCAGAGTAGTGTTTCGTAATCCTGCAAAAGGTGGCTTTACCGAGTTCTAACGTTAAAAATTTCCCTCTGTTGCTTTGTATACTTGAAATTTTCTACAACATAGTAATATATAATTTAATATTAACATTTCTCTACATAATGAATTTTATTTGTACGATTTTTACTTGAGTAAATTCTTTTAATGTTGGTAGATATTATGGTGTCTTCGAGATTATACACATGTTTTACCTAATAACTCCCAACGTCTACTGGGAGAAATTTTATAGAACTTATTATTACATGTCTGCCTTTTCCAGTGTCAGATTGCGCTGCAATCTTAAAATTTTTTTCTAACCTTTTTAGAATATTGCCTTTTCATATTTCAGCATCGTTTTTCCGATGTGGTTTGATGCCTCGAGTATCTGCAACCCGCTCCATCAGCAAACAGGTCGTACCCACGAAATGTCGGGAATTGGCTTTCTGCTTGTCTCTTCATCATTTTGGTTTCCCGTGACCTTTCGGTTGTTCCTGAATTATATATATATATTTTTTTAAAATTCTTTTTGGGAGAAGAGATATGTAATAGCGTAATTCTTCATTTTATGTATTTGCTTATTTTGGTTCATGACTGCTCTGGCTAGTCGACCAGAGCGTGAGTTTCCCTCGAGAAGTGCTTGTTCGGAATGGATGGTTTCCGAAGCCAAAATCATTATCTGCAACACTTGGCATCGTCAATAAACAAAAGACAAAAAAAAAAAAACGAGCGGCATCTTTTACAATTTCAAGATAAAAAATAGTTAATTATCTTTTTTTTCAAAGTGACAAAACGAAAGCAATTTATGTGAAAAGCTTTGTTTTGGGAGATAGGAGTCGGGGCTTTATTCTAAACCAGCGTAAAACAGCTGATGCAACTGATAGATAAAGGAAGAGCAGGAAGGTGGCATTAAAGAAAGATGGTTTATTTGTAAAAGCCGATCTACGGAAGAAAAATAGAAGAAAAACATCTTTTTTTTTTTACATAGGTGGGACGTGAAATAATCACCTGAGTGTTGTCAAATGAGAAAAGTAAATTTAAATATCAAATTTAACTAGGAAATAAACAAGGCGGAGGGGGGTGTGTCAATATAAGGAGGGAGAAAGATATAGAAAGACAGTTTATTCTAACAATATGGTGCTCGTTTTGACCAAAATAGCTCGACATGAACTTTTCGGCCTGGAAGAAATAAAAACGAAGGCTAGAAAAGCCTAAGTTAACCTTATAAATTAAAGTCAAAGAGAGATGCGGCGGAGGGGACTGCTGAATAATATAAGGAAATCGCTTCCTCAGCAGCACGTGAATAACAACAGGACAGTTTTAATAAACTTTACAGCAAGACTATCAAACGTCTTTGAAGGGTGAAAGTAACGAATAAATCAGGCTTGAGTTGACAAAGGAACATCATCAGGGTTACACGATTCAACAGTGGAGATATGGTTGGACGAGAACCGTTATGGAATCTGTTGCTCTCAAGATGAGAGGTGATTACAAGGGCCGATACTCGCAAACATGGACAGCAGCGGTGGTATCTCGAACGGACAGCGACAATTGTATAATGCGTCCTGACCCGTTACAGTCACCACAAAAATATAGTTGTATGGTCAAGATGTAACTCCTGGCAGCAGTAACGGAAAATCTCATTACCGCTGCGACTAATGATGGAAGCAAAGCTGTTCCTGCCTAATTCGGAAGTGCCGGCAACGCCCTCTAACGGATAACTGGGGTGCTACATTCGCTCGCTCGAGTTATCTCTGATGTTGAGAAGTTATCTTCGTTGTTGTGGCTGATATACGACACAACACGTAACATATTGTGCCTTTTGTATTATTATTATTATCGTTATTATTTTTTCTTATTTTGAAAATCTGTGCAACCTTTTTCAGAGGTATAGTTCTTAAGAATGAAAAGCTATTAGAAAATAATGACTGAGGTAAAAAGGATTTAACACGACGTCAAAGAACGCAAAAATTAGTCATCGATAACAAAGACGAACCTTCTGAGAGCCCCTTCCTCGTCAGTAAATCGTTTTCCGAAGTGTCGTATTTGGTCTCGCCCATTGTCTCGATTATTATCAAACAGTTATTATTAACCGGCTTCTGTGCCATTCGTCCCCAGCAGGCTACGGGACATGTTTAGTCGAGTAACATCCAGAAATAATTTAACTTAAAATTAAAATTTAAAAAAAAAAAAACGTGCGATTCTCGATTCTTCGAGACATCAGAGTTTTGACTGCGCGCGCAGCCACCAGGGAATGGATGCCTACTCTGTTTAATGAAACTATTGAAACACAAAATGTACAGCAAATTTGTTTGGATTTCCCATCACCAGCGACCCGAGTCTCCGAAATGAAAGCCGGGCATACTATATCAATTAGTTCGACGTCTCTGCCATTAGTTCCCGGGGATTGGGGATCGAATAGTCGCCTCTCTCTAGGAAACATCTGTCTTCTGATCTCCTTCGCACTAGCTTTCCATCTCTGGTCTTTGTTTGCTCTCCTCCACATACTACCAAAATAGTAAATGCATATAATTATATATAGATAGATAGATAGATAGATGGAGAATCTTTTATCTAAATTAATTTAGTCTGACATCAAAAAAAGTATTTTAATATTAAGTTTTTCAAGATAAAAACGTTTAGACAATTTTATTTCACAGGAGAACAGAGCGTTAATCGATGACGTCTCGACGCCTGGTTCCCACTTAGTATCTTAGATTACGAGAGTTTGAAGAGATCAGCCGAAACTGGTCATTCTAGGAAATAAAAACAGTAAGCATCTTGCGTTTTGCAATTCTGATTGTTTCATATGTCTTGTTACTATGCATATTTGGTCACTTTACCTAATATTTACTAGCAGGGTAAAAAGGTGTTATTTTTCTACTTCAGAATTGACTTCTGCGGTCACATGGGATAATTTCTCTTTACGTATTCATCCAACGGCCAATCAAGACTCCGCTTCCAGCACAGAAACGGACAAACTCTCTGAATTAAAAGATGTGACTGTTGTTACTGGTTCAACGACTAAAATTAGTATGTATTATATATATCAATAGCCACGGATAAAACCTTTAAATTATATAATTTATTCACTCATTTTTTTATTTTTTTATTTGGCGGGATATTTCCTGACTTTAGAGGTCTCGTATGATAACGAGGGAAGATGTTTGGTAACCAGGCAAATTACCCGAGTACAGTTGGGTCTCTTGAGCGATGGTAAAGTTGTAAGGCAATCGAAAGTTTACAGCGGAAACCCTAACAAATATTTCTCAAACACTCTTCCAGAACTTTTCATTTTTGGATGCGGGATGAAACTGAAGTACATTCGAGTGGCCGACTGATGAAGAACGAGAAGAAATTCCGATATGGATGTACGACAAACGGAGCCGGTTCCAGTAATTTACCGCTGGACCGGCGACAGCCCATTCCGAGTCGACAAGAGGAAAGACCACGATGGGACTGTAAAAAAAAAAAAAAATATCATGGTATATTTGAAAAGGTAATGTCATCCAAAACATCTTTAATGTCAAATTAGAGCGGAATAGTAGTTTCACAAGTCACTGCTCTACGACCATCAATCGTATCATTACCATTTCAACCTCAGGTGTCTTAAAATATGTTGACTAAATACCACAACCATTTGAACACAAATAAGAGGCAGAGTTCTTGGGCTGGGGCATCGCGGATGGAAAGTTCGAAAACTGAGGTGGTACACGACACGAAGGGTTAAGTGGAAATTTGTCATAAAATTGTAAGTTGGTTAGGGACAGGGAATGGGTGAAATTTGTCCATATCTCTCGCAGAAACATTGATTCTACCTACACCAGCATGATAAAGTTCTGATAATTACCCGAAATTTGGTCTTGTTTAGACACGGACGTTAACGTTTGCAAGTGTAGTTAAGTTGTAAAGATATAAAATTATGTAGCTATCAAAATTCGTTACGCCACACCATTTAAAAAGATGGAATTTTAGTTTATTTCCTGGAATCACGTGGGTTTTCACAGTTTGAAATTTGCTAATATTTTAATTATTAATTCAGACGAGAACTGAGCGAATCGGAGTGTTATTTATGCCGGGGGGAACCCGGACTTTTGTTCAGCGCGTGGTCCAGTGTTGCTTTCTTTTTATGGTGGAGGTCACCGGTTCGATTCCTGCAGGTTAACATCTGGTTCGGCGCATCTCTCCCCGCCATTCCCAACAGACTCGGTTTCGTATCGATCTTTTCCACCAGCCCTTCTTTAAAGATTTAACGAATCTCCATCGTAAGGAATTCTGTTGGAAGCACCGAACCTATTCTGGCGCAGGATCAGCGACTGTCCTCACCGGACCAGCCGCGACCGTCGTTGGTCTTCTTACCTTATCGGTGTGTGTGTGTGTGGCGCAAAGAGCTGGATGTTCGTGTTTTTTGGAAACGACACCAGAGGGCGGGCAGTGGCGTTTGGTCAACGACGCGCGCTGCCGACAATCGAATGCGGTATCTGCGAGACTCTCGCGAGGTCGAGATAGGAAAGGGGAGGTAAGCCGGCGAGTCTCTCCCTTCGCGTATCGGTTTCCTCGAGCACCAGCAGTCGGCGCTGCGGATACTCCATTTTAATTACGATTCTGTACCTCGTTTTATCGATTGCTGAGATTTTCAACATCACAACAACAACAAGAACAAAAAAGAAAAAAAGGCGGTGGGGAGAGGGGTTCGAGTGGAAATATGTTTTCAGCAGAATCTCTGCTCCGGGCCCTTGTGACTGACGCTGATGTGCACGCGTCTGTGGTTAAATCAGCTCGTCTACAGTTACCGCCATCATCTATCATCATCCCAAAAAAGAAAAGAATGGGACACTTCTTCGTTCGGAAAAAAATTGATTCCCCCCCAAAAAAATAATTAATCAGGTTTCAAATAAATTGTGAAGTTTATCCTAATATTTTTGCGAAATATATTATTGATTTCTGCAGCATTATCCGATTGAAGTGATTTTCCAACATTTGCAATGGTGTTCCTCCTGACACCGTACCAACTTGTTCTACAGCAGGCGAATCGCCATTGTTTTGTTTTTTTAACGTGAGTAACATTATCCATATTAATTATTATTATTATTTTTAAAATATCTGTTGTTTTTTTTTACTCCGGCCAGGATGATGAATAAAGCACTTCGCATTTTAATCGACCAAATCTTATCGGATCGTAATCACTCTGAGTCGACGTACAAAAGGATGTACAAGTGTTGTTGGTCCTCTCCCTTGTCCCCTCATATACGGAGTACATGCGGCGAAACTGTGCCACTCGCGTCAGATATTCTATTAAGTTTCTTTCTGCTGACATATAATTTAACAAAATCGTTTCAATAATCATCTAATACAACCGAAACAGTTTAAAAAGAAAAAAAAAGAAAGATACAACCAGTAACGTTTCACATTTCTGAAGAATTATATTAATACATTCGTATATTTTTCAAAATTTACTATTGGCTTGTTGTCGTCGTTTTTAATTAATTATATATATATATTTTTTTTTTAATTAATCACGCACATGACTGTAAAAAAATTATAATGGTTTTCTCTGAAGCTTGATAAATTTACAAGATAGTGTTGCCCCTGATGGAGATGTTAATCTCTATTTTAGTGTTGTCAGGGACAAATGTTAAATGTTACATCTGCCTTCTGGATATAACATTAGAACATTTCCTTTCCAAAAAAAAATAAATAATAATAATAAAATCATTTTATTTCCCTTTAACAGTTTTTTTTTTTAATTATACCTTAAAGGCTTCACATATTCAGTACATTTAAAAGTTAACATTAAGCATGAATGTAATGAAAACGGAGAACTTAAGTTATTACTAAAAGTTCTCTCAAACTGTAAAAAATATCTATGACAGTGTTTTAAATTTTAAATTTAAAAAGTATTAGTATTATTTATTTACGTCTATTATAACAAAACAACTTTAGAGGATTTCTTACAATTATTAAATAAAAAAAAATAACAAGACAGGTAAAAGCATAAGTATCACCGATTATTAATTGTATATACTTGCAATTTTAACGTTTCTTTTAACACACAGACATAAACAGCAATTACATATACGAGTACACACTGCATTACTTCTAACTCAGTGTGTGTCTGTGTGGTGTGTCGTCTGTTGTGTGTGTGTGTGTGTCCTGTGTGTGTCTGTGTGTGGGTGTCTGTGTCTGTGTGTGTCTGTGTGTGTGTCTGTGTCTGTGCGTGTCTGTGTGTTTGTGTGGTGTGTAAATAAAATTATAAAAAAAAACATTCATTAACACTTAAAACCAAAAATATTTCACCATTTTTCGCACTACTCAACTTATCTTTAGTTCTAAACTGACTTTTAAAGTGAAGGTTTGCTGATGGAAAGTAACCGGTAGTGATCGATCGGTATTTAGCATAACCAATACAAGCAGGTATATAATAATGGAATATGCGCTCATTTATCATAGACGAGAGGAATCATTGTATTTTAAAATTAAGCAGCTATGACTAATATAAGATTTTCGGTTTCTTTAGAGCTTTTTTATCAATGCGGTTTCTTCTGTCTTCTATTCCAATGATGCTGACAGTTTCTATCTCTGGAACTATTGAACTGAGGCTTTTTCCAGTACTAAGCCTTATCCAGATTGGCTGATTTATATTAATAAAAAATGTAAAAAAAAGAATAATAAATGATAGCTGATTAATTATTTACAAATGAAAACAAGTCCGTGCTGATTATAATCAACACGGACTTTTATAATTTAACGCTTCGTAACAAATATTTTAAGTGGATGGTCCAGATTGATCTGTGATAATCCTACGAGGGTAAAGATTCTGTCTATGTATTTGTATTTTTTACGGAAGTGTTTCCTCCTTGCCTCATTTTGGCAGGAAAAGATCCGTTTGTATCGAGGAGTGCGGCTGCTTTTAATGCTTAACCTTCGAAAGTCAATCAGACATACATCAACAAATCTGCTACTGGCTCGAGCTTCTTTCTTTGGAATTCTGCATGATTTACACCAGGTACGCAGTCCCCCTTGAAGATGGTTTTAGCCGGCGAGCGGAATCCTGTCAACAAGCATAATTCCGTCATATGAATTAAAGGTGATTCCTATGTTCCACAAGAGACAGCACTGAACTGCTCTTGTGTCATGGTTTAGTAGAAATTCGTAGTGGCAACATCGTTGGCCAGATTTTTCTTGAAAACAGGGTCACGGGTGAATAGTTCCTGCAGATACTATAAGACGCCTTTTGGTTTGAAATTTAAACGATTTATGGTCTGTGCAAGATGGAGCACCCACCACCCATTTTTACCGTACAGTCTGACGACGGCTGGATGATGTTTTCCGAGCCGGGGGTTCGGCATACACAATCTAGTTAAGTGGCTTTCGTGATCTTGTCAGTTAGCTGTCTATTACCTTTTCTTGTGGGGAGTCGGGAAGAAAAGAGTGCATGCTCAGAAAACACACATTGCTGAACTTAAGATGAGATTACGCATAAATTCAGTTCCAAACCGTACATAAGAGTGTCACTGTGAAGGAATGTTTGAACAAAGCCGCAGAAATGTTGTTTGAACGTGACAAAGTGTCTGCATTTTATGTTATGACGAGAAATAAATACGGATTTAATTAAGCAAATAAATATCTCTACGTTATTTTGTTGCGCAGATATAGCATTTGAGTATGTTCGGTTAATTTAAGAACATCTCTCTACATACAAGTCATCAGACAAATTTTAAGGTGGTAAATAAATAGGGCTACATCAACTACTGATTGATGAAATTAATTTTTAAAAGTTGGTATGATATATTATTCAAAATTAATTAGGAAGAGTCTACTGTGGCCCAAGAAGTTTCTTCATCAATTACAGCCGCACATTTACCTTGAAACATTGATTGTCATCTTTTATTATTATCTCCAGCACAAGATTAGATTTTTTGCCCAGTGATTCTAATTAAAAACGATAACAAGTTGCACATTTAAACAGCTGTGTAATGTTTAAAATAAACTTGAAAGAGAATACTTAAAACAAAAAATTGTCAGTATGCAGAATTTGTAGTTAACACAAAATATTAATAAGATGTACGTTTTGCATAAATTCTAGATGCAGATATTGTAACTCCACCAAAACAGTTTTATGAACGTCAGGTATGTAATTTAGAATTACCTGTACGTCGTAAATCTTTCAAGTTCTGACGACAAGAGGGGGGATCTTCTAAATTAATAACGTTTTCCAGTTTTTTTGTTGAAGTTAAGAGAAAACAATCACTTCAATAAAATCTACAATTTTTTTTTTTTTTGCAAAAAATTCGAAAAATTATTTAACTTTTTTCTTTTTTTCTCTTTATAAAATTAAAATCTTGAAAATGACATTAAAATACTTTTAGGTTTCAGCAGTTAGTGAATATTTTAGTATTACTTTTTTTTTTGCCTTCTGAATCTGGTAATCTCATCTTTAAAAATTCAAAAAACCAGGTGTCAGTTTTGCTCATATTTCTGATCAAGATTGTTTATCTGTAAAATTTTCTCTCGTGGAAATAATTCCTTGTTATTACTTTTGTGGCTTTATTTTCTTGTTGGTATTCTCAAGCGGCTTTGGTGCAGCTGAGTGTACATTATCGGCAACAGTAGTAGGAGATCGACATTTCGATCAAATTCATAGGTGCAGATCCTGCTGACAGAAATCCTTCAGTTTTTCAAAAGCCAAAAATAATTGCAGGTCTACAAAATAAATTCAGACATAACAAAAAATCAGAAAGAAGGAAAACCAACCGTGGCATTGTGGCTCTCAGAAGTGACCCGATTTCGAGTATGACATCGTCCAAGGTTCAAATCATTGGTGGGTCCTCAGATGACTAAGCAGTCTTAGTATTGATTTTGCAGGTCACCTGGCAGTGGCGACACACGATGTTCCTTGTTCCTGGAAGGAGAGGGAGTCGTGGTTTCTCTCCTCGTCCTTCCCTTTTCGGTCGCTTTAGGGTCTCTTGGTTGACTCGGTCCTCTTCGAAGAGTTTTCGTGGACCCGCGCCTTAGCCGACACCACTGAAGACGGTATACTGTGTCGTCGTATTATACTGACAAAACCAATGAAGGAAAGTATTTCTGGAAAGGAACTCTTAAAGATTTTTAAAGACTTTCTCCATATCCGCGGTTACAAATTGCACGCAGTTTTACCAGGTTTCCTAGGATTTCTCTGAAACTTCATAAAAAAAAAGCTAAATGAGGCCAGTTTTCCTTATAAAGGCTGACACAGCTCCAATGGGGTATATTCGTGATGTTTCGCACCAAGGGTATAGTCTTAGGGTTTGAAACAGTAATCGAAGTCTTCGATGAACCCGTGGTTATTAGAATTCCGTAGACAGGTAGATAGCGCCTTGCCTCGCATTTGAGAGAACCCGACTGGGGTTAAGGCAAATTTCCTTATTTACCTGGCAGTAGCCGGTCACTCTTTCCGGAGTGATGATTCTTCCAGCGCCTCTTAGCACCAGGTTACATACATTACCTACAATTGTAGTGAGCGGGCGAACAATAGCTCATAAATACACTCTAAACGAGCTCACCCACCCAGGTATATGCAAGTGTCATCCGATCGGCTGTCTTCGGTGGCGAGGAGGGACTCATAAGTATTCGTTCTGCTGAAACAAACCGGCGGTTAAGCGAAAAACAATGGCTGCTGTTGACCATGTTTTCCCTGCTAAGAAAGCTACTTAGATTTCTGGAAATAATTAAACTAATAAGTAACACGGAACCTCAGGAATATTAGCTTTATTATATTTTATTCTGCTCAATTTTAATACACTTAATCAAAAGACTTCAAAATATCTCAAGATTCAAGCGATCAGAAAAATCAAATCAGCAGATGTACCTAGGGAGAAGATCTAAGGAAGGAAGTTCAAGATGAGTTCGCAATTAAAAAGAAATCGGTTAAAGTTTGAAAACAAATAGATGCAATAAAAAAGGGGGGAAAACAGTATGATAACATTTTAAATATGGGAAATAATCTGACGGAGATATTGATAATTTACTGAAAGTGGGAATTAATTTTAAAATTGTATTCGGAGAAAGTTCGTTTCTATAAGCGCTGTGTGAACCCCGGCCGGCCTCTTAGTCGACTCTTGGAAGAGTTTAAAGAAATCGCTTCGCTGAGCTTGGAGGCTGAGGAAGAAAACAAATGGATTCTCTAGAAAGGCTGATGCGAGACAAGAAACACCCAATTACATAATTAAAACGTGAATTCAGTGCCCCACATAACAGTTTAATTTAGGTTTTCATTTCCATATTTAACAACAAGATAAACTTTTGTAATTTGAAAAATATATATGAGCCCCATACTTCGATATTCCTTCCGGTCGTCCTTTCGATACAAGGAAAGAGAGGATCTTACAGGAAAAGTGTACGTCGTTACTCACTCAAGTGGTTTTAATTAATTATACAGACAACTTTCTCCAGGCATTCTGGTTTCCTCCCACATCTCAAAATGAAGAGTTCTATTAATGACTACAGTAGCGGAGTACTATCCCTCCAGCCTTGTGTCTTCTCTGCCGGAATGGACTGCGTCTCCAGCGCTGTGACGTCAACCTGACAGTAACAAGCAAGACTGGTTTTTCATTCAGATAAACACTAGCTACAATATATTAACTTTTCAGAATATTTTGCTTTTGTTTTCTTCATATACAGGAGGAATTTTTTTTACCATGGCACCAGTTTTGTAAAACCATCTTTTTTTAATTTATTTTTTGTAAAATTAAATGCAAAGAAAGGGTAAAACTGAAAAATAAATTTCTTTCTGACATGATGCTTGGAGTGAAAAGTTCGCTGTAATGCAAAATTAAATATCAGAAGAACCACGATGGTTTTCTTCATTGTTATTGCTTTAAACGCGTTTTAGAGGAATATTTAGCATAATAACTGTCTACACAGCAATCGTCACCACCGATTATCTATTTTCGACAAATTATCAAAACAATTTACATCCCCAGAATACGTTTTACGATATCTGCTTCGTGAATGTCCGTCTAGTTGTCGATGTTACTGTTCTAAATTAGTTTTTTAAAAGTTTGACACACACACACTAATAAACATACACTGACGCAGAGACATAAGACACACACATTAACACACACGCATTAACAAACATACACTGAAACACAGTAACGCACGCATTAATACATACACATTAACGCATACACACACACATTAACATACACACACACATACACAAACTTTACTTAAAAATAATGTAAAGCGATTTTATGGGTAGCCGTCTCTTGCGATTCTTTCATGTGGCCGTTTGTAGTTATTCGCTCGCTTAATGATCAACAGAGACCGTTAAAAAGTTTTAAAATAATAAAATTTCGTGATAAATTGTTTCCTTAAAATAAACAGCGGTTTTATTTAATACGCGGGTATTCTGTGTCTCGTTACCGTGTTGAAACTTGGTAGTTCGTAAGACTTACTGAGCCCGCTATAGCGTCCCTTTGTAGTTGCACAGAATGGGTTGTTGCAAAAGTTTTGTCGACTTTTTAACAGCAGCAATGAGACTTCATATCGGTGCTGAACATGGAGTTTATTAATCAAAGTAAGTTCCATTACAAACAATACACTTCTGCCAACGAGTTACAAGAGCATTTATACCATTTTTTTAAAAAATCTGGATTTCTGGAGTCGAAAAACTTTTGGAAGACAGTTGCAATGGCTGCTTGGTTGGAGAAAGATTTCATACGGAAGAAGCTGTCGAGGTTTTTGAAAAGGTGGAAGTCTGTGGGTGAAAGGTCTGAATGGACTAGATGAGGGAGAACTTCGTACCTCAACGTGTTCAGTTTCTGAAGAGTCACTTTTGAAACATGAGGGCAAGAATTGTCGTGGAGCTGGATTGGGCCTCTTCGATTCACCAATGCCGGCTGTAGTTGGGAGAGTTTCTGATAATCAATGTTTAATTCACCACAGTGTCTTTAAGCTGTAATGGTTTTGCCAGGTTGCAAGAAGTTACAGTGGATGACACCAGATGCAGTCCACCAGACAGTGACCATGACCTTCCTTGGGTGGAAACTGTCGAGCCACTGTGCTGATAGTTTGTGATTGTCGTAAAAGATCCAATTTTCCTAACACGTAATGATTCTGTCAAGAAATGGATCGTTTTTGTTTCTTTTGACAAGTGAAGAGCAGATCACCTATCGACGATTTTGTTCTTGTTCATTCAACTCGTGAAGAACCCATTTTTCAAGCTTTTTCAACTCGCAGATTGCGTCAAGATGCCGGGAAACAGTTTCAGTGCTTACGTCAAGCTCTCCAGCGATTTCTCGCAAAGTCTTTCTTGGATCGGTGTCAACTGAGGATCTCAGACAGTCGTCATCACAACTGGAAGGATGTCCGCTACATTCCTTATCTTCGGGGCTCCCACTCCTGATCGAAACTTTTCAAACCATCGTTGAACCGTGAGCTCATTGCCGTGTCCTCATCCAATGCCTGCTTAATTCTACGAGTTCCCTCGACCGCTTTGTGGCCCAGTTTGAACTCGTGAAACAAAATGACACGAAAATCTTTTCTATCCCTGCTTCATTCGGAGCCCTGAAACAAATATCCATTTTATGATTTTTATAAAGGTAGGTTTTTCATAATGTATGCCAATGCAGAGGCTACAAAACGATATATAATTTATCTACATGGATACAGCACGTTCGTCTAAATCAGTTTAGTCTAAATCACTTTAGTCTAAAAGCACATAGGGCTAAAGGCACAAAAGTGTACAAGCATTTGATCTATTTGAAATTATTTTAAACACAATGACTGATTAGGACGTAATCAGAGTGCAGGGGTAATATTGTTAAAACAGGGTTTGTGTATATTTGTCAAAACTTGAACAAACAGTGTTGTAAAACTAATGACAATTGCTGAATACGATTCAACCGTAGTGGAAGTGTATTTGTTATGAAATCGTGATTTTGTATACTGCATTTACAACTCACTTATTTAATTCACCTAAAACAGAAAGTAGCAAATAAGGATTATTTTACTTTAGTGAATTTTGAGATTTTATTTTTTACAAAGGAACGTATTTTCATATCAACTGAGTGACTTGAGACTCGACTCGAAATTTTTTCTGAATGACTCGAGACTGACTCGGGACTTGCATTTAAATCATGCCTTTATTTACTTCCGATTTTAATTGCTTTTATTCTATAAAAATAAATACAATCATGTAATTTATGAAATAAATACAACACATGACTGTTGTTTATATCCTTTTGTGATCAACATTTAGCACACCACATTTGGAGAGTTTTTAGACCAAGGTGCTTTCAGACAGATGTACTGACAGACAGAAACGTCATTAGGCTAAAGCGCTGACAAAAGGGGTACACACATCTGCATACACCTTCACAAGCTTGCAAAAAATGAACCCCCAAATTAACCTAATATAAAAACCGCCAAAACTTTTGTAACGACCTGGTAGAAGGAAACGAGCGAAAAGGTGGGGGGTCATACCAGCCAGGTACTTCAAATCGAATTCGGGCCCTCTGCCCTAGCATCCATCCATCAGTCTACCAGTCAATCTGCCCTCTCTCTTTTGTTAAATTTACTCTCGTTGACTTTCGGCGGTCCCCGGATTCTCGGAAAAGAATAACATTAAAGTTCCTTAACGGTTAAAATCGAAGCGCGGCCCCTGATGCCGGGTTCTTTCCCATCCCAGCCAATACCAATGAGTCCGCTGTGCTGCTTTGTCCCCGAGCATTTCGATGGTCGCGAGCCAGGCGGTGCGGAACGATTTAGATGCATTTATCATTAAAAATCACGGTCACGTGCCCGTGGCTATCACAGATGACGAGACACAGCGGGTTACGGCCGCCGCCTATGTACTTTCGGAATTATCAGGTAACTCTGGACCATGCAAACAATTTATCAACTTTTCTTGCCTTTTCACTCCGAATAATACGGTAAATTACGCATACGCGCGAACTATTTTTCATCTCCGTACGAATTAGTTACTTTGAAACACTGAACTTAGGAAATCTGCTTAAACGCAGGCGCTAATGGGTTGTCTCCCCAGCAGGACGAGTATCGAGCTATATCCGCTGCGCCTCTCATCGTACCTGAAGTGCTTGACACTAATGATGGATATCTTATTGCATAATTCCGAAACGCGATGAGTGTTTCGAGTGGGAAGACACAGATGGTGTGGACGAACAAAAAATGAATTTATTAAATCGCAAGAAGCACCACCGAATTCAACTTGTTCTTGCGCATTTGTAAGGAAAATAACTCATCGACGTCGCTTCCATGCTTGGTAATAATTTGTCTGCTTAAATAAATGGCCTAAATGGTTATTTTAATTAAATATGCTTCGTTGTTTGCTTTCGTTATTTTTTTATTTTTTTTAAAAAAAATTATGAAATATTTCTCATAAACTCTAAAAAAAAATGTAATAGTTCGGTAGTAATCCCTCACGTATCTTGTGCACTCACTCATACCTGGGATCGTTCTTTAAAAGACACTTTTTTGATAAGACCAATTTTTAAAAATATAAAGCAGAGACAGGGAAGTTAAGGGTTCAGATATATTATGTTTAGAGACAGAATAAGAGAATATACAAATGATATTTTAGCCCAAACTAAGATAAACAGTAACTTCACTTTTCGAAATCTCTAACTTACGTTTGTGTTATCTAAATATATTCTAATATTTTCATTTACGTGTCACTCATTAATATTTTTAACAAGACAAAAGAAACGGTGACATTTTTTTTTTTTAAAAGCACTTTAAGGAATATTTTGGATTTGGCCCCCTTTTCGACATAAGATAAAACATCTTAGGTAGAAACAAACAAAATCCCACAAAAAGGGGGGGAGGAATTGTCCCTCATTGGTTGAAATTTAAAGTGAGCTACTAATTTTACTCTCAATTTACTCACTTATGCTTGGCGTTTATTTTTGAAATAATTTACCTACTTTAGTAAGTAATGGGCTATTTCCCTGCTAAAGTCTTAATTACTTCTTTATTACTATACTTTACGGAGCAATAAGCGCCCTGCTTATATTGTAGTTATACGCTATCTTCTGTTTTCTGGCCATAACGATCGTTTTATTGGCGAACGTGGACTTGTGCCGCGTCGATCCGGCAGTTCCGTTCCTGAGATGATTTCCCAGTTGTGAATGCGAAATGGAAGTTCGAAATAAAAACTGAACACCGGGCGAGTCAGTAAGACAGAAAGCGTGCGTGGGCGTGAGAATTTGTCCGGAGGCCGAGAAACGTACAGGATTTTTGCAAACTCTGCGAAGAAACAACAGCCAAAAAAAGAAGAGAGTTAATAATGGCATGCACACGGGAAAAGGTGTAAAACATACTTACAAGAAAGAAGACTTTGCTACTTCATTCATAATTAAACAAATGAAAACATTAGCGTGGCTGTAAAGGGAAATCGAGAAGACCTTTATGGTTTCCAGAAACTTTGGCTCAAAAGTCATTAAGTTTATCAAATGTGTAGGTCTGCACTAAAAAATAGAATTAAATGCATATTTATCTTTTGGAAAAATGAATACTGTCGCAGAACGGCAGGGAAAAAAGTAAATCACATTACCCGGCAAGAAAGGAATTATTTCAAAAGAATAGGATTAACTAATTTTACGAATATATTTCGGTCAGTATCATACTTTAGTGGAGAAAGCTATAATTAAAGTGCATCCTTACATTCACCAGCTGATGTATTCATTTCCGTTTTTTTTTATCCTATCAGATTAATTCTGCAAAACCGTTAGTGTTTCTTTTTGTAACAGATTGTAAAAAAAGGAGAGAATATGTAGAATTATCGCAAACCCGTATAGCTGCTTATTCAGGTAAGCAGATAAATAAAAATGATTATGAATTAATGTATGAAAATATTAGTACTGGAAGGCATAGATATGAGCACAGAAAAAATCAGTAAATGAATCAGTAAGTGTGGCACTTAAAAAATGTAATCCGATAATGAGAATAATACGCATTTTATTATATAAATGTTGTTTCTTTGGTAAACAAATCAGTTCAGAAACCAATCTTTCTTGCTTATGGCTCTTTTAAACGGCATCATTCATCTAGTTTATACAAGTACACTTCGGGATAAGAACATCAAGTTAAGCTATGTACTATTCAATCATAATCTTCCAACTTCCAAAGAAATGCTCAAAAAGCTTCCTTTCTACCTTTTAATGTAATTTTTTTGAAAACAAATAAATAGTCTTCCAAATTCCACTAAGCTGACAGATTACTGACTTATTTCCCTAAGCTCTGGCGTTTTCTTATATCGGAATTGTTAAGCATACTATATTTTCTATCGTGTTATTATCCCCTGGACAGGTGCCCACAAATCAACGATTGTATAAATTCCACTGCGTTTCGTCCGCAAAGAAACGCACGTTTATGTTTTCGGTGACACGCAGCCATATTTGGTTAACTAGTCCTGGTGCCATTTTGGAACAGCTGACCTATCAAACGGATAGATGGCGTGGGGTTGAGTCAGTGAGAGGGGTACCTGCTCTATCCCGAAGTGGTGAACTCTCGTCACTTCTCTTTGGTTTTAAATTTCTGAGAAACATCCCTATCGGTAACTTGTCAATAGGAATCGACTGACTACCAGTAAAACCACGTGATGGTGGCCGGAAATCTCAGGTGGAGTTGGTCTTGAAGACGAACACTCACTTTTCTGGGTAAATTTCGGAAACAAACGAAATTACGCCAACTTTAAGAACAAAAAAGCAGTTTTTTGTTTGTTTGTTTGTGTGTGTGTATGTGTGTGTGTGTGTGTGTGTGTGTGTGTGTGTGTGTGTGTGTGTGTGTGTGTGTGTTTCCTTCTCAGGAATCTTAAATTCCAGATGGCAGCGGAAACTGCACCGACCGTGGGTTTTAATGTTAACACCATCAGTCGCTGGAACGTTGAAGGATTTGAGCCCTGGGCTGGGGCTAGCTTTGGTTCTAATCTGGTGAGGTTATCTTTTGATTCTCTAGAAACGGAAGCATTATATCGTTGGAACGCATTTGTTTACTGACCAGTTGGAGAGAAATCGTTGGAAACCTGACGAGCTTTGAGAAGGGAAGATAGATGAAAGCGATTCAAAAATAAAAAGTTGAAGTTGGCAAAATCAATACGGTTGCAATTTTCGCTATTAAAGTCGATCAAAGTTCAAACAGTACCGGCAAGCTTACTGCCAACAAAGCAGAGCAGGTTGAAAGTAAACTTTAATGTAGTTAGCCTTGATGTAGCTTTCGTAAAACAACGTATCTGCCTTGTGATTATTTGAACAATAAAACATCTTTTAAGTGAATTTAAGAAGTTGTCGCAATTGTTTGTTTACCAAATATTCCAACCAAACTAAAACAATCAGGTGGTGGAGGGTTCCGTATGTCCGAAGAGACGATGGGTACAGAATGCTGGCGGGATGCGGTCCAGGTTGCGTGAATTGAGTGTGGCCGGGGCCGGTTCGATCCTGATTGAGTTACCGAATTTCGAACACCTAATATTATCCCCCTCCAAGCCGGTAATTTCCGTTGCACCTTATCGACAATAGGGATCCTCTTTGGGGGTCGGAAAATCGTGGGTCCCGCGTCTAAACCATGTTTTTAAGCTTTACATTTAGGTATGTGATGTATATGATTGTTCAGGAGAACCGTCGGCTGAAGCAAGGTTTTATATCCTTCTTTTATAGGGCTCCCCCCGTTGTGGTGTGAGGGGGGATATCCCTCCCACCCCATACAGAAGGCTGCCTGGACGCTCGAGCTGCTTCCGAACTGTCGGACTACAACTAGTATCTCAAATTAGAGAGATATTTCTACACACAAACCTGACTGTTTACTAAACGACACTGTAGCACTTTTTTTCTACCCCGGTTTATTAATTTGCGACCCTTTTACGCGAGGAGTGCAGACCGGTTAGCTTTGCTTGATGAGATCCCTGCTCACAGATGGCGCAGTAGTGCTGTTTGGTCGGGAATGAACCGTCCGGTAAAGCTGGCTCCTGCTTCATATTGTGACAGGTGGCACGTGAATTAACCATCTTTAATTTCAGAGAATCTCTCCGCCAAAATGCTCGCCAGGAAAGAAAACCATAAAAGGCATGTTAGAGTTTGTTTTTGTTTTTTATATTTTTTCACGATTCTACCGTAATTCCGGAAATTAAAGGAGAGACAAACATCAAGCAGCTGGGTTTTAACTTTTTTGTCACTTATAGATTTCTATTCCGTTCCCATCTGATCAATAATAATTCATCATGCCAGACGCCCGGTTTCGCGTGTTCAGATCTCATAGTCAACCCTTCAGCTTTGTTAAAGGTTACCAGCAAAATGTCAGTAAGATGTCAACGTAATTTATTTGAGAAGATTATACTGTTTAAAAGAAAACAACACGAGCAAACGCCTCAAGACCCTGTTTCTAACACTGATGCCGCGCATCGTAAAGTCCAGCCACGCATTTCTATAATTCGCTGCAACGTTTGAGTCGAGTCCAAAATTTCGTGACTGTTTTACTTGTACCTCTTAACAGTGAATGCAATAGAGTCCAGCCGGTGACCGCGCGGCGATTACTCGACGCCTGGTCTAGGTCTCGGTTCCGGGGCCATGACGGAACATCTGTTCGGCGACTCGGTGTTCCGTGAAGTCGAGGTGTTCGCACCAGAAGTCTGATACTACGCAGATACGGGCATTCAGGCCGTAAACTTCCGTTAGCACGACTGGTGGTCCTGCATTTGCAATACGTTCTAAACATTAAAGAGCTGCATCGATTGTTAGGGGGGAAGGCGGAGGATTAAAAAAAAAGAGAGAAAAGAAAGGAAACAACGAGTAAATGTCAACAAAGGACTGCTAAGTGTCCAGAAACTCTGAAGTACCGGAAATTGACGCCATTAATCGCGAGGCGAGGCGCCAGCCACGCGCAGACCCGTGCGTCGCGCGCATTCTGAGCGGATGTAGTCGATTGCCAGAGAAAGAAAGATTTGTTTTCAACATCTGTGAAGGATACGTTCGATTTTCTCGCTGGCAGAATGTCAGGCCAGCGTACCCCCCTTTTTTTTTTAATTTCCAAAAGATAATAAAAACTGTGTAAAGTGAACGCTTCAGACAGGCTTGTCATTTTAAAGTCTGATTTAGTGTGGAATCTCAGTTTGGCTGACTGCTTGCAGACGTTTCGCTGTCACTTGGTGTAAAATCGCATAAATTTCCTGGTTTAAATCGGCACCAGACGAAAAATTAGGAATGACTTATAATTGAGATGCAGCCAGAGTTTTAGACTCCTCGACTAGTAAGTTTGGGGGCGGGTGGGTGTTTTAGGTCCCCGAGAGGGTCTCGGGACCGACTCGATCCGACGTCTCCCCCATGCACTGTTTTCTTTCGCTCTTCTATACCTGCCAGCCTCCAGTTTCGCCCCCCGCATCTTAAAATAAAGATTTCCCGTCGGGACGTTCGGCACCCTAAACCCTGTTAATCGTCTTCCGCGTGCCTATCCCTCGAGCAAAGTTGGGGGAGATAATGCAGATGGTGCGACGGCAGCCATCATCTCTATAAACAATACGCTTGCGAGTTATGTCGTCTAGCGAACATCGTGGCCAGGTCTCACCCGATTGCGTAAAACGACAAAATATGGTATTATTACAACAATCCATTTGTCATTGTTTTCTTGGATAAAGACTTTATTGAGAAAAAATCGAAGTAGCATCTACTGCAAAATAAAGACTTTTGTTCTAGTTGAATTACCTTTTTTAAAAATGGGTGTTCGTGGTATATGTTTATCAGCAGTTCATGAATAGCTCTTGTTTTCCATTTTCCTAAGTGATGCCTTCGGAAAATTATACATCGCTTTGGTGTATATATATATATATTATCAACCCAACCTAAGGTTTGAGACATTTTTCATGCAGCCGCACACCGGATAGAAACTGACTGTTTGATAAACAGCCCGCCCTGTCGATTCAGCCAGTGAGTTCTGCGTTGTTTATGAATCGCCAAATACTGCAAATGTAGTCTGAAAATTTGTTTGTTTTTGTGTGTGTGTGTGTGTGGTGTGTGTGTGTGTGTGTTTGTGTGGCCGAGTTGAGGTAAGCAGCGTGTCTAATTAAGAATTAAATGAACGTCCTGGTGTCACTAACTGTTTCAAAATTTGAAAAGTCAACATAAGTTAATCTAAGTATACGGTGGCAGTATATTACAAGCATTTAACGTTAGAGAGAGAGAGAGAGAGAGAGAGAGAGAGAGAAGAGAGAGAGAGAGAGAGAGAGAGAGAGAGAGATGATTCTGGTAATTAATTTTCTTTGCTAACTGACAATTCCAATTTTAGTTGAGTATCTGAGAAGTGGAAAACCTCATGGTCCTAGGAGAACGGATGTCTGGGAACATTAAAGTGGAGCGTATTTGGTGTCAGTTTCATTACAGAAAGGATCACGGCTATCAACACACCGTCGTCGGTTCTTAGCTAGTTTCCCCACTCCGAGTGTCTTGAGGGGGCTACAGCGCTTGGCGCCTACTAAATGGACTTCTTCTTCATGGTTTGATACAGTTTCTCTACACCATTTTTACTGGTGTAATATTTTAAATTTATATATTGTTAGTATTTTTTTTTTTTTTTCTGTTTCCACCCCACCCCTCTTCTCTGGTCGACAGTGAAACGAAACGATTTTTAGAAAGAGGTTTTTTCTGGATTCCTCTAAAAGGAGAAGCCAGAACAGTATTTTCATAGCTGCGGAGAAACCCATTATCATTCGATCAGATGCACCGTGATTACAAAGGTCTCTGATGCAATAAAAACACGAAACGTGCAGTCAGCTTTTGTCTATAAACATCCTAATGTTTACCTCCTCCACTGATGCCATTTGAACGTTTTGTAAAGATCCATCAAAAGATAACGAGGCGGCATCAGAACAAAACATTTTGCAAATGTATTGAAGAAGCAAGCATCTGCACATTTCAAAGACACTTAGAGCCCATTTCGCGCTCCATCAGGGCAGTGACGTTTTAGCGACAAAGAATGACCCTAACCAGCACTCCTCCAAAAAAAAAAAGGTCACGTGATCCTCTATTAATGAGCATGGCTGGCGCTAGGGCATCGCACGCGCGCCCCATATTGTTCATCAGAAGTCAGACGTTTTCCTTCTGGAAAGCCAGTTCGCGATTTCTCCTTTCCCGACAGACGGCATCATTCACTGACGGACGCCGTGTAACAAGAGACCCCGGTGACTTCGTACGGGCAGCGAGCGACGGTCTGGGGAAAAGTCTACGTTTTCTCGACGACGACAACAACAACAGCAGCAGCAAGTCGGCCCGGTGGGGCAGGTGGTAGCGGGTTAGCTCCGTAAGGAGACCGTTGCTCCTGTACCGGGTTCGATCCCAGGCTGGGGTCGGAGGAGAGTTGTCGCTGATGATCGCCATAGCGTGAAACAGCTGTACGACATCTCCTTGGTGTCCGACGTGAGAGAGACCTCCCGGGTCCTTGGGGCCCACGGTGTCGGGGGACCGGGCCGTTTGTCGGCTCGACGAACATCTCTCAGTAACGAGGAGGACTCGACAGAGAACAGGCCACTTGTCTTTACGGGATGCGATGCCATTGCAAGAACCTCGTTCGGAAGTCCAAACTCGCTCAACAACAACAACAGCAGCGCCTGGGACCAGGACATCGACACATCCGATTTGCCAGCAGAAAGAGAACCCCAGCCCCACCTTAGTCTGGTTAAGCGATGCGTAAAAAAACAAAACAAACCGAACGTTTATCGTGTTAAATTAGCGAAGTACACGCTAAGTATATAATAGTTAAACCCCGGCTCTGCCGAACGAGCCGTGGGTCGCGAAAAATGAAATATATGAAACTCGGCCCGAAAATATTTGGCAAATATAACAGATGGATGACGAACATTGCTGTCAGACCAATTCAACCAGACCTGTGACCTGCTCACTAACTTCTCCCTATCGCCGACTACCTGACGGGGAGAGAAGGGATCATTCTGTGGATTGTCGAAGAGCTCTAAACCGCCCTCTGCCAAGCTCTCCGGCGTGGTTTTCATTCGGATACGGACAGAATTATTATTGATACAGCCGTCAGTCTAACCGAAGAGCATCCATTATAGTTTCGATTTGATGCTGGCAGCGAGTTAAATGCTAACCCGGCAGGTAAAGAAGAGATACTCATTCCATCTGTCGTATTTGGAGTCGGAAATCCAAATCTCACTAAAAAGCGCAATATAAAATATAAATGTTAAAATATTCACAGCATTTGTTCTGAACCTCGATAAGCGATTTCTTATTTGCCGCACCTGGTGAAGGTCGGGAATGTTCGCAACTTCTTTGTCTTTGCCGTATTTGACAAGGCCAAAACGTTTCGTGGTGCGCAGTTCACAGGTGCAAATAAGCTTTTCAGCAACCACCTGCCAAAAATCTGATTGCTGTGAGTTGGGCGCCCGCTTGGACAATCGGATGTAAAATAGACGTAGAAGTTGGGGGTGAGGCAGCTATTTTACTTGAGAAAAAATTTATATAAATCGCGTCCCCATTCTTCAGTTTATTCAGGAGAGTAAATCCGAACCATTTAGTCTCATCACAGACATCCGAAACAATACGAATTTTGCGCAATTTTAATCTGCTACTTTCGATTTCTTACCTCATAGAAGCGAGCAGTGGTATCTTCACAAATACTGTCTTACTCTTCGCCTTCTGATTCAGGAGATCAATCTTCTTTCAGTGAACAACTTGTTTTCCTGTAGAAATTCAAATAACAGTTTGTCATCGTCAAATCTATCTATATCTTTGCTGGTGCAGCTCTTTCTTGAAAGATTTCACTTCTGCGCCGTTAAACTCGATTTCCTCGCAGACATGATCCACCCGTAAACATGGATTATTTGTGGACTGTTCAGGTTTCCTGCTTTGATCTTCCCGTGACCTTTCAACATTTATTAAGTTTACTGCTTCTTCAATTCCGTTTCGAATATCCTACTCAGAGAAGCGTCTGTTGGCTGGAGAATTAAAGTGACTTCTCACCGGACGACCGCCAGTTTCGAATTGTTGCACTAAAGTCTCTTTAGATGTCAATTTTGGGAGAAGCAAATTAATCCAGCAAGAGAAGTTATTTCTCTTTACTAAAAGATCCATAGCGGGAAATTCTAAACCATACTGACTTCTGTCCAGTCTTTCACAAGTAACTCATCGATCCATCTATTATCTTGAAGGCAAACCTGAGATCTAGCTCCTTTGGTATGGTTTTCCGCTTAATAGAGAAGTTTTCTTCCATGATCATGAGCTTCCGGCGTGAACCTGAAACTGATCTCGTTTCTGGTGGTAGGGTTGCAAATGTCTTTCTCCTTTCTTGTTCATTGCCAGCTTCGGTGAATCAGTATTTTACTCTCATTGCTAACATAAAGGAGTGTGAAGTTGAAATCTCATCGTTGAACATTGTGCTCAAAATCTTCTGAAAACTTCTATGAAATGCGTTGTTAGCACCAAAAGTCTCTCTCTCATTTAATAAAGTGACCGACCAGACTTCATTTACCTGATTTTATCTGCTTCCATTTGTTAAACGTCCGGTTCTTGTGCAATTTCAATCGAAATTCCTCGACAAGAGAGAGTAAGCGAAAAGCTCATCTGTTGTCGTTTCTTCTATTTTAACAAGAACTTTCGCTTTAATCGTTGGACATCTGGGATTCTCAGAGCGTATGGCCCATTTTTTTGTACTTCGTTTAGCTTGCAGCAAACCTTGGAAATCTGTGCACCGCTTCCAGATTTTCTCTCCACTCCGTGGTTTCCAACTGTTTTCGAAGGTCGAAAAGCTGTAGCTTTCTTTTTGACGGGAAACGACAGAGGGCGCTAACACGGAAATAAGCGGCGAAAAACATTTATTTATCAGCAAAGGTGAATGAATGTAAGAAACCGGGAAACTTCTGCGTGAACGGTCGCAGTCTCGCCCGCCGGCGATTTTAGACCTAGATTTTGATAAACGGACAGACTCTCGACAAACGTAAGCCGTGGAGTCTGGCTACGACCGTGGCACAGGGCTGTTGGGCAAGAACCTTCGCTGCAGCAAGTATGGGAGGGGGTAGCGTCTTCTTCTTTGGTGATAGATGGCCACCTTGTTTATCTAAGTATTCGAACGACGCGCTTGGCAGTTGCACTAGCAAACCTCTAAATGGTACAGGCAGTTAGCTCGTCACGTCGTGTACATTAGGCGACACAGCCAAACTATCGAATTTTTGTCTCTCGCGACCAAAGTTGACGCTACTGACGATGCTCTTTCCACGGCAGAACTCGTCCACGAATCGTTCAACACCCACCCACCCACGTGGGTCCAGTTTACCGTAAACACATATACGTGAAATCACTCGATTCCATCGCTGGATGTCATTTTACATTAGATAAAATCGACGTCCAAGTGGTAAATAGACGATTGTGGTCAACATCATCAGCATTATCTAGACGTATCCAGCTGATGATACGAAGTCTGTAATTAATGCTCATCCCAACAGAGTTGACTGTGTAAAACACATTCTGAATAATTCACAGATAAGCACATGGAATGGTTGGCATTGTAATTGTAGTCTATACCTTAAGGTTTTGTGTTTTTTTTAGCTTTAATGGTTTATCAGTTTTGGAAATTTGATTCTTGTTATAATAAAGTGCAAATTTTAGTGTGTTTATATAAGTAGATATGTAATAGAAGCATAATACTACATCTACTACTACTATTACATCTAATAATAATAATAATAGTTTTAATCATTGGATTTACACACACACACACACACACACACACGTACATTTTTCAATACATTGCTTCCGGTTTCATTTGCATCCAGGAAAATGCGATCGTCAATAGTTTATGCAATACACGCGGCCGGTAATAGGGTTACAAATGAAAGTGGGTACAAAAAAGACGAAGTGTCTGAATTAAAGGTAGCAGTTCTGGACGCTGGCTGAATACTGAGAAGCGTATTGGAATTTCTCGCAGACGCGCCGTCCTTCGAGGATCCGATACAACTTTCTGAGAAGCCGGAGGCGATAACGTCACGTGACGACCAACCCCTCCCCCCTCCCACCAACCAGCGTTCTGACAGCGCCTGAGAAATTCGATGGTTTTAGTTAAGTCAAAAATACAAAAATAAAAAAGTACGCCGTATTTTTATTATATATATATATAAATAATCGATTTATATAAACGAAATTTCTGGGCCATTTTTAATAATAAAAAACGAAACAGAAAGAAATTTAAAAGTGTTGATACCGGGGATGTACCAACAATTTTAATACGTTGACTCTCCTGCTCTAAATAAAAAGAGTAAATTCAATGAAAGAAGGAAAAAAACACTTTCTAAATTTTTAATTTATTTAATTTTTCCAAATATTGTGAATGTTTCTAACGCTATATATTTCATAAATTCTACCCAATATTGGATTTCCTTTTGTCTAAACAATTTTTCTAGCTATAATCGTGGCATCACGAATAAAATATCTCGTATTCCAAATAGATGGTTCTGCAGGGTAAAGTGGGTCACCTTATCATTATTGTTGCCTAGCATTTACAAAAGTCTATTTACCTCTTCGGGTAGTTCGCATCTTGTTGTCTTTCCGGTCTTGGAGGACAATTGGATTTTACATATAATGGCATGGAAGTAAAAAAAAAAAATCAGTTTTCAGCTGGTAAGCAGAAGATTCTTTAATATTTAATTGACTCAAAATTGTGCATTTTTTTCAACATAAATATAGAAAACGTATTATTTGAAATTGAGCTAACTGTTTTTGTTCTTCGTGATATTAACTGTTGCATGAGTTTCTCTGCGTATGCGATGTCGAAAGAGTTTTGTAGATGTGAGACTGTTTGCCTCAAACAGTCTCACATCTTTTCAGCATGATGAATCGTAATTCATTAGGAACATAAAATATTAGTAGAAGGCTTGGATTAATTATTGTTTAAGCATGAATTGTCAATGCTTTCAGAAGTGTAAAAGATTGACTTATTTTTAGATGTTCCAAGAACATAAAAAGAAGTACTGATCGTTGTCCACTGTAAAAATGGAATGGCGCTGACATGGACAAAGTTGTCGAAAGCATTTTGTAAAGATGTCCACTGCATGAGTCAGTAAAATGATTCAATGTCGCTTATGGATCTCTTTATTGCCGTGTTAAAAACAGAATGACAAATGCCGATCTAAAGTCAATAGAATCTCCAGCTACTTCTACCTTGAAATAAGAACCAAGCTTACCTGACTGCCTGCTACAATTTGAGAATAGTGGGTTTTCTCACTGACACTCAAGGTTCTGCGTGGAGTGTGCAAGAGGAACTATTTTCAGGCGCTTTCGAGAAGAATAGAAGACCAGATACGGTTTCATACTTGTGGTATACGGTTCCATGAGGTATGTGTGAGGGATTCTATTAGTTTGTTTAAAATGTTTTTCAGGTTTTTTTCCGCAACAATGAGACTCCATATCGATGCTGATCTGAAGTTTATTAATCAGAGTTATTCCCATTACATCAACACACTTCTGCCAAAGAGATACAAGAGCATTTATACCATTTTGGAAAAAATCTAGATTTCTGTGCTCGGTAAACTATTGAAAGGTAGTTTCAATTGCTGCTTGGTTGGAGAAGGATTTCATACGAAGGAAGCTGTCGAGGTGTTTGAAAAGGTGGTAGTCTGTGGGAGAAAGGTCTGATGAATAGTCTGGGTGAGGGAGAACTTAGTACCCCAACATGTTCAGTTTCTGAAGTCACTTTTTCAATACGAGGAAGAGCATCGTCATGGAGTGGGATTGGGCCTCTTTGATTCACCAATGTCAGCTGTCGTTGGAAGAGTTTGTGATGAACAACGTTTAATTCACGACAGTATCTTTCAGCTGTGATGGTTTCGCCAGGTTGCAAATTATAGTGGATGACACCAGTTGCAGTCCACCAGATAGTGATCGTGACCTTCTTTAGATGGAGGCTGGGTTTTAGAGTGTGGTTAGGCGCCTTTTCTCTGTCGAGCCTCTGTACTGATCGTTTGTGATTGTCATAAAGGATCCATTTCTCATCAAACGTATTGGATTGATAAAAAAATGTGTCTTTTTGTTTCTTTTGACAAGATAAGAGCAGATCCCCAATCGACGATTTTGTTGTTGTTCATTCAACTTGTGAGGCACCCACCTGTTAAGCCTTTTCATCTGGTCGATTGTGTCAAGATGCCGGAAACAGTTGGAGTGCTTACGTCAATCTCTCCAGCAATTTCTCGCACTGAGTCGGCTTCAGCTGAGGCTTTCAGACGGTCGTCATCACAGGTGGACGGATGTCTGCTACGTTCCTTATCTTCGAGACTCACATCTCCTGATTGAAACTTTGCAAACCATCGTTGTACTGTGCGCTCGTTTACTGTGTCCCCGCCCCATGGTCGCTTAATGTTACGAGTTGCCTCGCTCACTTTGTGGCACAGTTTTAACTTGTGAAGCCAAATGGCAGGAAAAACGTTTCTATCCACGCTTCACTCACAATCCTGAAACAAATATCCATTTATGATTTCAAAAAATGAAGGTTTTTTGCATAATGTATGCCAAAGCACACGCTACAAAATTATATATAACTTATCTGCATACACCTTCACAAGCAGGCAGAAAACGAAACCCAAATTAAGGTAATATGAAAACCGTCAAAACATTTGCAACGACCGAATAGCAGGTATTTCAATCAGACTGAAAAGTCTGTGAAGTAATTGGCTTAAGGTGGCTTGTGAGTGATTGCCTTTTCACTTATAAAACACCCCTGATCATTTTTTAAACTTCTGTTCGAGCTGGAAACAACTTGCCTAGTATTTTTTTAATTATTTTGGATTGTTTGTAAGTAAGGATACCTTTAATAAATGCTATAACTTTAATATAAATATTTTTAAAAAAAATCTAATTGAGTATTTTTATGATCTGATTCATTTCATCTCAAACAAGACTGATGAATTTATTATTTTTAACAATTTCATGTATACTGGCGTATATGACAACTAGAACATACACAGGCACTTGTCATAAATAAATAGCCAGCCAAGGTTGGAAAATCATCTGTTAAAATGATTCATTTGCAAAATATGAAAATATCGTTCTAATCATTTGTAGTGCAGCAACGTAATGGCAAACTGTGTATGCAAGACCAGTTATCTTGGTCTACGGGATAGCAGCAAATTCCCGATAAAATCTGTGAAAGGGAGTCTCTGGAAGTGGATTTACGGAACATGTTTTCAAATACTGATCGACAATATCCCACGTGTCCTCGATGGTTTCTTGTCCGTTATTGGCGTAGAGTTGTGATGCTCTCTTTCGATATTTCCATTGAGAGGTAATGTGAGCTGGTGCATCATCTTCTCTAGAATTATTGTTCTCTCGAATAGGAAGGGGATTTTCTCAGAAGAATGTTGATTTATCGGCAGTCACTTGCTGATACCCAGTTGTGGCCGTCAAATGACTCAAATCGCGTCTCTCACCACGACAGAGCGGTCGCCATATTTTGCTGTGATTTGCAAATGATTCATTGAAAATTCCTATTCTTAATATTCCCAGACCACATACAATCACTGTCCAGAATGAAGAGTGGTTTACGTCTCGCCGTTCTTCCGCTGCTGTAGAGACAGCGTGTGTCGTTTTTCGTGATCGCGTACACAAGTTCTTCAAAGTTCACTCACTTATGTCATAGCTCTGTGTGCGAGACAAGACGTGCTACCACCTGACCTTTCCAGTCCAAATATCTTCCTCCGATATTTTATTGGTGATTCCACAGGTATAGCTGCCATAATATGTTTGTGGTGTTCTATTTTAAATACACAAAACATTTATAGTAGACAAAATGTCGTGTTTACTGTCTTTTAAAAGATAAGTAATGTTCACCTTCGTATGACTTTGGCTGACATTTCTAGTAGCGATGTATGCCACGTATTATTCAGCGACATATTAATATTTCACATTAACACTGCGAAATACTGAAAAAATAAAAAAGTTACTGAAGAAAACTGGATATCGGATGAGATAAAGTCAAGATTAGCATAACCATATTTTCTGCTAATTTTTCATGTTAATATTTGGCTGGTAGATATTGTTTAAGTATACGCAAGGTTGGAAAGTTGATGTTTCATGTCGTGGCTTTCGGAAAAGGTCCCACAATTTGCTATAAAGGCTGAGATTGTTATATATCAGAAACACCCGACATTAACTCTACTAATTTTTCAATGTATTCTAATCGACAGTCCACTAACTTTAAAATGTTAAAATATTATTTTGAATATAAGCAACATTATTAGGAGAGCATGGAGTGGAAATAAAGGAGAAGAATCTTGAACCTGTAATCTGAAATTTCGATGTGTTTTAGGTCGAGGAGTAGCGCTGCAGACGAGAACGGGACACAGATGAAAGTTTCAGAAGTACAGCCAACAATAAAAATACATTTTGAAACTGCCAAAGTTTATGAGTTATCATCTGATCAGATCATTTTATTCGTTATTGAATACTGTCTGGTTATGGTAGTGACTTCTGTGTTTGACGGTAATAGGGTTAACGCAAAAACTATATGCCATACGATACTAAATTGGACATCTATATTTATTGCCCTACATTAGTTTGTTGAGGTAAAGTGGAAACTAGGAACAACTAATAAACGGTTGATATTGAGTTCCTCTTGGCAGGAATCTGGTCTTTTTAAAACGATTAAACTTATAGGAATCGTGAGAAATAATCAATATAAAATAATCTAAATTAAAATAAATGTTAAAAATAATGTTTGAAAATATAAATAGCAAGTTTATCTTCAAGGATATGCTTTCAAAAAAGAATAGAAAAGTAAATAAATTTGAAAAAAAAATACATACGATACTAAAAAAAGAAAACTGTATAAAATATAAAAAGATTTTAATATTTAATGGAGACATTAATGAAGAATGAAGTTTTAAAATTTTCAAACCCATTATTTGTAAATTATATTTATTGATATTTTAGTCTCTCATACGAAGTGAATAAATGAACATTTTATTTTTTCTAGAAACATCTCGGAAATTTTGACTTGAAAAACAAACAAAATAAATAATGAAAATGGAATTATTAATTTTTCATAAGATCGTTGTATTTTTAGGCATCATTTACAGGATATTCTTGAAGTGACTTCTCGGCGTGATAAAGTGTGTACGTACAATACTTTTAAAAATTATTTGACTGGTGTAAAACTAAACGTGGCCCATTGGTTGAGTATTGATGCAAACTTAATTGCAAACCACTTACCTACTAAACATACATAGTGGATGTAAAATATAATTTTACTGATTATCAGATAGCAATTCGTTATCTCAAAAAGTAAATGTCAAGATTGGAAACAAAAGTTATGATATTAAAATCTCTGTCAATGCACCCTTGCGAGTTATTGCAGCCAAAGCTCTGGCATAGTCTCAGTAACTTGTTTAACATGGTTTAAGTATAGGAAGCCCAGCCACATTGTTGTTTCACTGATGACAGTCGCATTTTTCGTTTCTGATGTCTAAGATGACCTATATATTCTCAGTAGTATTTAAGTTAAGGTGTATGGTGGTCACTCCAATGCTGTAAAAACTCGTTATGTATCGTTCTTGATCAAGTATCCCCAATTGTCCCCCTTTGGGGTGTATAGCTTCTATTAACCATTCTATGTCTAAGAGAGTATCCTGGTAAACAAGAAGCAATTGTAAACTTTCTTTTCTATGATTCCGTGTATCTTCATTACATTTCCGACTCCACGATGACAAATGCTGCTGAAAATATCGGCCTTTCATCCTGATTATTTCGTAGGAGAAAAAAATGTTAGGCTTAATTTTCTCCTACTTTTCTTCGCAGAAAAAGTTGCTTCCTTTTGCCAAAACAATTCAGATTTTCACTCTTCGGTAAATACAACGGTTTTATACTGTTCTGGCCAATTCCAGATAGTTTTAAAACAGAAAATTTACCATGTAAACCTGTTGTTTTTTTTTAGCCCCCATGGGCATTTATAATCTGTAAATCTTCCGGAGTGAGATCCAGGCGTGTTTGGCTGCGTTAACCCGGAATAAAATCCTCGATAGGTGGTCTTCGTGGGCGGTCGTAGCTCTTCAACGTTAAATTTATACTCTTTCATTTGGTTTGAAACTTCATGATGAAAGACGGATCACTGGCTCATTTTGTGGATCCTACATACACTTTATCGAGATTTAATTTCTTCCATAGATATCCTTGTGCCATGGATGATCCTCAGCCTGTCTTCTATGGGAATCTCCTAACTCTTCACTTCTGGTCAAGACCTCACTGCTGTTTATAATATATCAGTTTATGTGCAATCTGAAAATTAAATAAAAAGGCACTGCCCAAATCTTTCTAATCACAATTTTGAATTAATTCAAGATATTTCAATTTTATGGTTTCAAACGTTACAATTATTAATATAGGCTATCATTTTATCCCAATCTGGTTCATATTAAAATAAAAATATCTTTATCTTTATTTAAATTTTGCATTATTCACGTTTTGCTAAAGTTTGAAATATATTTTAAAACCACCGTAAATTTCAAATGGATGGGGGGGGGTGAAAAGATTAGCAAGACGAATCTAATATCTAGCAATGTTTTATCGCAACCTTCACAATGGGTTATTCGATTTTTACAAAGCTGTCGACGTTTCCCTTGTATTCTCTCTTATGCTCAAATTCTACGAGAAATCATCAGTGCGGAACAGTTTCATAAAAGCCACGCACTGTCGCAAAGTAGATGGCGCTTTGTGGCATTAAAGGCGAGAAGCAATTTCTCTGCTTCTCGTTTTGAAAAAAAAAGAAAAAGAAACTTCTGGTTTACCCAATGAAAAGGAAGGAGAGATAAAGCGGAAGAAATAAAAAATTTTAAAATCATTTATTTTGTCTGTAATGAAGAGAGATTAGATATTTTTAAATCATAAATATATATTATTATTTAAATGATACATAAGTAGACACGTTCTTTTTATTTTTAATTCAGTCAGTAAGGAAGAGTTAGAACTATATTTTTCTGTCGTACTTCGCATTATATGTACATTAAAATTTAAAATATTATAAGTATTTTTTGTCAACTTACTAAAGTTTGATTAATACAAACGCATAAACAAAAATGATTCATACTTACCTGCTCCTTAAATTAAAACAGCAAAAAGTACCAGAAAATTTTTAATGCTATTTTTATGAAGAAAGAAGTCAAATAACCTTGACTTATATCAGTAATGTGTGATTCGGTTTCAGACCTAAAATGACTAATCTGAAAAGACGATAATTGAGATAAGAAGCAATTAACTGAACAGTCGCATATTGATATTTTGTATACCATAATCTTGTATTTTTTAGCTTTTTTGTGGTGAGGGTAGAGAAAAATGATTGATTACCGAACCCATTCAGCACAGCCCAAGAACTTGCAACACTATGACGTACGGTATGTTGTTTATGGTTTTCTTGGCAAATGAGCTACAACATCACCCATACATGTGTGGATATTAGTGAAATTCTCTTAAAATTAATGATAAAGACAGGTTATTAAGAAATAAATTGCTTTTAAATTCATCTTATTTGAATGTGTTTGTTCACTGACAAATACAGCGTTCATTTATTACACTGCAAACTACAAACAGCTTTCTCTTCAATTGTTTTTAGAAAAAAACATAAAAAGAAAAAAGACTTCAGTTAGGATATTTTTTCCCCGTGGACAAAACATTTATTCGCGGTATTTGAAGTATGAATTGACAGAAAACGTGGACTGGAATGTTACACAATAATTGAGCTGAAAGATATTGTATATTTGGCATTTGGATTTGAAACGAAAAAAAAAAGAATAAAATGCAAAACTTGAGAAAGGGAAAATAAAATATGGTACATTATTGCCTAAAACCCAATCAATAACAGCAATAACGATTTACAGTCAGCAATTTATTCTTCTAATTTGTTTTAAAAGTTTTTTTTTGTCTAATGTTTATTGTTCGAATTCTGAACACTGCAATAAATTAAGCTTACAAGTCTTGGATGTGTTCAAACTTGTAGAGAGTCTGATTGTAGAACCGATCGATTTGGAAGTTATTACTCTCGACAGATATGAAACTCACTTGTGCTAATCAAGCTAATGAAGGGTGATGCCGAATATAACTGTCTTAGGGATTAAATCTGCCACCTACTTGTCTCTTGGGGTTTTGTCAAAAAAAAAACGAAATATGAATGATAAGCATTCCACATCAACAAATAGGTCGTTTTCTTCCTGTAACAACCGTAAAATTGAATATTCAGACAACGCTTAAGGTCAGCTTGGTAAACTGTCCAGTTTTTACTATCGACATTCACGTGAACGCATCTGCATAACATTTTAGAAAATCTGTATCGTACAACTATTAATGACTTTGGTCCATATATATATTGTTCTCCAATTTGTAGAGATCATATTTTAGTAGCAAAAGACGTAATTGTATATTTAAAAAGCAATTATTTTGCCTTTAAATAACTTAGATAAACATGAGAAAGAAACAAATTGAATTTTATCGAAAATAAAGCCCACCTTTAAACGCTAGTTAGGGTACTGGAATTTACAATGAACTTTACAGAGTATTTACTTTCATAATACAGATGTTTGCTGCAGTGTTTCAGACTGCGATCCTGTGTTCTCGTCAGAAACTCTCCGCCTCTTTGTTGAGTACTTTGAACAATCGAGTGACGCACCGATGAATGTTTGCATAATACTGAAGTGCAGTTTCCAAGGCAGGTCAGTCTCTCTCTCTCCTTTTTTTTTTAAATTTTAAGAAAGAGAATCCATCTTTGTCGTCATTATTATTTTACTAATCTGACACGGGAACAAAAAGGTGACTTTTGCTGATTTGCACAGTGAGCTAGAAGATCGATTTACAGTGTGCTTACTGGTTTGACGCTAACATGTAAAATAAATATGGTATTATATAATCTTTTACGGGTCAGTAAGAATGGCCTTTTCCCAGAGCTGGCTGCACCAGACCTTTCTCACGTGGTCGTGCTTGTGAAGCTATCTGTTATAAGATCATAATCCACCCACTGTTGATAAAATCTAGTGCGTGCTAGTCCAAAACGAATGTTGGGGCAAATAAGGCTATTCACCCCGCAGTGTGTAGCGTAGAATTCCACCATTTCATACCTTAGCGTCCATTTATAAAATACTTAATATGATTTACCGTAATGGTGCACGTTTTTAGTAGTTGAAACGTTCACCGACGAAAACATTCGTGACATTTACGTGAAAATGAAAAATCCTAAAAAAAAAATTTACTGACTGCCAGGTGGAGATTTTCTGCAAAACTTCTCTCTTGCTGTCACTTTGCAGACAGAACTATCGGCGTCGCATGCTACTAACTTTTCCTGTCTAGTTGTAGCATCCTTCACAACTTCAAGTTACCTTATCTTGGTACAGAAGTATCTCATTCATTCATTCATAAAAGCCCCTGTATGACAATAACACGTGGTTTTTAATTTATTTAAAGACAAAAAAATCTCATGCTTGGACAGAAAGCTTTTGGTTCGAAATATTTCTTTGCTGAGTGCATTTTTAAAAGCGTTCGATCCTTCTACACATTACATTAAACTATTGGAAAGACATTGGTAAATATATTTGAAAGCATATTAGCATCAACGTGTATCTTTGGGCATTCCTGGATTGCCAACTAACGATAATTATCATCTAAAAATTGCACAACAAATTTATTATTGGAGACATCTCGTAACCATGATTTCAAAATGACACCGGTATAATCGCTGTAGGATATTTTAACTATTTGTAGTATCATATGTGAAACAGTCACTGAAATACTCTATGGCAAAAAAAAGGTATCTACTCTGAAATTTTTTATCCACCGAAATTAACTTTAAGAGTGTTTTTTTGTATATTTTGAAAATTAAAAAGAAACACTGCAAAACTTTCTGAATCGACAAAATTATAGCAGAAATATTGAAATTATGAAAGAATTTATCAGGAGAAAATAATTATTTAATAAAGTACTCAGTTGCCATCTGCAAGAATATAAGCATACCTAGTATTTAATTTTATATATATACGAATGGTATCTTATTGCTGCGCAACACTTACAGGGAGGAAAATTAAATAAAAATATAAACTTGCTGCGAGGCTTCAGGAAGATTCCGATACAAGCTAAATTCGAGCGTTCTAACAAATTAAGGGGTTTGGTCTTTTTAAAAATTAGAAGTGTGTGCGTGATTGACCCTGTAGAAATGTTGTAAACTATTGTTCTTGGCGTAAATATACTGTAATGAGATGATCTAGAGTAAATATCAACTGTTGTTCTTGGCGTAAATATACTGTAATGAGATGATCTAGAGTAAATATCAACTGTTGTTCTTGGCGTAAATATACTGTATACTTATCACGAGATACTGGGGTTAGTTTTCGCAGTACATCTAATCCCTAATTAAATGTATAGATGAGCTATAATTGACGTCATAGCAAGATGTTTACCAAGTCGATTATAACTCATCTATGCGTTTAATCATGGATTAGTCGTGCAGTAACAGCTTACCTCGGTGTCTCCTAACCACAGACACCGTGATAGATGATAACGATATTAAACATATTTAAACAAATAAATAATTGTAGCTCACTGTAAGTATAAGAAAGATACGTATATATTGGGCATTCACAATCGATTTTGAAAACGAATCAAACAAATTTATGCCAATTCTCAAAATCAGACACGTCTGTGAGCTCGAAGGCCTGTGACGCCAGTCAATAAGAAAGCATAAATAACTTTCTTTTGGTGCTAAATATCTTAATGTAGCTGCAATGAATTTTGATTAGTACATTTACATAATAAATTTATGCTGTAAGGGATGTAAATATATTTTGGTAATCGTTGAAAAGTACAAATTATCGTATGCATTGATTGTCTTATAACCGTTGCCAAAGAGTGTTACGAAGGCTCTCCAACGCTAACAATTATCCATAGACTAAGTGCATAACTAGCAATGATCGGAGCTTTATTGGGTTTTGTTCGAAATAATAATGTAGTGGTAGTGAAGTAGGTATGAGTTGTGTTGAGGACCACCTAGTTCTTGAACATAGTTTGGCGATGGTATCCGGTCGAGAAAAAGACGATGACGACATTTCTCATTTTAGAAGACCCGAGTGACATGGAAAATGGCTACGTTTATGAGCATCTAGCACAATTAAAAAAAAAAAGAGATCTCGTCCAACAATACCTGGAACATTAAAACCGATCATGAGGACTGTTCAGAAGGACTAGGCTGCGAGCACCTGCCGATCTCTCCTCACGAGGGGTGTGGAGCGAAAATGTAGCGAAACTATCCTTGCAAATATTTCACCAAGCAAGAGTTGGATATGATCTGGTGTAGCTGTTAAATCTGTAGAAAGCGACATATCTGCGCTACTCGTTGGATTCTTCGGCTATGTGCAGCTGTTGTTGTTGTTTTTTTTAGATGAGGGAAGGTTGGCACCGAATACGGTCCGCGATACTGGAATATGGTTAGGTGGACCAATTTCTACCTGAAATATGTCGCCAAATCAGACTGTTGATATCTGAGGCAAGTCCGTGTTGAGCCGCTTGAAGTGGTAGATGCTCGTAACAACGGCCGAAGTAATTTTAAAGAAAGCATCAAGCCTCTATGAATCCAAGCTGGAGACTGAATCTGCGATAATCCGCAAAATTTTTATTTGATTTTTAGCCATAAACTGTGAAAAAGAAACGAAAAATCATTTTGTAGATCTAAAATTTACCCATGGTTCGCTAAAACGGTTTATGGTTGATATATAGCACTGATCCTTTAAGATTCTGGCTGGATTATCGAGGCGATACTATACCTTTGCGAAGAGGTTGCTTTGCGGGCGAAATACAAAGCACAGAAAAGTACCACCAAAAGCTACAGTCATCTTATCTATAAACAATAAAAACAACCTTATACTGGAGAAAAAGTTATTTTTTTATTTTTTCTTAATAACGAGGATAAAGTCGAAATGAGTAAAAATTCGTTTATGCACAATATTTTATTGGACAAACTGGGGCGATAGATAATCTTAACTTAACACAGCAATACCTCGCTACAGTATTTATTTTGTTTTTGAAAAGTCTCAAATTCAAGAATGCTGAAAAAGTTTTTTAAAGGATGGGAGGGCTTCACATTCTTAACAGACACGCTACAGCAGCAATCCATCATCTTCTTTCTCCGTCTCTTAACGGTGGTTTTCTTAGATTTAATATTAAAAAGATTAAATCGAGAAAAAGAGGGGAAAAAAAATCAGCTAACTAGTTACACAGAAAGGAATTAATTTACCGAGGCTTAGCCGATGTCAATTTCCAATCGCCGTTCATTCTGAGAGAAAGGAATAATAAATAAGAGCGAAAACGAAATCTATTAGAATTCTTACAATCGATCATTCAGCTGGTATCTCCCCGCTGTCTTTCTATTCCGGAGATTTATCATTATGATCAAATTAATTTTGTCTATTGAAAGCGTTTGATAACTCTAACAAACCCAGCATTTTTTCTTCTTCGAGTAGACGAACGATTAAAAACAGGAAAACAGAGAAATTGCAGCTAGGTTGGGAATTTAAACTAGTGTATCCGCGCATTAATAGTTGTCCATAGTTACTTAAAGAGATACTTGCGTAGAGATTTTAAGAAATTCCAAGTGTATCTCTAAAAATAAAAAAACGAACGGATAATAGGCGAATTTGTAAGTTTTTACTTTACCTCCAATGAGTGGATTGCAGGAAAATGTTTTTAGACATCTTAAGGAAAAGAGTCGAAAGGATTAGTAATCCAGCTGCATGAAAATTTATACAAGTAATTAGATACACCAATAAACAAAATTAAATTTTACCTTTGCAAAAATCGTTCAGTGATAAAGTTGGACTAAAATTCTGTTCGCTGGCATATTTAGAAAGTGGTTTTTGAAGCCTAAGAGCACATATGTTTGTAGAAAGCTCACTGAACACATTAAGCGACATTTATAAATACACACACGCACACACACACCTCGCTATAACTGAAGAACTTCCAGATTTCTTTTTTTCATGTTAATCAAAAGTAAACCGTTGCAGTATAAAGTTATTTTAACAATTTAGCAAAATATAAACGCTGGTTAAGTTTTTTTTCGTACTCTCATACAGGATTTGCGGGTTTGCCATACTTTGATCGCACCTGCAAGCGCGGTTAGCTTTGGGATAATAACGTACGGTAGCGCGATATAATCAGTAGGCTGAGTAAATTCAAGAGTTGTGCGTCTAAAAACTCATACCATGTACAAATATGCCACGAAAAACGCTACACAGACTACAGACGAGATGGCAGATAACTAGAATGAAGAACTGCTAGACTTTCCGTAACAAAGACATGGAGGGACAATTTCTCTATGCTTTATATATATTTTTTTCTAGGTGTATGCCAAACAAAGCAATAGAAATCATGAACGATAAGGTCTCTGAACATTTATATTTATGCAAAATCATAATATGAATGAAGAATTATTCAAATTAACAGTAAAAAGTGATATCGAGCGATCACAGTAAGGTCATGCTTTTACATAAACTTAACTAATCATTTATAAAAACTAAGTTGCATGGCTGATAATTATGCAAAACGTGAGAATTACCTCACAATTAATGGCTTATATGAACTATTAAATGCTTCATCAAATTTTGAACTATTTTTCTTGGCATAATGCATTTTCATTAACAATAAAGTGTTGAAAAAGTAATTAACAGTCTTGTTCCTTGGTTCGCTCATAATTTTGAACGCCACTGTATATGTATCTTCAGTTCTGTCCTCTCTTTTACAGATTTAGCTTACATCTGATATTCGAAGAAATATCGGTTAATTTAAACAGCGATTACTTGCCTGCTTCTGTATGTTAAAAAAACCAATTCCACACTAAGGACATATTCGCGACCTTCATTAAAACCAGAGCTCATTAGAGAATGTACAGTTTTTTTTCACTTGTAAGACCACAAAAAGAAAAAATTTGTAATTTATTAATTCTTATTACATTTTTTTTTAAACGGCCTTGCAGTGCCTTTTGCTGTTTATAAGAATGTAAATTCTCTTTGAAGTCTCCAGTATACCGAGAGAGCCCAATAAAATTTTATAAATTTATTTAAAGAAATATGATAAATGCTATGGTTCTGATCATATAGTAAAGCAGAAAAAAAAAAGATGCAACATAGGCGCCATGAAGAGACTTTAAAATCTCCACTTCATAAATTTAAGGATCAGAAATCCTTGATACCCTCATTAGGGATTCACAGTCGGACTTTCCATGTTACAGATGCGCTGGTAGTACTGAAAAAATATGTTGCGTATGAAGTAACAATACGAAAAATTAAGTTAACTTCAACTTCACTTTTTTGAAAGAAAAGTTAAAACATAATGAGAATATAAATTGTATATTCTTTAAAGTATCCAACGCTACTTAAAAGTAATTCACGTTAAATGTGTTCTGGAATCGACGTGTATTATGGTTACTATTACAGACGTTCGGATTTGGTTCCAAAAACAAAATTTATTTTACACAGATTATGAAATGACTAGATTAAATGAATGTTTTTATATCAGTACTTCGGATACCAGAAAAACGCTTTTGGATCTTTTGAAGTGAAAGTAGAAGGCTTGGAGGCATTGAGACTATAGAACGCCATGGAACTATCGCGTTGTCAAGGTTTTGCATTATGACTGTTGAAACCATTCTAACACAAATATTAGTGCTTCTAGGCTGAAAAGTGGCATTAGTAAGGTAAAATTGACTCAATACATGAATGGTTAATCCGCATTGTTTAAGTAAAATGTATCTTGCATAGGTATAATTTTAGAAAGTCGTCCAATAAATATTTACAAATTTTAGCATTTTGCACCTGAAGGAAATGGTAAATAAGTTTCAAAAAAACTTATTTTTTTACGTTTCTTATATAAACCAAAAAGAGTTGATAAAGTTTTCATAAACAAAACATTATTCAGTTAGTACGATACTATGAAGCTTAAATAATTATAATAAACAGTACCGTTGACTGTGACTGACGTCAAAATCTTCGGAACATATCTGTAGCAAAACGGCTGGTAAATGGTTAAAATCTTTTTTTATTTTCTTTCAGCTTTGAGTAATCGTTCAAAACAATTTTTATAGCATCATACTTTACTACTAAATTATGCATTCTAACAATAACTTGTGCAGGTCTGTTGACAATTGGTAATATTAAATAACGCAATTTTTAGCGTTAGAGAGTATAAACGCAGACATGAGATAGGCTGACTTAATTATTTAGTAAACTTTTTAGCCTTTTATATGCTTTGAAATGAACTATTGAAGATTTACTGTATTGTTCGCCTGTTATCTACCTAGCAGAAGACGGCCATTCGTCCCTTAATTATTTATATCAGTGATGGGTTGAAAACTAAAATCATTCAACTTTATACCAATAATTATCGGAGCAGTTTTCTGTTAGGGCCACTCAATCCTTGTTGTTGATAAACTCACGCTTTGCATTCTTGTTTTAACCTCTACAATTTGCTGGAAGCTCATTAAATTTTTCATAGAAATGCAGAATAAAGCAGCAACTTCGGATGAGTATTCATCAGGAAATCGTTTGTTCACAGATAAATACAATTAATACTTTCAAGGAGATCCCTCTCTCTCTCTCTCTCTCTCTCTCTCCTCTCTCTCTCCTCCTCTCCCCTTCTTGCCATCTCTCTCTCTACGTTTACAATACAAACTTGAATATCTTTTCCAATTATCAAATGTCAACTATGGTCATCTCAAGCGTTTGAAAGAATCTGATGAAGCGTAGATTGAAATATGGGAATATGTCACTTCCAAGAACACCGAATCAATTTTCAATCAGACTTTATTTTGATTTTTTTTTAGATGTTTATAATTTTCGAGCACACAAGATCAATTTCTTCCAAAAAAAATTGGTGTTTTGAAATTTTAATTCGTTTCATTGGCTCTCTTTGTCACGAATCGTGCTTACGTCGGAAAGAGTTCAGTTTAGGTAGGCAAATAAATACGAGCTCTTAGTTAGTCCGCAAGTAGTTTTGTTTTGCGAGCCACAGTTCTGTCAAATAATATCCAGGCCTTTATGAAGGTTTAGTGCATACGCTAAAGATGAATGGAATAACTCAGGTGCACAACGACAGGTCCCCTGAGGAAAAAAATATTTAATTTTTTTTTCCAATAGGAAGCTTCATATTTAAAGGTACACAAATCTAGATTTCTCGCTGAAGACAGCCTAATTTATCTGGCCTCTCCAGCAACTCCCTCGCAAAAGCGTTTAATTTGCGTTAAACTAAATAAAAAACTATCTATCAAAATAATTAATTAATTACTTGAATAGTTCCGTGCATTAGGTTTATTTTAGTTAGTTTCCGGAAAAGGTTTCCAGCAAAATTGCAGCTTGTGGTATGACTAAAATGCATTGTCATACACACCATTCTTACTTTAACACTGCTGCCTCTCAGCCGCTCACTCGGCGCATGACCTTTAATCTTGACTGTTAATTAACTCATTATAAAGAAATATTTAAATACATCAATTTCATATTCTGTAGCAGTTAACTGCTTTCGCTGGACCAAGTATAACTTAGCCTAAAGCTCCGCTGAGCTAACTATTCATTGTGATAATAAAAAAAGGGAATGGCACTCCGAAGGCCAGCAATTAGGAAAATTAGAAGTGTTGAATAAACATTCAAGAATTAAGACTTCTCGTGGCACCATCTATGCCATCCTCACAATTGTTTCGGCATATAGTTGCGCACTCATCTTGCACGCGTGGAGTAGATCTAGTAGATTACAAGACCGTCTTCACGGGGTATTTATAAAATTTGCTGTCGTCGTGTATAATTTTATGTACAGGTGTAGCTTTTTGGCTGCAGATGTCGGTTATGATAAAATCGAGTAAAACCAGGAAATTCGTTCTTGGCTGCTCAAATCAGCTGATCTAATCGATGTATCAAGCTCAGAAAGTAGAGTTTTACCTACTTAAGCAAGATTGCGGACTGTAAAAGTCGTTTGCATGTATCTCATTGCAGTTTAGTGCTACGGTTGCAGTGAGCGTATTTTAGTCGGAATATTAAAGTAGAATTAAGAATAATTAGAAAAACTAAGTTTCCACACAATTCCGTTACAAGTGAATGTGTAGTTTGCATCCCTAAATACTGTATTTAAATACTGAACAACTGAATGGCTTCCATACTTCGAAAATATCGTTTTGTCTACGTTTTTGGATAATTATCTTGTTGCATGGACAGCGACAAATTTGCACCTTTAACAAGATGCTCATCACAAATAGTTAATTAACCGCGAACCTGTTCGGATGAAGCAACTCAGTAATTCCGGCGATGCAATAGTTTTGGTCATTGCTGCAGCAACATCTGTGGTGCTTTCCTGCTTAGTTTATTGTTTATTTATCTATGAGTATCACGACGCGCAGCCAATAACCCGCTACCTGGGATGGTTAGCAGCTGACCGATTGTTTGTTTTCATTTTGTTGGAGAATGTGAGCGAAAGGAAAAAAATATTGCCATCCCTAGATGTCCATTGTTCTTGTAGCACTTTTAGTGCAGGTCAAGTAGAAATTAAACTTAAGACACGCCTATAGGTATTTTTGTTCTAGTTTAATGTAAATCCAGTCAAAGAAATACATCAAGAAGTATTTAGAAACAACTAAATATAGACATACTTTTCCTAATTTGCTTTTTCCCGCAACTTTTCATAATGATGCGTCCGCCTTGCAAATAAAATGTATATTTAAAACTATTTTCTTTGTATAGAGTTAGGCATAAATATGCATATAGTATTTCTGCTTGGATTTCTTCAAAAAAGTAAATAATATTAGTTGTTTATATATGATACGAATGGTAATTATCAACAAAAGAAATCACGTATTCTCCACAGATATAAGTTCATACTTACAGATATGTTTTATATAAATAAATATTTATCACAGATTCAGCAGACTATTTCCAGCTTATTAAGTATTTAAAATTTGCTGAAAAATTGAAAATAGAAAATAGGGTTGTACTTTTTAGTAATCTTTTAGATGAGTAAGAAAAATTCAAATAGGGGTTTTCAGACTCTCTCTCTCTCTCTCTCTCTCTCTCTCTCTCTCTCTCTCTCTCTCTCTCTCTGTAATTACACGGCAATAGATTTTCCATAAAATAAGTTTTTTTTCAAAAGTACTTTACAATATGGCTAAACTGTATGTGAAACTAGAGGGCCAGAAAGTACCCAATGTCTTGCAAAAGAATGAAGGATTAGATAATGCAATTTGTTAAAGTGGCATGCGAGCAGTATTAAAATATCTATGGAAAAAGTATCTTCCTAAAAATACGATCGCGTTTCCATGACATCGATGTGATGTTCGACAGAAAATTTTATCCCATCTCCTGTAAGCAAGGCCTTGGACGGTTCAGCAATATTCTCAGCACGATTTTATTATTAAAAACAAAAAAACTTTGGAAGATTTGATCATACTCTAAATAACGGGTTCAAATTAGGAGTCGTAGTAGGGAACAGTCAAAGAATTCAGCCGCATTGCTTTGAAAATATTGCACATTAGGGACCGCAAGATGAGAACTGGCATATTCGTCAATGAATATGGGTTTAGTGGGAAATTATTGTCAAAACAAAAGAATATTGTCACGTTGAGTGTTGGCATTTAGTTTTCGAAGCAATAACAAGATAAAGTCTACTGTCGTAAGGTATGCTTAATCTCACCAGTACAAATCTTATTACTAAAACAAACAGTCCAAACCATGTTTTTTTTTCGTTGTAGTCTTATCTCCTGTGAACCCAAACCCTTATTCCACTATCAGAGTGCAGAGAAATAATTTGTATCGGACCAATATACACTTCTCCTTATCTTCGTAACCAGAAACATTAATCGTTTCAATTAAGCCTGGTTTGCTTATGTTTCATTGTACGACGAAAGTTATTTAGTCTACTTAACATTGTTTCCTGGTGAACACGAAGTTGTTAATGCTCCTAATGTTCTTCAGGTTAATGGAAATGGAAAATAAATCGCATGGCGCATTCCAAGACTAACAGTCTTAGAAGTCATCTTACAGTTTAGTTAACACAGTGTCTGATGAGGAAGTGGTGGACGCCAAGTCGCCTATCTATATCATTGCCAGAAGCCCAGATTCTCTCATTCTAGATGTTTTCTATTGCTGTCTTCTTGAACAGCATCTCCGTACCATACTTAAACACAGTGACCGTTTTAGACATGCAAATCCGGAAATGGATAATCCTTAATGGATTTAGAGAACGTGGTGTCGCTATTTCTTCACAGATGACACCACGTTCATGGGCCATTAAATGTACAAAGCACGTGAGAGAGGGCACCACAATCTGACAGTCACAAAATGCATTTCAGCGGGAATTTTTATTTGGGGACTAATAAGTAAAAAAAAAATCCGGTACTGAATTTTTGTCGAAGCGCATTATCAGTTAAGTCAAAATATCAATACAGTTAGAAACCAGGCAAAACTAACCATAACCACTCCGAGTTCCTGCATTGGCCATGATGGTTACTGCTCTGTTGCAAGGAAGATTGGTTTTTAGTATGAGACGGACAATAAGTACTCTGGATAGTCTACTTTCCTTAATGTAAACTACTACACCCGGTAGTAAATTTAAATAAATCACTTGGTGCTACACGCAGCTTTCAGAACCCATCAGTTAGGTGGCCACGTCAGGCGCAAAGCTCTTACCAACTCGAGGTTCCTGGAGATGTCTCTGTCGGCGGTAAGACTGCTGAGTTCTGCACATCAGCCGTATAGATGGACGGGAGGGGCTTGATCGTGTCTGTAGCTTGTTGGAAGGAATATTTTCTCACTTATTTGTTAAATGAAATTCCTGAGTAAACCGTGGCCTAGCGGTATAAGTGGAGACGACACCATCACCTTGCCGTTTAGAGATCATCATCGTATATAAATGCAGTCACATGGTGCTGACGTATTTGAAGAATGCTCAGGGCTCAGGAATTTTGAATAAATATCGAAATTAGAAAATTTATTTTCTGCATGTGGAGCAACTAAAATTGATCGGATGCTACATTCAAGGAAGCATCAGCACAAGAAACACAAATGCTCTTCGAGTATCAGATACCGAAAGCGTTTGCATATATTTCCTAAATTGGTCACGTAACAGGACCACTGATGCACATCTATGACACGTAATGCCATCTCTTTTCCTACCTCCATGCAAAAAGGTATTAAGTACTAAATTATGTATTTAAATAAGTTGAACATTTGTCTTGCCAACGTCTCAAGAACTTGGATAAGTATGAATCCGACCTCACGTGTAAATAATGTCACGTGTTTTTTTTAAAAATTTATTAATCTAACACACAATTTACATAAACATTTACCGTATAATATGTAGATGGAGAAAATGTTTCTTTTTCCTAAAAATAAAGCAGATGTTTTGAATTAATTTTCTTTAGAGTGATATAAAAGATTATATACATTTGTAATGTTTGGTGATATAGGTTGAATCTTCTGATTTTGTCGCATGCTCATTTTATTACCTTTCATAGAACACACATTGCACACACTCTGATTACTTCTACTGAAATTCTATTAAAAATGACGCTCATTTACTTCTAAAAGAAAAAAAAAACTATCGGTATTTGTAATAATTCTAAAATCTGAATTTAAATGCAATTTTTTCTTTGCACCTAATTTTTATTTATCGTTTTGTAATAACGAATGAACAAAGAGGAGCATTGAAATGCTATTAAATCACTATTCGGTGCATTTAATATGTTGTTTCATATCTGAATTAACAAGATGCAAAAATTAGAAAATAGTGCTTTTTATATAAAAAAAAAGAAAGCTGCATTAATTTTTAATTTTTTGGCATTTGTTAAATATAGTTTTTGTATAAATTATTGTTTCGCTACTCGTTTCGTTAAGTAAATCACGAGTTTGGTACCTTTCGTGGTCTAATTTAATTAAATTCTTTTTAATGTCAGCACAATTTACATAAAATGAATTAAGTTGCATATTCGTGAACCATCTTCAATGACAATGTTCAGAGCCAAAAGATTGTGCTTACCTATTTACAAGTTTTTAGGCATATGAGAGAGAGAGAGAGAGAGAGAGAGAGGAGAGAGATTATTAGCTTCCAGTGACATTGCTAGATAAGGAATTATCACCAAGATGCTGTGCTTCCTAGAGCAACAGCAATTTCATAGATGACAACAGTGCACCTGTTATTCATCAGTGATTTTTTAAAAATGCAAATAAAGAGATATCTTGCTTTTACTAGCAAAAAGATGTCTGTTTTTCCAGATGAGGTGGTTGTTCGGACTTTTATTTCGAGATAAAACCGTTGGTGACTTGCCCCAATTGGGAAGTGGAAGCTGTACCACGGCAGTGTCCGAGAAGTATTTAGATTTCCTTGAATCACTGCGATTCAATAAATTAAAATACCCTACACCTAAATTTGTAAATAAAGAATCTTTGTTGCTGGTCGTTTGTGGTATAATCGAGCTACGTAAATAATTACTAATACCTTTCTTTCTCACTGTACTACTTATTTAGACGAACTTCTGTCGTGAAATGTTTTCCAGCCAACTTAAACCTAAATAACTGTATGTATCCGCTTCTTAAACAAAGAAACAATTGTCTTTTTTGCATAATAACGTATTCGGCAAGAAACAGTAGTTACGCTGACTTGGCAGTATCGGCAGATCCTTCGAGTGCATCACTCGTTTAGATGGCCATATTTGGACAAAAGCGCCACAACCACTGCCTTATATATATTTTTTTCTTACAAAAGATAGCAATCATTAGCAAACAAGAGGAAAGTTCTCAACAGGATAATGCTGAGGCACCGACTGAACAAACATCGCTTCAGATAAGTGAATTTCCTTTCCCATGCTATGTGGCAATTAAGCTTCCTAATAATGTTCATCGTGAATGCATCAGAAATCCAGCTCGGACCAACGTCGCGTAAATACGTGGCATCTATTTAAATAATCGACCTTCGCGATTCAATGTATCGTCGATATGCTGAAAGCCCAAAAGCCTGGATACAGTTGTGCGTATTTCTATTATAAAACTACTAATATTTTTGCTCACTTTTTTATTTTTTTAATTTCGTGAGTTTTAGGAAAAGAAAACAACCACGTACGAGTACATGTTCAACGGGAAGAGGTAACGCAAGGGATGTACTTAGTAAATACAAAACCTAGTTTAGTGGAATTCACCTACTAACCGATACTTCAAACTTAAAACTAGTGATACTGTGACGGTTTTTATCTGAGCAATTTAAATAATTTTATTAAAGGTTACTTTAGAACTGCTATTATATATATCGAACTTTTCAGAAACTTTCGTGTGTTTTTCTCGTACAGAAGGGTACAATATTTAACAAAAGAGGAAGTAGCTTTATGCTACAATAGCCGGAAAATAGGGGTTTCCGAATTGACACTTTTGGTGGCGTTTCTTTCGTGTGGCTCCCTCTGTGAGACCTGTTGACTTTCATCTTGTCCCCTCCCAACCACCAATTCTGCACAAAAACCTAATATCCAGGTGATATTTGTTCAAAATCCATTTGAAAGCGATTATATGTTTTTGTCTTGTTTCAGATAAAAGGCACACGCGCCTCTTCCTGTCTTTTTTTCTTTCAATCAATCTAAAGACTAGGAAAGCGGTAAGTCTACGAACACTGTAATGAGCTTCTTGTCCCTGACTAATCTCGTCTCTTGGACTTACGCACAGACAGTAAATTCCTGTCGTCTCTTTCGCTAAACCTGTGTGAGTATACATACATTTGCTTGCAGCAGTATCCTGGGGCACTCGGTAATATCGCATGATGCCTGTATCGTGTTCTTATTTTATTTCCTGTTTACGTCGCTGACAGGAATCTTCCTGACTGGTGATGCAAACATGAAAGTTTTGTGGCACATAACTTCTCTGAGCACCCAGAAACTGGCAGTTTTCGACGTATTTAAGCGAGATGATGTCGGAGAAAAGTGGTCGTTTTGATTTAGTGAAAAGTGACTAGCCTTACTTCTGCGGCTAAACGTTTCTCGAAGGCCTACATAGAAGAACTGGACAGAGATAGACAATTGTAAATTCCAAATTATTTCCTCCAGGCGTTGCCACCTAAACTAATTGGCAAAGGAACATTGCCAGACCCGCAATTTCCATTCTAAATTGGCTGTAGACGTTTTCCACTTGGGTTTTACATAATACAGACGTATACCGAGATTGTACACCAACGTGTGATAAAACTCTAATATTTTAAACGTAACTTTTAGTTTGAATATTTAAAAAAAATTTTTTTTAATTAGATGAACAACAGTTTTAAGCAACGACACCGAAGGTTCAGGTTCAAAGATTGAGACCTCCCTTTCTTGTTTATAGCGGAATTCTAATCCTAAACGGCGCTGCTGGGCGAGGATTTTATGCGGAAATCAGAAAGAGGCGATACTTGCAAACTAGCGTGCGGTGCTGCTGACGTGAGTTTCTCTCTACGTGTGTGGGGGTAGTTTTGTTACCAAAATCTTTTGACTTTGAAAAACATAAATCCTTTAAATCGATGACAAATGGAATCGACACGTAACCTTTCTTTTTTTTTAAATTAAAAAAAAATAGCCTTAAAATAAGTCCTGGATTAGCTGGCACGAATATTTAACCAAGAAAAAATTCCTGCTTTGTTGTTGCCTTTAAGAATCTTTAATTACATGAACCCAACCACAAGCAAAAAAGAATCGTAGGATTTTTCTGTACTCTCGTAGGTGTCAGCGTCATAGTTAAGAGAAAGTTTGCAAAGCTAAGTAATTCAGACTGTCAGGACAGCGCTCGGCAAATCCTTCATGCCGCTGCCGAAGTCTGATTCTGCTAGAGAATATGGATCAACACCGTGGCATTACTAAAATCCTCTCATAAAACCCCAGCTTAACGGACGATTCTACGCTGTCAAATTAATCGGAAAATACTAGCATTGGTCCAGTGATTACATTTGCTTTAGATGGCATTTTTTTCTGTCAAGAAGACAACAGAAAACCAAGGTAGACTTTTGTACGCATGTTCAATCACGTGATTGAGAGTGAAGGATGCAGACACTGTATGATTTTGTTAATTCTGTTTAAATAATAAGATAAACTAAAAATACTTTTATATAATGCTAACTCAGGATTTTAAACACTTTCAAAAGAACAATTTTAATAAAGTTTTATTTATTTGTAAAAGCTTTTTAAAAAAAAAATTTAATACAAGTACACACCAAGATAAAGAAAATATTAAGAGATAAGGATTTTCACACATGCGCGTGTACTGTTAAGGAATTGTAGACGCAGTGTTAATATTCTAAAATAAATATTTAAAATATGCTAAATTATTTTATCGCTTTTATATTCCGTTTAGAAAAGCCAAAGCATTTAGAGAGAGAAACAGCTTTCGGGGAGCAAACTAAATTACAAGAGTAAACACTTCGATATTAATTGACATAGAACTTTTTCTATAAAAGTTATTAAGAACTCCGCCAAAAAATAGTAAAATGCAATAGTTTTAGAGAAAAACAGTGCTTCTATCTAACCTATTTTGCGCAATAAAGTAATAATACGTTTCTTCGTAAAAATATTAAAGATTTTTCTATACTTTCCTGAAATAAAATCAAATCATAATTCTTTGCTTTTAGAGTAAGAACCAATCCGAAAGATCCCGAGTAAGTTTGGTAGTCTTGCTCGGTGACACAAGCGATGATCCAGAGAAGGTTTCAGTCTGTGAGTCTCAGACAGTCAGTTGTTGGCCAATAACCAGTTTTTAAGACTTTAATCAGCGATGCATAGCCATTGTCTATATTTAAAACAAGAAAAGAAAATTGACTCAATTTTTTTCATCTTTTTCTAAACATTTCTTTTTTTTGTATTAATTAAAACTAATGTGATAAATCTGAGAAATATCATCCTAAGTTTTAATAATAAACGTTTTTAATGAAATCCGTTTGTAATTAAATCATTTATTTTAATAATTTGCTGTGTTGTTTTACCTAAATCAGCTTATTTGATTATTTATTTTAAATCAGTCGAAGAAAAGACTTTTAAAAAAAAATAATAATGTCGTTTTCTTCCAGGTAAGAAATATGAACATTCGTGCGATTATACGAGGAGATATTAAGAGAAAACCTTAAAGTGTTTCCATTTCAATAATTTACCCTAAAGGAAATTTAGGCTGGAAATGTTCCTGATATTTTTAGTAGATTGGCTTACTGTGACGTCATAGCTGTTGTGGGGGGGGACTCTGATATTTCATCATTATTCAGATATACGTGAAGGAAAAGATCCACAGCGTCCTCAGTTTTTCGTTGAAGAACAAGTTAATGGTTCAGAAATTTTCGGAAGAATGAAGGTGTAGTATATGGAGACATGTTTTACACAGAAGAATGGAAGTGTAATCTTCAGATGGAAACGGAAGGAGTAAGTGAAACACGGAGACTAAGCCAAAGGAACGGAAGCAGTAAGCGACGCAAGGAGACTAAGCCAAAGAAACGGAAACAGTAAGCGAAACACGGAGACTAAGCCAAAGGAACGGAAGCAGTAAGCGACGCAAGGAGACTAAGCCAAAGAAACGGAAACAGTAAGCGAAACACGGAGACTAAGCCAAAGGAACGGAAACAGTAAGCGAAACATAGAGACTAAGCCAAAGAAACGGAAACAGTAAGCGAAACATAGAGACTAAGCCAAAGAAACGGAAACAGTAAGCGAAACACGGAGACTAAGCCAAAGGAACGGAAGCAGTAAGCGACGCAAGGAGAACAGGCCCATGACTACTCAGAGAGTAAAAATCCGTTATTCAAGCAAAACAGCAAACTACGATTATTGAACCGTAAATAAATTCCTGGAATAAGCTCTGATTCATCACAGCTTTATCTTTAATACAAAAGAAATTTAATTTTCAAATTTTCGTGCAAGGTGGATTCCGGGATGATTAACAACAGAGGTTAAAGAAAATCGTCTATTCATGTAAGAATCTTGTTGCAATGTTTCCAAGGACAAGGTGAAGACTCCGTGACGAGAAATTTGGCTGGGGATGGGACGTGGATTTCTCATTCTTAAGCCTTAGAGAAAAATCGATGGCATCAAATAAATTCTCATCCATGCAGGAACTACAAACCAACTGTAAACGTAGCAGCTGAGGGAGAAATCCGTACTGACAGTAACTCTTGACGTGCCGGTTTTATTCGAAATTCATAATTTTACCAGCCATCCGCATTGTGATATGCTTCGTTATCGCGTAAAGCAAATCCTCGTACAACGTGAAGTGTGATAATCAAGGAAGGGGTGTGTCTGGAATGTGCGATATCGCCCGTCTCCGCTTACTGCATTATGCATTACCGATCCGTGGTTCGAAGTTTTTCAGCACCCAGCTTAGAATTCCCACCTCACTCCCAGTGACTTAATATAAGTAAAACATTGAATGGGACACCGACTAAAGGAACAAAATAAGATGTTGTCACATCGAGAGCCTTCTAAATCACCGATCACTTATCCTGTCTTTTTTTTTTTTTTAAATGTACATAAATATATTTGATGAGTTGTTAGGGAAATGGAAAAGACGAGTTAAAAACGAAGTTGTGATAGCTTGCGAATGACATGAGAGTACAAAAATGTCATCTCTGCAGTTCTCTCCCTTTAGAACCGGTGCCAACGTCCGCAAATAAGGCACTCACCAGAGAACCCCCCTAGCGTCAATTTGTTAAGCCAAGCGAGGTTATCCGATGCCTGACGTAAAAACGTTCCTGATAAAACCTTTTATTTTAAGAATGTTGGAGGAAACTGGAGAACACGGAAGAAACCCACGTGATCGGTTGATGAAGTAAAAACGAGAAGTAAACAGGCTTTGTTAAGTACACCAAGCCGAGGTAGTCCAGGACTGGGATTGGAACGGAAACGCCCGACCTTAGTAATGCGGTAGTCGACTTCTGGATCACTGTTCCATCTAATTTGAAGCTTTGTGTTAACCAGAATGATATCCTTTACTTATCCAAGCAAGAGACTGATAAAAGATGTTTCTAAAACCACTCTGGCTATACGACAAGAACCGTTTGCGTGGCTGACGTACGTATGAGTAAAACAAAAGGACAACTTGTTACAACTGACGCGAAAATACAGGTGTAAACGAAGATCTTGTGATGGAAAAACCGTTAAACTTGACGATTTTTCTGGTCAATTATTCCTGATGCCGTAATCAAGAGAGAAAAAGGGGAAATAGTTGTATCTAATTAATCCTCCTTTGCATTTAAAAATGATGTTTTTAATTATGTTCACTTACAAAAATAGCATTCATTCCGATTCGTATCCTTGAAGTTTACATCAAATAAATGTAAATTATGTCACTTTCTTTTGTGCTATAAATTAATGCGAATTTATTCTAGTGCTGTTTGTAATACGATTACAGAACATCGTAAGTCTCATTGAATAAACTTAAGCCTTTGAATTGCTAAACTTATGCCTGATGCTAGTAAGGGGGAATCATTTAAGCCTAATAATAATAATAATAATAATAATAATAATAATATAATAATAATAATAATAATAATATAATAATAATAATAATAATAATAATAATAATAATAATAATAATAATAATAATAATAATATAATAATAATAATAATAATAATAATAATAATAATAATATAATAATAATAATATATATAATAAATAATAATACGTAATAGTTTTCATTTTGTATTAAGAAAGTTTGCTCTAAGAAAACATCAATATGAAAGTTAGTAAATAGATACCTACATGGATGATTCCATTGAGTCGTCAAAAGATATTCCAACAATCAACATCTTAAAGAAAACGTTTGTATCAGTAATCATTTTCCAGCAGAATGAGGCGATTTTGTACGTTTCGAATACGGCCATTCCCTGATGCCCCCTACGAAAAAGGTATGCCCAGAATTTTCAGCGGCCACGTTTCGGTAGATCTAACTGTTTGGCGGTGATCATCGCAGACGCACTGAAGATATGGACCTGGGGCTGCACCTGTCCTCATTGCGACTCGTCGATGGCCGTCCACTGCGCTAGTCGTCTTCACTGGACTCGTGTCCTCTTTCTCGCGAAGTCTCTCTTGTTCCGGTCACAGACACCAGATTTGATCAAAGCTTCCAGTCTGTTGGCTGCACTTAACACCTGCAATGCGTTTTGTGACAGATTTCCCCAGCTTCTTCATAACACCTAACAACCATGAAATTTCCAACTTCACTTTAACCACCGACGCGTTAAATGCAGAGTGCCTGATTTATATAACGATGGCTTGAGACACCCGCCATCTATCACCGTGCAAACCTACTTCCTGAGACATTCACATCAAATATAAGCAGTCACAGAAACCATCCTTGTATTTTCCATTCACTTATACAAATGCCTGATTTGAAACTTTTTGATAGGTCCTAGCACATCGAATATTTCGCTGATGCAAGAGGCACCGTACACGACCGATATTTGTTGAAAATGGACGTCATCCGGCCTGTTGGAGACTGGGAATTTAAAAAAAAAATTTTCATCTTGATAAGGAATCGGGCTGTACCTGTAACAAAACAGATTAGTGAAATCTCGCAATTCCTTTCCTCATTTAGACAAATTTAACTTCTTTCCTTATGTCTGCAACGCCAAAAACGCGTTTGTAAAAGTAACTTGTTTGTTTTAGAATATGAATGTCTAAAAATACTAACGATACAGTTGGACCGGTTGGCTCACAACCAAGTATTCTCTATAGACATTCCTGAAAGCCAACTTAGGGACCCGGTTTATCTACTATAGGTATTTCAGTTTTGGTCGTACGAAATGCAGCAGAAGACGTGACACAAATTCAAAGATATCTAAGAGCCTTCAAGCATAAAACAAATAACTTTGTTTTATTATTTCCATAAAAATATAAGTAAATAAATCATAGTTATATTTAAAGTAATTTGAAAATTTACTTTTACTATAACTAAATTTTGAATTCCATATAGAAACTTCGCCACATGGTGCTATTTGTGACAATATATTTTGTCTGTAATAGTGTAGTTCATTGAAAATTGCTTTTTGCTTCAGATAATATCATTTGTTTATAACAGTTTTCTGAAAAAAGAAACATTATTAATAAATTGAGACTTAAAATATGCATTAAAATAATCTTTCTGAAGTTTTTTTCAGTTTAAGAAAAGATATAAATTTCTTTTTACTATGAAGCCGACTGACTATCTTGATGGGTTTTATAATTTCCCTTCGGCTTACCCCGGACGACTGACTCGACTAATAAAACATTTTGCAATAACTCAAGCCAATAAAAGCCTCTTTGACAATTTCTAAATGCCTTCCAGTCTGATACTGAATAAAACTGAAATGGTTCCAAATCTATTTAACCGCTGTCACTAGTGAGGTGGTAAACGGATTTCTTTACTATCTGATAAACATTAACTTTAAATGACAGTTTTTAGACCTTTCTCAGTTTTAATTTAGGTCAAAACCTAGAAATTTAAAACCAAAGCATGAACAATGAAATCTATCAAAGCCATCAACTTTAATACTCATTAAGATTTGAAAAATCAATTTCATTTTGAAATATTAAATAGACTTTGCAGTTATAACTTTAATATACAAAGAATCTTCAGAACAGTCCAAAAAGACTATTTTATGAAAAGTTAATTTGATATTATTATAAATAAGTTTGAATCTAAAGAATTACCTTAATGTAATTTATTTCGATTATGAAAACTCAATTTTAAAGCAAATAAAAAGATATTTTGCATACTTTTGGGAAATATATTAATCGTCGTCAATCAATAAAAATACAAATGAATTGTTTAAACAATCGTTTTGTTCATTAAGTCGCTATCTGATTTATTGCAGATGTAAATTTAAATAATTTCTGATAGAACATATTATCAACGTGTTAAGTAGTAACGTAAATATTAAGTTGGAGTGTGCAGACACTATGATTTAGAGGAAATAACGTTGTAAAATTTCATAAAATAATGAAGTTACAGAAAGTCTGAACAACAAAAAGAAACAATCAGTTTAACCTACCAAGTAGAGAGTAAAATCTGCCGCACTGATTCCAAAGGGGGAGAATTCATATAGCATGTTGCGATAGTACTTCTGGCACTGATGAGAGCCAGAGACCTATCTGCCTGATAAGTTTTTTGAATCGTAACCTGGGCCAGATTGTAAAATTATCTACAAGGGAGTTTGAAGTTTACGCAAGTCTTGGCAGCACAGTGTGATTCTAAACTAAAGCGAGTCACCCTGCTCGATTAGACCGAGGTCTGAAGAATGACGTGACCACTCCGTACGATCGTCTGCTGCTTTCTGCTCCTGGTATTAGTCGGTTATTCTGGCACGATGTGAAAGGAGTGTTCTCATCCATAAAAGTGACGTCTCCCCCCACAATTATCACAAATGTTATACTTTTCGTACTTTAAACCCCGTATAGCTGCTATTTTTGAGCTCATAGTCAGTCTTGAATACCCAGAAAATTCACCGTTACATTTCGAATGAATCGTCCCCTATAGCGGTCGGGTAAAGGAACATCGGCAGGGCCTTAACAGCAGTCCGCTCTCGCCTTCTTAATAACTCCATGCGTTGATGTGTAGTCTGATTAAAAAAATCTGGATTCATCTGAAAGCAGTATTGCGTCTTCACGGGTTCAGCTGTTGGGATTTAAAGGTCAAAATTCAATAGAATCTCCGTCTGGAATGATTTTTTTTAAAAAGCTATTCTATCGATGCGTTGAGCACTTAAATAGAGGACATATTGCGAACCAACAAAAACAAACAATGGTAGAGTATATTATTAAATATATTATTGATTTTATGCTTTTGTTGATTTTTTTGAGCATTAGCAAATTTTAAGTAGTATGTTTACCACATTTTAACAAAATTAAAATGCCTAAAGACTAAAATGTGGTGCTTATCGACACAGCCTAAAACACAAGCGTTTATACATATATTAGATGTATGGATATTATAACTACAGTAATATTACAAATCTAACTGAGTTTTCTAAAAATAACGTAGATATTAATGAAGATTTAACTTCGCCCACTAACAGTAGAAAATAAGTGGCGCAGTATTCCGGTGGTTAACCTAGCTAGTAGACTGCTATAGCCGTTGTCCTCGAGTTTTAATTCCAATGGCGAGCACTTAGGATTGGTGTACGCCCTTAGCATAATGTTTTTTTTTTTTTTTTTGTTCTTTTGCACATTTTCTTCAGCTTAATTCGTGAGTTTCCGTCGGGAACTCAGCCTTTCTTCCAATTCTAAAAATAAAGATATCTCAACTGGAAATTGGCTGAGGTCGGAGACAACTTCGCCTCCTCCAGTGTTGCAGGTTAAGTTAACGATCGGATGCAACATTGGATAACACAGCAGCAGCAGCAATAATGTATTTCATCCGAATTTTATTAATAAGTTATTTATATTTTTTCTGACGCGCATTTAGCAAATAATACATGGCTATCGTGATGTCATGTAAATGGTTCGAATTTTAAGGACGAAACATCTGTGCGCAATTTAAAATTGACTATAAGCTTTGACGTAGAATTCAATGTACGCAATAAAGGGTAATTGATGAATTGATTTAGTGACGCTATAATAGTGAATGGTCATTAGTTAAAACCCTAATGACACATGACATTTAGTAGCGTGTATATATTCCGCTGGCTTGCACAATACAGCATTGCACCCTCGTCTCATATCGTTCGCTAGACGTCTGGTGCAGTCTTGTGGCATCGTTCCACAAATAGCCCACAGCTACTTAGTCGCTATCCACCAGGCCTACAGAGCTGAAAACCTGTTTTATGGGGTTTACCTCAGAAGAGGGATCAGAAAGCAATGCTAGATCTGGATGTGTTCGATCTTGCATTATTGCGTATAGCAGTGAATTATTTATCGCGACTTCGTGAAAAAGGTATGGAAAAAGGCCTAATGACCTCATCTAGAAAGCTCAGAACTCAATTTGTCATTTCGGTCACGTGACACAGTACTCCAGACCAGAGCTGTCTATCTGGAACACGTTAGTCGTTTAACGTTGGCTTGGTTACAGTCAAACACTTGAAAAATCCTCGGCAAAATGAAGATTTCATTTACTCTCATCAGAAAAGAGGGCAATGGTTCAGTCTGTCAGGACTTAGTCTACTCTGATATCGCCCTACGGTGTGATAGTGTCTGGGGTTACGTGAAATACTGGACGCCTTGCATAAAGATTAGCAATTACATTCCGGTCGGAGATAGGGTTCTACGTACCTGCTACATTTCCTTCTTGACGGAACATTCCGAGATAGTCCTTCGAACGTCAATCCAGACAAGATATATAACGGTTATAATGATAGTTGGTACTGCTGATAGCGCCCTTTTCCAAGTCTTTCGTGAACCTAACTACTCTCTTCTCGCCGTACCTGCTGATACAACTGTGTAACAAACACCAAGATCAGCAGCCACATTTACCTACTTCATGTCCATTATTTAGATACGTTTAGGTATCGCTGTTCATGGTTTAGTAGTCGTGAAAGTACCTTACTTTAGATCTTTGGTAACTTCAGGCTCACCATTGTGCATGCAAATCTGGAATCGATAATGCGTTATGTAAAGTCCGCAATAAATGCCACAATATCACACTAAACAACTCTACATCTTTAAAATCAATTTTCAAGATAAACTTCTTGGGTATCTTTAAAATAAAATTAATGTATATTGTAAGCTACTAATACTACTATTTTACTGTCTTTTGATCCGGTTGATTTAGTTGACAAATCATTTTCATACGATGAATTCTATGAAGCGTTCGCCATCATCAAATGGCTTTTATCCAATAGTTTTGTTACGTTTAGAAAATACAAATAATATTTATATAAAAAACAGAATCATTTTAAATAAGGTTTATTTATAGTTATCGTTTTTATCTCTTGGTTTGGGTTTTGGTCTCTACTAGAATAACAAACGGAAAAATACAAAGGCTGCGGGGTTTTATGAGACTAATTTTCATTTACAAACTAGATAAATGTCTTTTCTTTTAATCGAGGTTCGAAGTTTTCGTTCCTGCCGCGCCGCAAATCGTTCATCATCTAAATTGTTGGCCATGTCAGGCCTCCCGCTCAGGAAAGGTTTTCGTGCAACAGCAGAACTTCGGTTTTATTTCTTGGCTGGAAAGCACCCGGGTCATTTTTATCGTGCAGTGCCCGGAAAACCCGATCGCGATACCAAGTTTCAGTGAAGTCAAAGTCTTCTTGTTTGGATCGCTGGATCGATAATCCACCAAATGCCCTTTCCATGCCTAGAGAAGCACTAAACTTTTGTTTTTCCCCAGCTAATTTAACAATTCATTTTCCCATTCTGCTAAACGATTTTATTTAATTTTATATTCAACTCATAATAATAATAATAATAATAATAATAATAATAATAATAATAATAACAATCACTAGTATGTTTGAAATAGTCAGGTGATTCTTTTAACTCTTACATTTGTTTGTTAATTATTTCCGCCTGTTTTTTTTGTTTTTTTTAACTTTCACTTTCTTTTTTTGCTTCAGCTGCTTTCATTTTACTTGAATCATCGAACTAAATAATCGCTGGAATTCTGATTTCGTTTTTTTTTTGTTACCATTTTTGATATTAGCCATTGTAGACGCAAGGCGCTTACTGGTGTTTCTTCAAACAGATTTCGTTTTGTGATCCTCTTCTAGCAACGCAAAAATATCTCTCGAAACATCGAACGGCGGTGGGCCAGTCGCCAGCCTATTGAACCCCGACGGCTCGAGTTCGATTCCCGATCAGATTCGTGTTGGTTTGACGTACGCACCTCTTGGGAAAGTTTCCCCCCCAGCTCTTCTTCTTTAGTCAATGATGTGAGTTTCTTTTCACATCCATAACCGATGTGTTTTTTTAGTAGGGATGTTTATTCCGAAGTCTCGGGTGTTGGACAACTTAACCGTAGCACCAAGCTCCATTCCCGGTCTGGAGAGTTTCATCCCCATTGTAGAAACGGGTGTACGATGCAAAAAAATATTTTCCGTTCGGTTTGATCATTAGCTATTTTTGCTTTTGTCTACTAATAAATGTTCTGACATGAATCGACGAGTGGTTAGCGCAAATAAAACGGTAATTCTAAGACAATCCGCAGAGAGAAAGTCTGGCACCCCGAGTGTTGCCTCTCCGGGGGTAGACTTAAAGCGGATCAGGGCACCGGCTGTTTGCAACCTATTGAGAAACCTTATATTAGAAACGTTGAACTAAATATCCCATAAATCTGTGCGACGTTGGCTGAAAAAAGTGCGAAAAACTCAAAATAAACCCTTTCCGGTATGTTCATCCATTCTGCTTTTAAAAAAGTTCAATGCAGTAGGTAAATGGATTTATCTAATGATAAAATAAATTAAGTAGATCTTTTCTTCCGCCAACACGATTTAAAAAAAAGAAAGACTTTTATTAAATCTTCTCTGAAACGGTGATACTAAACAAAGTGGTATAGTTATTTTAAATTATTCTCTCTTAATGATACCGTTCGTTATTGTGTCGGCTATAGATTAGATTAGCTATGTAGTTTAATGTACAGTACACAGTAGACACTTTGCAATTCAGCGCTACACCTTACAATTATCCTAACAGTCAATCAATGAAATGGATTATTGTTGCCGTTAATCCGATTGTACTTCTCCGAAATCCCGTATACTTTCACTGCTATCATCTCTTGCCCGCAGATTTTGGATCTTTTCGCGATTTTACGTCGCCGCCAGATCCACTCACGTTTCATATCTTTACGCCGGAATTGCCAGTGTGCCACGCCCATTGATTTAACAGAATCGTGTCTTTCGGTCTGTCGATTTGCATGGCGGTTCTCCGTGTCGAGACCCGTGAGGTTGGCGGTAAAGTTTACGCCAAAGAAATGACATGAACGTTCGGTAGCCAGGTTTGTTTCTGCGAAGAGGCTGGCGTCCGTCCCCCTTCAAGTACGTCAGGTGTGAAGAGGTTACGGACGCCCCATCAAAGAAGCACCCTTTCCCCGTAGTCTGAATAATGGGCGGTGGTCCAGGATTCACGACTTGGAATCGGGGTTGATACATGATGGTGACGATGGTGATGATGATATTGATGATGATTATGCTGATCAGAGTTCTGTCAGAGTCAATTTTTCCGGCACGAGTCCTTAAAATGAGGTCACCAACAAAGTCAAATAGGATTTTAAATTAGTTCAAACGCTTTAAAATAGAATCAAAACAAACGAACATCTCCTGTAACGACGATGGTGAGCAATCACTATCGACTTTTTCGGCATACCTGTATAAGTAATTATAGAAATAAATATACATTATAATAATTAAATAATTAAGAACAACAAAATCGTGGCTTTACCGCGTGAATCAAAATTTGAGCGACCTTGTAGAAGGCAGTGGGTAAATTCCAACTTTTTCCATGCACGATAAACCCTTAACACTGGTAAGGGATACGCTCTTGAGACCGCCGCAAATAGCGGAACTGCGGATACTGATACTAAAGGGTTAAGGAAAAACGGGGGATAAGTTCCTGAAACAAGAGTAACCATATTTAGACAAAAATAAATGGCATAAAAATGCGATAAAAATGACTAATATATTTAAGTACCTTAACTTAACGATGCAGTCAATGTTGATGAAGATGATGACGGTGTTGAAGAGAAGTAGAGTGTTCCCCGGGAATGTCATCCGGACAAATCACAGAGGTGAAGGTAGGACTGACAGGGGATCACGGCAGTCCGACTAGGGAATCTTGTTTGCGGAGAAATAGAGTAATAGGCAGCTGTTTAACTTTTGACTGGGGTCCTTATAAATTTTTCTGTACAGCATTTTGCAGTCTCATCGTCCCTCTTAATCTTCAGGCTACGCTCCATAGAGGGATCTTACCATTTGTCCGCGAATAAACTTGCCATACCTGAAGAACTTCTCCAGTGTTTGAAAATTAAAATTCGGTTTATCGACCTCTCCAATTTCGTCCTCACTTTCATTTTCATTTAATTTCGCGAGTTCCTCCAGATCCTCCTCAATCACTTCCTTGGCATGAGACTCGGTGAGTTCTACCTCTGTTTCTTCCATCCATTAAATCTCTTCCCTTCAACGTCGCGGTCCATTTTTGCAGTCGACTTAAATTCATCAGCAAAATCACTGACTGATTCGATCCGCAACGTTCTCTAGCAGGTGCTGATAGCTGATGGCCCGACTTCGTCGAGCGACTTCATTGTTTGTAATGCAGTCAGCGATGTTATAGTCTTTCCAAGACTGCCTGACATCCAGTGTTGAATCTTCTTCCATCTCATTAAGTATGCGATCGAAGGTGCAATTGACCTAGCTGCTGCAGGAAAGAAGTTGTCTTGAGAGGCAGAAAGCCCACCTCCAAGTCGGCATGGGCAACTTACAGACTCTCTGGGTAGCCTGGCGCATTGTTCGCGATGTGGAGCACTCTGAATGGCAGTTCTTCGGGGAATAGGTATATTACCATCTGTCAAATGAAACAGTTGTGGAATCAGTCCAAGATCAGCGCAGCTGTGTCACAGGTCCTTTTGTTAAACCGCCAAAAAATGGGCAATCATTGCTTATTGTTGCCCTGCAATTCTCCAGGCTCATTGCGCGGTACAGTAACAGGGACTTTACTATGCAGTCCCAAGAAGCGTTAGCGCAGAGAATGGTCATCTTGTCCTTGGCTGTCTTGATGCCACAAGCTGATTCCTCCTCCTTAGACAGGAATTTTTTTTGGTTGTATCCTTCTAAAAAATAAGACAATCTGATCTGAATTGAAGAATTTTTATAGCTTGTAATCCTTTTTTTTTGTTCCATGTTCTCACGTAACTCTTAAATAACTCGCGCTGCATCATGGTATCCCGAAGCCACTTAACCCGCCAACTCGACAGTTTTTAAGAAGCTGTACATCTTAAATTTTCTACCCTCTCTATGCTCGCACCAAAGTAAGTAGAATTGGCAGCACTACCCATTCCATCACCAGACGCTCGTCTCACACCACGGCTTAGGGACACCATTTTTTGTTCCTGATCAAATGATCCACAGCCTTAGGACTTCTTCCATTTCTTTCCATTTCGGGCTAACGACTCATAAACAACACCTTTTCGCTTTCTGGGACTCTTTCACCTGATGTTTTCTTCTTTTCCCTGCTTGACGCGCACAGTCGACTCGTTTATGTTATAGAGTCCGCCCACTGATGCTGCACTCTGGCCAGTAGCAACCTTTTCTATTAATTCCACTCGCTTTCCCCCTTGGGTACCATGCTAAAGAGAATGGATTATCACAGAACGAGCGAGAGCGGCCTGATGTTGGCATGCATGGGGAAACAGGATAATGGCACAAAGGAAATTGCTTGCCCCTACTATTTATTAACTATAAACAAAACGAGGACACAAAGAAAGACAAACTGTAACGCGGCTCCGAGTGGGGAAGGAAGCAGCCAATGAGCTGCCAGGATGGGAAGCAAATGCAAATCGATTAGAATCCCGTTAACTCTGATGCAAGAATATGACATTCTAAATGCATGTGCGTGTTAACGACATTGTGTATCGATAAGAAGGCCCACTCCGGCACCACAGCAGGCATATCACCAACAGGATGAAGCAGAGAATAAAGACAATCGAAGCAAGAAGGTGAGACAATTACCAAGGAAGAAAACGAAATAAATAATGAACGTATAAGAGACAGCCTAGAAGGAGAGGAGTCATGGGAACATACATTGTGGGATAAGTGGTGAAAATACCGCATGTAGGCGGCGGCTTGACAGAAGTCATAGAATCTTCATCAATGAGCGAAGATTTTTGGGGGAGTGAAGCGTGAGATAACTAGGCAAATGGATAGTACTAGCCAATGAGTCTAGTCCGAGTGTCGAGACTTTGGGAGAGAGAGAGAGAGAGAGAGAGGAGAGAGAGAGAGAGAGAGAGAGAGAGAGAGAGAGCATGTATTGCTTTAGAACGCCAATATTTGGTAAGTAACTATTGTGAATAAATTATAGCAAGAAAGACGGTTTCAGCATAATTAATCTGAGAGATTGGTCAAATTTACAATTTTTCACTTATTTCGGCAGTTTTTTAGAGCAGAGTGTTCAATTAAATTTCGTTTCTTTTAAAAATAAACATTAATGTTCGAAAGTTTAAGCTGAACAAGGCCAATTTGACTACTAATTATGTATTTCTATGGGTTTATACATTTAATATTAGGTCGTTACAAAAGTTTTGTCAGTTTTTATATTATGTAATTTGGGTTCCTTTCTTGCAAGCTTGTGAAGATGTATGTAGATTAATTATATATCGTTTTGTAGCACGTGTTTGGCATATATTATGCAAAACCTACCTTTTTAAAAACCATAAAATGGATATTTATTTCAGGGTTTTGAGTGAAGCATGGATAGAAACGTTTTTCGTGCCATTTTGCTTCACGAGTTCAAACTGGGCCACAAAGCGAGCGAGGCAACTCGTAACATTAAGCGACCATGGGACGGGGACACAGTACAACGATGGTTTGCAAAGTTTCAATCAGATGTGAGGCTCGAAGATAAGGAACGTAGCAGACGTCCTTCCGAATGTGATGACGACACTCTGAAAGCCTCAGTTGAAGCTGATCCAAGAAAAACAGTGCGAGAAATTGCTAGAGAGCTTTGCGTAAGCACAGCAACTGTTTCCCGACATCTGGACGCAATCAACCAAGTGAAAAGGCTTGACAAGTGGATTCCTCACAAGTTGAATGAAAAAGAACAAAATCGTCGATTGGAGATCTGTTTTTCGGTTTCCATAAGAAACAAAAACGACCAATTTTTTCTCCTAAATATTACGTGTAATGAAAAATGGATCCTTTAGGACAATCGCAAATGATAAGCACAGTCGCTTGACAGAGACAAGGAATCTAATCACATTCCAATACCCAGCTTACATCCAAAGAAAGTCATGGTCACTGTCTGGTGGACTGCAACTGGTGTCATCCACTATAACTTGCAACCTGGCGAAACCATCACAGCTGAAAGATACTGTCGTGAATTAAACGTTGTTCATCACAAACTCTTCCAACGACAGCTGACATTGGTGAATCAAAGAGGCCCAATCCCACTCCATGACGATGCTCTTCCTCGTATTGAAAAAGTGACTTCAGAAACTGAACACGTTGGGGTACTAAGTTCTCCCTCACCCAACCTATTCACCAGACCCTTCTCACACAGACCACCACCTTTTTCAAACACCTCGACAGCTTCCATTGAATGAAATCCTTCTCCAATCAAGCAGCAACTGAAACTGCCTTCCAACAGTTTATCGACTCCAGAAATCTAGATTTTTTTACAAAGCGGTGTAAATGCACTTGTAATTCGTTGGCAGAAGTGTATTGATTGCAATGAGATTTACTTTGATTAATAAACTCTATGTTTTGCACCGATATGAAGTCTCATTGTAGCTGTTCAAAAACGATAAAACGTTAGTAACAACCTAATATTTATTTCTGATTTATTTTAAAATATGCAACCGTAGCCTATGATCATTCTGGAAGCATTTGTTTGCTAACGAATGCGGAAGGTCTTCGTTATCTGTACTGCTGATGGAGAGAGAGAGAAAGAGAGAGAGAGAGAGAGAGATGGAGAGAGAGAGAGAGAGAGAGAGAGAGAGATGGAGAGAGAGAGAGGAGAGGAGAGAGAGAGAGAGAGAGAGAGAGAGAGATGGAGAGAGAGAGAGAGAGAGAGAGAGAGAGATGGAGAGAGAGAGAGAGAGAGAGAGAGAGAGAGAGAGAGAGAGAAGAGAGAGAGAGAGAGAGAGAGAGAGAGAGAGAGGGATGGAGGAGAGAGAGAGATGGAGAGAGAGATGGAGAGAGAGAGAGAGAGATGGAGAGAGAGCAACAGTGGCGATACATCTTTTTTGTTGTTGTTGTTGCTTGTTTAAATTTTAAAATCCCAGTTACTTAGCCACGAGAAATACCTTTTCTTTTTCTTCGCACTACGCTGAGAAGGAAAATGTGGATTTATATTTTCTTTTGTTTCAGCACTAATTCTTGGTTAAACTACATGCTGTTTTGTGGTTACCTAATCTTAGGTTTGGTTCTTGTTTAAGTTTGGCCGGCCCAGGAATTATAAATAACCTATCATGTTACTGGTGGAAACAAGGAAGAAAATGACAAAAGAACGCACACACCGCCAATAACTCCCCCTAAAGATACCTCCATAATTTTGTCGATAAATAATACCAAAAAAAAAAATATTTTCTAAATTTAGTTAATACAATTGTTATTTTCAGTTGGCTATGTCACCTAAATAATGAATTTTTTAAAAGTGAAACAGAAGCAGACCAGTGAATGTTTTGGAAAGAAGATAACGTGGTAAAATCAATAGTTACGTTTGGAAAATCAGGCAATGATGGGTCAATACTTAAATTTTTAATTTTTTTCTTCTAAAATCTTCTGAATTCTGCCAGTATTGGTATGGATTATTTTTTCACCTAAGTTAAAGAAGCCAGAACGGCATTATAAGCCAGTTTATTATAACAAATTATAGCAATTACTGCTTGGTTTGCCTTTAGCATTTTTTCCTTTGTGATTCCTTCGCAAGACTAAGCGGATTTCTCGATAGGTATGCGAAATGTACTTACTTCTTAAAGCATTAGCTTAATTTTTGTATTAATAAAAATGGCAATTCCATGTACACTAATTAAAAACGATGATAATGCAGAGGAGGAAATTTAAAATATCAATTAATTAAAATAATGGAAGAAACAAAATAGAAAACTCTAACCTAATAGACAAACCTGGTTCGTTCAGATTTTCAAATAAAAATACCCTTCCTTAGAAAAATTAATTCCTTCATAAAATATCCTTTGCTTCAACGATACACCTTTTAAAAATATAACAAGTGACAATTTTTGGAAGGAAACGTATTTACAAATGAAATAGTTTATCATCTATGATGTATATTACGGAAAGCTTCAGAACAAATTCTAATTACATTCACATATTACGATAGTTTTTATTTTAAATCAACGCAAAATTCACTGTTTAAATAAATCAAGCATCTTTTATCAGCTTTAAAAACTTGGGTGATATATCGAGAGAGACTGCACCTTGGGCCAGCTGAATGTCAAATAATGAACAGGGTGATATGTTTTCCGTGTATCCCAGAGAACAACATCAAGTTTGTGAAACAAACATGGATTAGCTAAAAGAAATTTCCATCTACAAACACGTTTTGTTAACTTTTTGAAAGGGTTGTTACTTTTAAGACTAGATGGTTAGTTAGAAAATGTCTTTTAATCACTGAAACCATTACCTCTCTTTTTGTAGAACCAAGTAAAAACTACGCTTTGGGAATTCTTCAAATTCAATTACTTTCAGTTGCAGAATGGCTTCTTTGAACGAAACTAAAGAGATGGCTACAGTTTCAGATCTCCTTCAAATCCTTGTAAATGTCTGTTTAATAGATTTCAAAGAATCAGCATTGATGTCTGCGGATATGAAGCCAAGGAAATAGGTAATATACGTCGATGATACTTTTAGCGTCTGCCCACATGATAGGAGAGATTTAGAACAGTCCATAGCAGCATTCACCAAATTATCTAATTTATTATAGAGATGGAAATCAATAAGCTGTCCTTCCTTTTGTTATAGGTTCCAAGAAAGATAGCAAACTGATTATCAGTGTATACAGAAAGACGACGCATGATAGAGGCTCTTTGACTCAGATCAAATCAGATCACCACCATGGTGTCAAGAAAGAGGTTGTTCGGTAGGGGCAGAAACAAATGTCGCATTGCAAAACTAAGAATGTAAAAGCAACAATTTTTTATAATATGTCAATTGAAGTACCCAAAGAATTAGGTGCCAAGCTAAAAATGGTCGCGTCAGTTATTTTGGTGATTTATGCTAAGCCAATATATAATAAACGATATTCAGTACAGAACTGTCCCACTACCTGGGAATTAATAGAGCAGACCTTCACTACAGGAGGGCAGCCTCTCTTTCGATGCCGAGTTGCAGAGCGATCGTAAGTCAAGACTTCCACGATGACCCAACTTGAATTGGAAAAGCTAATGTTTGCAGTGAAAAATCTTAATGATATCCCTTTAGGCGGTGAGTGAAAACCGGAATGTCTATAGGAAATCTCAAGAACGAGAAAAAATAACCAAGTACCCCCCAAAACGAGCCATCCCTTGGCAGGATTCCGAATCGCGCAGTCTACCACTAAATTTACCGCATCGCACGGGGTATTGCGCTTTCCCACAAATCTCCTACTTAACGGCACACATAAATAAATTAATTGAGTATCCGTCATAAAGGTTAATGAGGCTTATAATGTAATCTTACCCTAACCCAGACCAACCTACCACTTTTTATGAATCTTTCAGCTGACTCTATCGGAATATTCCTCCCTCCCCCGAGGGCCTTCAATTTTCTTTTGATTATTAGTGCTAAAAATCTTCAGGATGATTGAAAACGTTCAAGCCGAGTTGTAATTTCGGGGCACTGCACAATCAGATAGCCAGGGTTTTATTATTTTCCACAAGTCATTAGGAGTTCATCAGATTTCATTAAATAGTATTTTCGGTCTGAATTACGGAGACAGACGGCTTTTTATGAGTAAGAGCACAATTGAAAATTTATTGTCATTTCTGTCCGGCTTATTTTTCCTTTTCAAATGAATCGAAATTCAGTGAAAAATAAATCTCAGCGGATTAGCTTTAGCGTGCAATAAAAATCCGATGCTTAGTCGCGGAGTGGCTTCTTTTCATGACTTTGTTATCTCCCCTAAATTCTCTAGAGAAGAGAAATTTCAAATAGTGTTCAATTCTGTTTTCGGGTCTACTGCTCAAGCGTGAACATTGTCTATCGCTGTTACTCCCTTAGAATGTTCCAACAAAGGGAAGAGATATATAATGTTGTTGACTGTCACACCACACACACAACACACAACACACACACCACACACACACACACCACACACACACACACACAACACACACACACACACACACACACACACACACAACACACAACCACACACACATAATAATAATAATAATAATAATAATAATAATAAACGGCGAAAAGATTATGAAACATAAACGTCTTGCTGACAAGAGATACGGAACGACCAAGAAGCATTCTCTTCTTTTCGAATTTCTTCACAACAAATTTGTGACTACACAAGTAAATATTATGTTAGAATTCTAGGCTGTGATGGCAGTTCAACTTTATATTAATTAGTTAATGATATATTTTAACATTAACATAAGCTGTTTGATATTTAAAATTGTACTGTCTGTGTGTATTTTGCATTGAATTAGGATTAGTTTTATGGATCCCGCAAAACAGAAGTCCGCTCTTCTTGTGGAACCATATCACAAATTGATCGAGTTTTCATCATGGCCAGGAATTCTGTAAATAACTAAATACATTTTTTAAAAATAATAGTTCAATGTCAAGATTCTGTTAGTTCATACCTAAAACAATATTTGTTGTAAGCAGTTGTAATATTTAAACTAATTTAATAATAAAATACAAATGTAATCACTAATCCAAGTCAATAATATTGTTAAAAAGAAATAAGCGTGTCTCTTTAACTAGGCTGCTGGTAATTTTGTTCTCTCCTGAGGCTGTCTTATTGTTTGTTCTGTGGAATGTGTTGTTTGTTTTCTATTTTTTCTCCAAATATTTCCATTCAGTTTTCAAATAAAAAGCATCTTTGTATTTCACGGATATAGAAGCTGGCAAAATATGACTGATTTGGATAAATTAATGCATAATATTTAATTATATATATATATATTACTAACTGTAATAAATATAAATATTTTTTTGCTTATCAGACTCTATAAGGGAGATTACTCTGGACTCTGGCAAGCTAGCGTACTCCTGCGATTATCCAAGTCCACAAAGGGCAGGGACTGTTGATTTTAACGTAGAAATGCCTACCAGCGATCTTCATCTGAGAGAAAAACCAAACAATCGGCTGGTAAAGAAGAGCGAGAAAGTAAATCGTAGATATGATAAACAAAGCCAGTTGTGATCGAGTATCGATTTTAGCCTTTCATCTTGGTATTTCAGTTGACTAACCACTTGGCCACAAGTATCCCAAGGTAGAATCTAATATTAACTCTTACTAATGATTTTAATTTTCATAATTCATTAATTATGAATACTAACATTCACGAAAATAGTTAACGTTTCTATTTGTAATATTATTTAGATTAAAATAGATATCTTCCTACCCAGCATTGCAATTTTTGTTTCTTAGATTTGTAGGGAGTTTCCTTTTGTTTTTGGAAGGTGTCCTGTGGTCGCCCATCCGCAGTGAGCGAAGGCGGTCGCGCATCAAGTCGGTTTTATCACTAAAGGTCTAGAAAGCTACTCTGTTTTCATCAATCGCCGCATGATTTCTTATCGGAACACTGATATTAACTTTAAAAAATAAATATATATGAAATTTCTTTTTTGAAAAATCTGAGAAAACATTAAAGGAATTTTCCTATCCAGTCTTGAGGAATAAGAGATCTGCCAAGGTTTCGCCAAGAGAGGTCAACATGATCTGTATGCTGCTTACAACAATTTTTTGTCTGCACTTCGTATTGCGGATTTCGATGGAACGTTAATTTTAACCCTCTCGTTCTCACAATTAGCCCTACTTTGGTATCAGATAACAGTTGCCCTTGGTTCGAATCTTTCTTTGGTAAGAGTACAAATTTATCGCTTTTACGTCTCTCTCGATTTTCTGGAAATAACGGGAGATAACTCTAGCATTACCGATCTGTTGTTATGAGAAACGACCACACAAGTGAAAGTGTTGATTCTTTTTTTTTTTTGGCATGTAGAGCACTTTTGTTCTTGTTTTCTTTATGCTTTTTCGATCTTGTACCGATTTTAAAAGGCTGATACTAAATCAAAAACAACAGTACGTAATAAACTTTGTAGAACTTTGACAGTTTTTAATCATTTTAAGTGAATGCAACATTTTTTTCCGATTTCAATAAATCCAACTATTAATTTCAACGAGAGTACCTTAATTACTACTGCGAGAGGAGCCCTTATATAGACTTCGCGACGGTTAGCTTCTACTGAATTTGATAAGGCCCCGAGGCTTCTTTATTGGAAAGAATATAAGTAAGGACCTCTATCACGACAAATGTTCTGTATATACAAAAATTGGCTGTTTTTTTGGCAGTAGATTTAAGGCTATAAAATTCTAACCAGTGTTGAGTTACTTCTTAGGACATGGAGAGCCCAGAGGCGGGTGCAGAAAACGAGGTTATGCAGTAAAAGCAGACATCAGAGAATTAAATGTAACCGTACTTCTAAACGCTTCGTGGTCTTTGTGAATCATTTGCTATGCAAGCAATATAATTTTCTACCAAATGGTTCGTTAAAGCTGACATTGTACAAAAGTTCTTTTTCGTCATTAACGACAGACATAAGAACAACAACTAGATATCTTTATGTTTTGATACAAAACATTGTCCAGTTGGAGTGTACCCAGCTCTCTGAGGTTTTTCTAACAGCGGAAAGAGGGCTACAATTTGCAATCTATCCGAGATGGAAAAAAAATGTAATAAATGTTTTTTTTTTTCTCTTGGAGGCAGTTAAGAAGTAAAATTTTGAATTTTAATAAAAATTAAAATGTTTTGAAAATTCAAGGTGAAGCTGAAATTCTAAATAGTTATTTTGCTGATATTTTCACCTTAGGATAAAAAAAAATTTATATTCTTCAAGTTGAGAAAATCTTCAAGGAAAACATTAATGCACTATCCATTACAGAGAAAGTGATCTTAAATAAAGTGAAGTCACCTAAATCTTTTAAAGCTGCCGGGCATATGCAATTAAAAAGATTAAAGTAATTGCACAGATCAAGTAGATTTCTTTTAGCATTTATGTTCAGTTTATCATCACATAGTAAAATGCTGCGATTGCTAAACACATTTTTTAAATGCCGATGAAAGTGATTCTGGTAATTATAGGCAATTAAGTGTATCCTCACTAGTGCGCAGGGTTTTATGGACCTTTATCACAGGCTGTACACAATCATCTAGTTAAAAAGAGCGTTCAGCAAACTTTCATCAATTTGTCGATAAATAACATCGCCGATGCTGCATATTTAGATATCAGAAGGACTTCTGCAGGAAAGTGTTCGTTATATCATCATGTTATGTGGTGTGTCACAGGGGCGGGGCAGGACGGGGGGGGGTGTTGTACCCACTATTGTTTTTGGTTTATATAAATGATGCTGATAATCTAATAGTTGCAAATATTAAAAACGTTTTCACGTGATACTAACATATTTTAGAGTTTACGTTGAAAAAAAAAATCCATGCTATTCAGTCGAATTTTGAATAATTTATTAGATTGGCCAGTTTATTAAAAATTTAATTTAAAATTAGAATACGTAAAATTATCTGTTAGGCAAAACACAATTGTAATTATCATTATACGAATGGCTCTAAACTGGAAAATGTGGCTTCAGAAAAGTGGGCAATTATTACACAAAAATTGCAAATATGAAAATTATTGCGTATCAATTGCCAACAATATTAGCAATAAGTAATTAAATAAAAGGAAAGAAATTCCGTTGCACAAGTTCTTGGTTGTTCCACATCTGGACTATGCTGCGCAGGCGCGGAATCTTTATTTAAGAAAGATCCCTGATTTACTAAAGTTAACTTGGATTTACGGGTATTGTTCTGGATCGTAAGTATTTGGATTAAGTTTAGCGTTTTAAAATACCAGATTTACCAAGTTTGAATTTTAAACGTTTGAAAGGAGACATGGTAGGGGGTTTTATCCAAACTATTTTTGTGGTGGGGTTTCAGCAAGTAAATCAAAGGACAGCAGGAAAAAAAAAAGGTGGGAGGGGACAAAACTAATACTATACCGCATCACTGGAAACTAGCTAAGATTTCAGCATCGTCAGACAAAATACAAAATAGACTTGTTAACGATTGATGACAGAAGAATTACCGGTATGGATGGTATCGACGAATATGGTCATTTCTCTTCCCTGTCTGCACGAATAATGACGGCTTCTTCCCTTTTCGTAAAAGTAAAGTAAAGTAAACTAAACTAATGTCTCTCTTTCGCGATTTTTTTTTTTAAATACTTGTCGAAATTCTTTGCATACGCATGACGAAGAAATTCGAACAATTAGTACACTCCTATGATCACATTGCCAGCCGGCAAGTTCAGTACGTAGGGAAGAATCGCCAGAACGCACGCATTCGCACACACGAGCATATCCATGCACACTTTTATGTTTTTTTTTGGTTATGTTTTTTGTGTTTTTTTGCTGTTATTGTTGTTGTTCAAATCCAATAAGTATTCCAGCGTAACGTATCTTTAAAACTAGCAAAAAAAGGGCCTGGTCCTTAAGTTTACCTTTTACGTAAACATGCAGGTAAACTGGCGATTAATTAGATTATATTTATACAACAAAGCATTTTGATTGGAGTTTCGCTGGATCCAAATGATATTTTCCGTTTTTTTTTTTTCTGTTTAATAACTCGCCAAGTTTTTCTTCGATATTTGACAATTTATATCATCATCATCATCAAAAAAAAAAATTACTTTAACACATTTATTTCAGAATAATCAATTAAAGTTGTTTTTTTCTTCTTCTAAAACGTCTAAAAATCTGAAATTGTGGTTAGCGTAATTTTAAAAAGTTGTTTCATATTATTTTGACAATTTTAATTGATTTATTCAATTCACACTGTAAGTCACGTTTCACTCTGATTTTCTATTTACACGAGAATAACGGTTTGAAACCAGACTAGATCTAATCTGTTACAAAGCGGAAATTAACTTAGCTTTATATGAAAGTTTTTCGAAATTAGACAAAAAAAAATAAAATAAAATGTTTCTCTGCACGCTGCTTAAAAAGTAATAAGAAACCGTTTATTTAAAAAAAAAGAAAAGAAAGAAAAGAAACTTTGCTGAGAAATTGAAAATATTACAAGGACGGCAACTTCACAAACCCAGTCATCGATACTGAAGGCATATTATGCACGGGGAAAGCTATGATTTCAGCCCCTAAACCTGTCACCCACTGTTAATCCATTGAAACGTCATTGCGGCATCTTTTGTTTTCTTTCGGATTTCTCCATTTCGTTCGGAAAGGAAGAATTTTTGAATAATCAGTGTCTCAGGCTAACATGGATATTCTTTATCGGCTAATTATTCACCTTGCATAACTTCCCGTAAACAGGTTGATCAGCTAGCTACCCACGTTACCTTTGATCCGACATGTTTTGTAATTAAATTTTCAGTTTCTTACCTGTTAGTTCTAAAATCTTCCTCTGTTGCGTTTATCTTTGTTTGTTTGAGATGATTATAATACAGAAAGTGTTGTTACAGTAAACAGTGTATATAAATATTGAAAAAGTCTAAGGCTACAGGATTGCACAAGAATATGTGTAGATTAGACTTTCAAGTCACTTTTGTAATGGAAGTACACGGTATCAAACAGACAGATCCAATTATCTAATTCATTAACAGTGGCACTTTAAAAGCCTTGATGGATTTGCCAGCGAAGAATCCAGTGTAATTTCGACTTGCATCTATGCGTTAATACGATAAATGATTGAGCAGCTATCAAGCAAAAGCTTTTTTTTCGTGTTTAAATGACTTTTACTACAAATAAGCAGTTTGTTGTTCTTTCATTCAGCTTGTCTTGTTCGTATTCAGTTTCCATTATTTCCAACGTTTTTTTTTTTTCCTGGAGGTGTCGCTACCATTTACCATATTAGGATGAAAAGATTTATTTTTTGTTTAAATATTTGTATTATTTTTAATGTATTATTCTTGCAGGGACAGTTCTTATTTTCTTTTCTAGTTATTTATTTTTTTTTTAAATAAATATCTCGCGTTTCCACCAGACACTTAAATGTTACAACTGGGATTTTGGTTTTGTTTAAAAATGTACTGCATAATGTATCTAGGAAAGTATGTCAGCACATCTTTCTTGGAAACGAGAATGCGGCATTAATCATAGGAAAATAGCGATATAAGCTTATTGGCGCGACATAAGGATAAGATCTAGTTCTTTTCCCTAAAAGGTAAAACCATAATTGTGATTTAAAATAATTGAAATAGTTTATTATTCCCTCCCCGATTTCTTATTTTTTAAAATTAAAGCTGAATATATTATATAGCACACTCTGGCTTTTCACTTTCGGTCCCGTTTCTCTTTTTTAATGATAGTGCACTTTATTTCTTTAATTTCCATCTTTTCCAAGAGAGATATCTTTTTCTAGTTTATACAAATTTTAAATCATAAAAGAAGCACAATTTGTTAATTAAAGTATTCTCGTGGTAACTTTGATTGGTCTTAAATACAGAAATATTTCTCTGCTAAGGATTTCTAAGATTTTTAGATATAAAACATGAAAGTTCCGAATCTTGAATCGACCTGTAATTCAGAAAAAGCTTCCTTTCACCCAGATAACAGTGACATTCATAATTTCTCTACCCTCTTGCTCACTTTTTATTTTTTACCAACTATTTATTGTTTAGTTTTCCAAATAATTTTTATCAGATTACTCGTTGTAGTGGTATTCTAGGTTTTAAACTTTTCCAATGTTTTTTTAAGTCGATAGTAACAAAAGATATTTTAAAAGTGAAGTAACGCTGAATTAATCGTGTTGTAGTTAACGTCATCTCCGATGTATTGAAAGAGTAATTGAATTTTCGTTCACAGAAAATAATATTTTATTAATGTGGTATTAAGACTAATGTCGAAAACATTTGTTGCACCATACAGCAATATTAGGATCGAATGGTAGCGACACCTCCAGGAAAAAAAAAAAACGTTGGAAATAATGGAAACTGAATACGAAAACCCATCGATCAGAAACGATTTCTTCTGAACGCGAAATGTGATTAAAGATAATATTAGCAAAACAATCAAAGTACTGCATTATTAATAATTACATTAATATTTTTAAAATGTTCAATTTTGTTTCTTTTCAGTTTACACGGTACATGCAACTACTTCCACAAATATCTTAGTTTAGCTTATGGAAGAAAAATTGTTTCCAGTTTAATTAATTTAAATCTTTCTTTGAAAGCAAACGCACGATGTAAAAAAGATGATTGATATTTCTTGTTGGTTTATTAACTACACCCATTAAATCTTATAGAAAAAGATAATTTTACGAATTCTATTACTTCTGTCTTTTCTAATCTAGCGTTTGCTGCAAATTCTCAGGTATAATAAATCTAGATTTATTTCGATACTGATGAACTAATAAATAATTAATTTTTTTACTGTAGATAAGAATAATTACTCAAGCGTGCATTTACGTTCTATTCTTCTTAGAATGTTAAGCATTTATCTAATATTGTTGTATTTCGATCGTCTCAATACATTCATGCAAAATTATGAAAAATGCTACTTATACAAACTAACCTTAATTTGTTTGTAATAAGACAACTGACAATATTTTGGTAATATTTTCTGAATACTTCGTGCTTTTTAAATATAGAAACTTTAAAATGATTTGAATAAATTCAGCTAAACTCTTTTTTTTTTAATTTCGGCCTTTTCGGTTATTTACACTATCAACTTTCTTAGACATTTTAACGTCTCAAAAACCGCATAAAGAGATTTTATAAGCCGCTATTATTTTTCATCTGACCAACACATTAATCTAACGAAAGTAATGTCCACGTGACTCTCACGTGGTATTTTTATGGCACCACGACAAAAGAGGGTGGTGCCAGCTAACAGAAATGGCAAACCCGCATACAAAAGAACGAGGAAATCACAGGCTTTTATTGGTTGAGAAAAGTGGATGCTTTCTTTCTGGATGATCAAGAGAAAGTAAGCTAAAGATAAAAAAGAACGTTTCTCCATAGGAGGAAATCACTGTGCTTCTTACATTTTAAGCATTCTGGGAAAACCAGCAGGTTACTTAACAATGAAGTGATAATATTCGCATATTTGTTAATTGGTACTTTAGAGCTAACTAAACACTGCGAATGGTTTTATTAAGGAAATCAATTTTAAGTATATATATATTAATATGTATACTCGGTTAGTGCGGTACTTCAGTGGTAGAGGGTAGAGTAATGGACAGCAAGAATTGAGGTCCAGTGTTCGTATATAAGTCAAGACCTGCTTGGTTTGACATATTTCCTGGCGTAATTTCTTTATTAGCTAGCCTCATCGCCTTCCTCCTACATCTGCATATGAAGATTTCTAGTGTGTATGTTTGTTAGGTTCTCCAAAGTTAGAGTACACCGGGCACTTACGTGCAAGGCATACACTGCCAAGTCACGTCTCCCTTTCCTCTTCCGGTCAGAGTTCAGGATAGCTCGCACAACAACTTAGTGCACGTAAAGTGTCGTCTCTAGTAAGAATTTGTAATAGCACGATACACGATATTTATTTAATTTTGTTTTTGTTTTATATTTCGAAAATCTCGAAGACATTTGCATCGAAAAGTCATGTAAGTGTCTGATAAAAGATTTTCCCCAGTTAATGCTGCTATCCGTACATTATAATACTTTTAACCACCAAAAGCATTTCTGGACAGCTAAATAAAGTAACAGAGTCTTGCTCATAACGTTAAATTTTTTTCAGTTTTAACTTGTTTGTGTAGCCAAAATCACGATTAATTATTATTATCTTTTGTAATTTCGGAATGTACTTATAGCTGAATTTGAATTGTTGGCAGGAATTTAGATCAATTCTGATTTTGTCGTGAAAAAAATTTCTACAATGGATCATCATCGGCCGTCCCTTATTCTGACGTTATACGATACTTTTGTTTTGGAGTGGCGATGATGAGGAGGAAGTCATAAACTCCTAACAAAAAGAGCACTGATTATCAGAGATTGGCAACTTCTTTCCTATGCGCCAGTGATCAAGAACTGCGGCTAATGTTTCTTTTTTCAGTATAAACCGTTTGATGCCAACAGGTGGCGTCCTACCCGGTGTGGCATGACGCGCCTTTTAATTGTGCCAGCTGCATTTTGAATCGGTGGATACTCGTACTGCATATATTCTTACTCATCGTGTTTTGGTTTTGGATTTTAAACTGATTATATAATCCGTTATCTGTCTATGTTTGCTGGGTTTGTGAAATATGATGTAAGACTTTCTAATAACGCGGCATGTTGCTTAATTTATTTAGTTTTTATCGAGTGGTAATTAGAAGTGTTGAAAGATCATTAGGTTTCGAGAGGATCTTCACACGTTCATTAGAATTCTATCCATATTTAGGCTGCTACAGAATTGTGTTTCAATAAGCTTAGAACGCGCTTAATCTCTAGGCGTGTAGTCCAGAAATATGACATTTATTTCTGCTTGGGAGCCTAGATCGGGGAAGGAAACCTTACCGGAATTACTGATTTTTTTCAGCCAGCGGGAAGCGGAGTTGGGTGATGGGGAGGTAGCACACGAAATAATTGCTGGGGGGGTGTTCTCCGCACACTTAGGCGATGCAACAATTTTACTTTGTCAACAAGTCGGTTTATCAGCGATGCCTTGGAAATCTCTGAAAACCGTGAGTCACCTACTCGCTGCCGGATCGATGAAGGATTTCGGTTGATGTGGTGTTCGGCCCAGACGAGAAACGGCCATCAGAGAAGGCGATCGGGCTAACCGTCTATTGTTTTCAGTAACTTTCCCCTCCTACCTACGCCACCGGTCAGCAGATTAGCTTGGACGCGCGCACCCACCCATTCGGCGCTAACCGTGGTAATTTCCGAATCGCTAGCGAATAATTCTAATTGCATAAAAGAAGTATAATTATTCCTTTTTTTTTTAAGAAAAAAAATATATCAAATCGTTATGTATGATTTAGGATGGCGTCCCCTTCCATCAATAATTAAACATTTCGAACGTTGTTGTCTTCTTTCTACAGCTGACTTACTGTTTCTTATATATTTATTTTTCTACGGTTTAACAGATCGTATAAGTAAACACGGCGATGGAACAAAATCCCGGAAGACAAATAATTTCTGGCAATAATTTAACGACTGCCTCTGCGCATGAAATCAGTACATTTTCAGAATACGTAGCGATATTCATCGATAAGACTGTTCGTGGTTATTCTGCGAATGAGTCTTCCCGCCGCCTGCCCAGCTGAGTAAGTCTGAAAGATTGTGACAAGGTCCATAATAAAGCAATTTCTATAGAATTTCGGGAAATTCCAAAAGTGTGACACTAAACCGATGTCTGATGACAACACCATAGAGGAGTATTAACAATTGTTTCGGGTATCAGACTTGCAGTTGCATATTAACTTAATTTTGAATTATAACATTTTAAATGAGAATATCTTCTGATTAAGCCACTTACACTGCTTTAATATTTCTATTACTTAAAGGTGTGCATAGATATAAAAGCATATGAAGGATGCAAACAGCTTTAAAAAACTGTTTAATATAAAGAAATACCTATATGTATATTCTAAATCTTAAAGAAGTCAGAGACAGTGGTTGATGAGGTCGAATAACTGAGATTTTCTGTCTACATAGGGTCATTACAATTTTATGTTTGTAAATACACGACTCTCCGTCTTATTTCATTCCACATCAAAACAACTTGATTTGGTAAATTTCTGGGCCGAGATGTTATCGTAACTGACACCTAGCGAAGCGAAGCACCAGAGCGATTCAATCAAGAAATTAATGTCGGCACCAGCCCCTTCGTGGTTTGCAACGTCAATAAAAAACAAACTGCGAGGTTATGAAGAAGTGTGGATGACAAAAATATTGTCTGCAATTAGGAAAATCGCACAATCTTGAAGACCTAGTGTATAGAGACTGGACCTTTCGGCAGAGCGCATGTTGTGAAACCCAGAACGATGCCATTCTATTTCTTTCTACAGACACCAATAGTGTATTTTGGTCGCCGGTGTAGCAATGTGAAGATGCAGGGCAATGTTTTTGCTCCACGTGCATACAACCTACCAGATTACCACTGGGCATGATTTCGTCTTTGCTTCGTATTAACCAGGAGACTATCTTTGCATTGTATTTGCCGCCTTTTGTACTGAAATGCCATGAAAATATTACGGAACGATGTTTTTTCTTCCTTCAGTCATTAGGCTTGGATTAAATGTCCAAGTTCTCTCCATTGCGCCGCCTTTAATGCTGTAATACCATAAACAACTACTGACCGCATCCTCCTTTAGCTGAAGACTTCAAGTTAATGATACATCATCCTATCATAATTATTTAACGATAAATCGCCTTAAAATTCTGAAGCACGAAATATTCAGTTCCCTTATTCGCAGAAACCACTCGTAAATATGAGAATATCCGGATTCCATCGTATGTTGAAGTTTCCGCTGAACGGAGATGAGATCTTTCACTCACTATGCGTCGCCACTAAGAGATATAAGTGACCAAACACGTGGACTATTTAAAAAGTCCATTGAGGAGTTTCGATCTGATGAGCGGAAGCGCACGTCTTCCATGTGGTTTAGTTTTTCTTGCAGTAAGAATTACAAATGTTCCAGTACATTTTCTAAAAATTTACTTTATTTGGCATCACCCGTTTGAGATGATGATGATGATGGTGGTGTACTATTTTCGGAACCGATCTTGACGCCAAATGAAATCCTTCGATCTACAGAAATACGATTCGCAGCGTTCCATCGGCATGAACCCAAAGACACCCCAGATAATGGCACATACAGGAAGAGCCGCCTTAACGCAAAGTGATAAAAAAAACTCGCTTTTACCAGTTTACTACCTACCTACACGGGTCGATGCTAATCAGCTAATCGACCCATAGACATTCTAGAAACAATCAATAAACTCAAATGGAAGTGGGCTGGCCATCTATCGATCTATCGAGGAAGACAGACAACCGATGGACAACCAGAATCACAAATTGGACCCCTCGAGGCTACACTAGAAACCGAGGAGGACAAAAAACCAGATGGAGGGACTACCTCGACAAATTCCAAAAAACACTGGACAAGAGCCGTTCATGACAGATATGCATGGAGAAATCTGGGAAAGGCCTTGTCCAACAACGGACCTATACTGGCTGATGATGATGATGATGATGATGATGATGATGATGATGATGATGATGATGTATTGTACAGTAAGTCAGAATAAAATGAACGAGTGCAGTCGTCTATCGTGCGGCTGAAGCCCGTTTTCTGTGTTACCCGATTTCCATAGGTAAGAAGTTCAAGAGAAAAAGTGCTGTGCAAGTACATCCACTTATATACGCTAATTATACTTTGTTACTTGTGGCATGAGAACTGCTGCTAAATTAATATATTTAGCCATTATTTAAGATTTCTTACAATTTGAATATGACTAAACGTGGAAACAAAACACCAGTTGTTGCATTGATTGAATAAATTCTCAAAGATAATTTCTGCTGTGTAAGAGCTATGAAAAAAAAAGTGATTTCGGGATGATTTACCTTGTCTTCAACATGAAAACTGAATAACTCAAAGTGCGAGAGAAAAAATTAGTAAAAATAAGTTAATAAAAGAATACCGAGTAACAACTGCTGCACGAGATTTTAAAGCCAACTGTAAAGTGGATCTGCTATTATCTGCTCTCAAACAATAATAATTGGATTTGTCGCAAAAGATTAAACAGAAAGAAGCCATTCATCCATAAAAGGAATAAAGCAGAAATGACTGGTTTTCAAGTAAGATATGCAAAGATAAAGCTCCAGATTTTTGTGGATAATGTTTAAGAGTAGCGTTGGAAATGAGAAGAACCGGCTTCCTCGATCGGATGCTATCACTTGGTTTTTCGAGGCTGCCTGTACAAGAGATTAATGAGAAATGGTGGTGTCCACTTTCAGAAGTGGTAATCAGAAAACTTTGTTCTGGGTTTATTGCATCAGAAGAAGCCGGTTAGTCATAGCTTATAACAGGAACTGTAGACAGCTTACTAGTTTTCAAGAGAACCTCACAGACTTTATGAAGGATCTTTTCTCAAAAACGAAAACGATGAAGTTGTTGGAATGGTCTGTACAATGTTTGGATCTAGATCAGTTTGCCTTAGCTTAAAGGTAACTTAACGGAAGTGCGAATAGACAGGGGGTAGTCATGGAGAATGTAGTGGTCTCTGTACAATGACCGTTTCTACTGAACAGAATTGTAACACAAGTAGTAATACGTAGAGTTATTAACACCGTTTTATTGAAACTACATTTTAGTAAAAAGACTCGTTACATTAACTTTAACCGATTCTCTTAGCAGCTTTTGAGCATCATCTTGCACGCAGTTAGCTGAAGTAGGCTAGTAGACCTGGGTAAATTAATGAATGCTCCCTCCATTATGGGGATCGTCACGTCTCGTTTCTGATGGCAGGTTGGATATTAGAAACTATTTCCACACAGGTAGAGGTGAAAATCTTAATCATTGTAAATCGGTCAGGGACCTTGTCTCCGCCGTGACGAAAGACAATAAACCGCCTTACATAATTATATTCAACCTTGTTTCTAAAACATTTCTGAGTGCTATGCAATCTAGTATAAAATTTGACAGCTCTGTCAGCTTATATAAATAGGAAAGAAACCTCTAGAAAGTCAACACAGCGTAAGTGGCGCCTCACAGTATCAAAATCTGAAAACTCCGTCAATACTTTCCACGTGACTTCCTATGTAGGCAGATTTACTTTCGTTAGTGTTTTTTTGTTTTTTTAAAAACGCTTTTATAAACATCTTTTTTTCGATAGTTAACTTTATGGTCACCAGGTATTTATTTCATTTCGATAGCATAAACATATGCATAAATGTTTTCTTTTTTGGATTTTTCGACCAGTCCTCTGTTAGTTTCAGGCGATAGATCGGTTTTATCTATCCAGCAGTTGAAATCATCGGCTCTCGGTGGCGCTGACTGTCTGCTGGCTAGAATCCCTTGATACGGCCATGAAAATACACAGCAATATTAATGCCTTCTCCCTACAAATAGGAGCGCTGAAAAAAAAATTAAAATTAAAATACTTGAATAAAATAAAAATTAAGAAACTTTTTTTTGAATGATTTGAAACCGATTAAAATGCTTTATTTCGGATATTAAAGCTGGGCGAAAACCCACCCTGGATTAAGCGAGACTTGTAGAGAAATATCCACCGATATGGTTTCTTTTGTTGCTGCTCAATTGTTTTAGTTGTCAGCTATCATTAGCGATTTACCCCCTCTCTTATTAACCAAGTTGTTTTTTTTTTATTGAAGCCAACAGCTATGATGGTTAAACTAATTATAAATTAAAATCTTTATTGATTTCTGCTTATTAACCAGTGATCTACCATATGCTTATAAACAGATTTATTCTTGTTTATCGTAAAAGGCCATTGTTAATTTTAATCATGTTAAATTATATCTCCATTTGCGTTTAAAAACTTTTGAATGTTTAAAATATTTAAGCACTGTCAAGATTTAATTTTCTATTTTGTTATTTATCCAGTACATTGTCTTCCGTGCGCAATCTGCTCGGTCTAGGATTACATCTAAGACTGGTGTTAATAAAGAATTTTATTTTGTTTTAAATGACCAGTTACATATTTTTTCTGCTTTACGATTCTCCTCACCTGGCATTAAATTACTAGCAACTTAAAGAGTTTGGACTCTACACAACTCTCCTTTTCGCAATTAACTTTTGGCTAAACCTTTGTAACACCTATAGATTTCACATTAATATGCCGATCACAAACATCTGGTGATATTGGAAGTTAGAAATGTAGATTATTTCAGTTGCCTTCGACTCGCAACTAAAAATCTGCGATATACGAAGTAAAAATACCCAATAGAACACGTGGCATAACCACCCTCAGGTTTAAAAATATTAGATGGTGTGTAAAAAACAAAACATGAATTATGAATGCAATACGTTTTGGATATAAAATTGTCGGTACAGTGTCGACAGCATCATTTGTGCCATCAAATCCGCGATGGCAGTTGACAGACAATTTTTATTTTTGCAGAGGATCATTTTCAGAATGTCTTCAGACAGGATCACGTTGCATGTCAGTCATCATCGGGTCCGGTAGACGTTCTGCCATTGTGCCGATGCTCGTGATAAACGAACGATCGGAAAATTGGCCCTGCTGAACAAACAGTATGGTTTGGGCGTCAATGTATTCCTAACAGCCAACAACATTACTCGTATAAACTGGCCGGCCAGACGCGACTCAGGAATCTCTCTCCACAAAACTGCAACCGTCGCATAGTTTCGACCCAAGTACAGCAAGAAGTTGACCTGGTGGTGGTTAATGAGCCATTTCCTTCGAAGTACGGTCATTAAGGGGCTTCGTCCAACACTGGATGATTTTTCACTTCGTATGATGGTGGTGGAAACTGTGCCGTCTTATGAAATCTATGGGCCAATTTGGTTAAGGAATAGATTTTTTTTTAAATTCTGGTTAAACTTTTGTGTTTTTCTCTCAAGTGAAATTTAATAAACAATGTAGAATTCATAACACAAGAAACACGCATCAGGGGAAGTAACCCATCTTACATTTATGGTAATATTCGGAAAAAAAATATTTCGCGTTTCTAAACGTTTTTTTTTTTTTGCCAAACTATTTAATAAATTCATTGTTAGAACTGTCAGATTATTCTCTGAAGAGTACGTCGCTAGAATCCAATCCCAGGTCTTTTGTACAAATTTGTTTAGCTGTTAATTTTTATTTAAAAAAAAACAACAACAGAAGAATGATTGACGGACAACCTCCAGCAAGTTCCCACTTTTTTTTTTCCGTTTGACTAATCAAGAAGATTTGTTTCTATCAGTTTTTTTTCTTTTATTTTGTTGGCTCTGAGCGGGGGCTTCTAGCGAAAATATAAATACTCCGCATCCATACCCAGTAGACATGCGCACGACCTCCTCGCCAGCTGAACATGAGCGCCGCGTGTGGGAAAGCGACAAATTAAACAGGAACTGATTTCTAGGAACGTCGCGATCAGCATCCTTTTCTTTGTTGTTTCCTGTATGAAATCCAATAAAAAGTGCCAGCAGCCAGAAGTTAATTAGCCGTGATTCCTGTGGTTCTTCTAATTTAGAAGAGTCAGAGGGTGTTTTTGTATGTCCGATGTAATAAATACGACTTTTGTAAGTACGTTTCTCGGGGTGGTGCTACAGATATCAGAACTAGAATTTAAAAAAAAGATAGGTATTGTATTAAAAGCAACAAAAATAGTTTTTAGGAAGTGAAAAATTCTCACTAAGAATTAATTCAGTGTTTAAATTTTTATAAAATTACCCAATAATTTCTTGCTCTTTAGAATCTTTTAGGATGTCCGATAGATTACAAAAATTTCAAATATAAAATTTATAATTGAAACTTTACCATTTTATTTCCTCAACAATATTAAAAGAAAACTGCATTTTAAATAACCAGAGTTTTAATAAAATGCTTAGTTTATCTTGGTGCACGCAGTGATAGCATGAATATTGTTGATCCACTGGTGAACCATTTTAATTGCAGATTGTTTGGAGCGGGATTCGGAAACAGGAAATTATCCCTAATTTTTATGTGGAAAATTTCGAGCTTTATTTCACAGTTAAACGTATCGCATCATCACGCTGATGCTACCTTTAATTTCTTCTTAGTGCAGAATATAAAATGTGCCATAGTTTCTGTTTGGATGGAAGACTGTAATGTATAAGTTCAGATCAAGTAGATGAATTTGAGAAATCTAAGTTTAAATATCATATTTCGCTATTTGCTAATACCCCGGGGTGAGGGGTGGGGAGCTAGAGTAAACGATACGTCAACACTGGCTAGTGTAAAAAAAATTATACTTTTAGTGAAATATGTTTATGGATTTATTAATTATGTGAGTAATAGCAAGAATCTAATGCATCAGGATCATAAAAATACCATGTTTAAGTATTTTGCAAACTGAAACAAATGCCAACATCTTTTTTAAATTTTTTCAAACAACGCCCTGCTGCGTAATAAATCAATTATCATGTTCTGCACTCGGAGTTATAGCTCAAAGAAAATACCATTTTAATCTATTTGAAAGTGATATGTAAAAGTTTTGTCTGTTTTTTCTTTCCTAAAACAAAAGACAAGTGTGAGCCAAACCATTCCATGCACGTACTTCTTCAAACCTGCGAATGACTTCAACTACAGGAAGCCACCTGATGCCATTTCACTAAACCGAGTAAAGAAGGAGAAGAGGCGAGGAGACTTACTCAAAAGAGATGAGTGCCAGAACCCTTCATTTTTTTTTTTTTTGAGATGTAGGAGGAAATTGGAAAGCCTGACGGCTGGTGAAGAAGAGCAAGAAGAAACCATGGTAATAGAGGTCTACGAAGATGTAGCCTACTACGAGAATCAACGTAAAACTCCGGGAGGCCGGAACGAGTAAAACAAGTTTGGAGTTAGTTTCCTTGGTTGGTATAAACTTAAGCGGGGCTTGTTCATCTCGTGTTTTCTGCCAAAACTCGCGTGGATCAGCGCAGCGTAGCGAAAGAAACAAAAATGCATCCGTCTGGATGGTGGTACACAGTCCGCTCCACCCCGGCACGTGCCTCTGGCTTAATTCAGCAGAATCCTCGAGATGCCTTGGTAAAACTAGACTGCCGCTGAAAGCATTTCCTGGATTGTTAGAGCTCATTATATTCTCTAAGAAAGTAGGCTTGAGTGGATCCACTGACAATTTCATCACAGTCGGTACTTAGAGAAGGAACCAATCAACTGCCTTGTATCTTGGATAACGGTTTTGCGGCACGGCAGAAAACGAAAGTGATTTATCTCACACACGAGTTTTTCTCTGAGGCAAAAAAAAAAAATATGCCGTGATAACTTTCTTCCTGAGGCAGCTCACTGCTCTACCACACAAAGCAGATCGGCGGAATTCCGACCTCTAGTGACCAAAAAAATGACAAAACAGAGTTATCGCCCGATATTTATTTCTGAGCAATGACGCTGGTTTTCCATACTTTGACATCCGCTTCATAGCGACTGAAGAGAAGCATAAATTCTTACACAAGTTCTATGCACAAACAAAATGTAATTTCCATCTATTTATTTATTAAAAAAGCAAAAAAAAAAAAATTATAATCCCTAGTCGACGTTATGTCCAAGAAATACCTTACTAATTATGTATTGTCATAAGATAAGGTGGAAAAAAGAAAAACTCTGTATATATTTTATCTAAATTCTTGCTTCCTTTTTTTGCTTTTCACAATAATTTAATCCTGAATTTGATCATTTAAAAGGAAGTTAGGTAGATAAAAATATCAAGCACGTAAATTAAGAAAAAGAAAAAGATTCGAAAACTATACAATTATATTGCATGCGACAAAAATGGATTTTCAAAATTAAAACCCAGTAGAAGTCAGAGTTGGAGTAGTTACTTTCTGTGCGCGTGCGCGTCTGTGTCAGCCAGTTTGGTTTAGTAAACTACAGCTTTTCAGTTCTGAAATCTCTGTAGTTAGCCAACGGGTAGACAAAATGAACTATGAGCAGGTTCAGTGATTACGATAACTAATAACATTTGGGTGATTTATTTTAATTTTCTGTTAAAGTAAAAAAAAACAAAACTTCATTTTCTTTCAAAAGGTGTAATTTTTTATCACGTGATATTTATGTTAATTACTTTATTTTTTTTTTGTCTGTTGTACGAAACATTTTAACTTTGCTGTTTAAATGCAATTATACTATAATAATTCCAGTGCTTACAATTTTCTTTTGTTTTGGATTTATCATTTATGCATTTTGTTTCATAAAAAATATTTGTGTGTGTGCAGTGATTAACTTATGGTGCCTTATTACTTCGAAGTTGCATGTTTTTTTTTTTCCCTTTGACATAATGTAAACACTTTATTCACGACGTTTATTCAGATCGTAATTATTTTATCTCTACGACATGAACGATTGGATCTATTGTTCTAATAGTTGACGGGTTGCAGATAAAAATCACCATCTTCCGGAGATATATTTATGCTAGGTTTCTTTTAGACTGCTTTGCTGTCTAAAGGTTTCTAGAATTTTCCACTGGACTAACTTATTTGATTTTTCCACAGACCGATTCGGATAAATCGTGTTCTCTCGAAGGTTTTTTTTTCTCTCTGACATTAATAAGCATTAATAAAAGAGCAAGATATATGTATCTCTAACGTAAAAAAATGAATAATAAGCATACAATAACTGAACAGTAATGACGGGTCACCTTCTCTACGATATGGCAAGAGAAAACAGTCGGTCTGGAAAAGTCGGTTGTAAAATGGTCTTGTATTGTTGGTATCATCTTCTTTTTCACAACAAAAATGTAAGGACATCTTTAATAACGCCAATGATACAGAGCAGACAAATTACCCGTGTCCAAAATTGCATCTTCATTTTGCCTTGAAAATGTTTTACTGTACCTGTATTTGTAAGACAGTCTGGTGGAATTTTTTCTCCATACTTTGCCGATATATTCTTTTGCCACAGATCGACGAATTTTGAAAACTTTGAGAGTCTTCTGAGAGGATGACTTAGCTCACTTCTGATGTTATTCTGACATCTTTGGTCTACTGGATAAACTTTATACATATGCTGGCTCGCAGACGCTCCCTCCTTGGGGGCGACCAGCCTGGAAAAGTATCACCAGATAGACATACTGCCTGAGTGTTCTCCTCATACTCATTTTAGATTTTTAGGGAACGTACAGTGGTCCTGAAGAATCGAGTTTTTGAAAACATGTTTTTTTTTTTAGCATTGGCCTCTACTTCTTTTCTTACGGTCGGTCAATGTTGATGGTGTTATGCTGGAAGATAACCACCGTTAATTTAGATGTAAAATTTTGACTGCAATCTCATATATGCTGGGTCATTCATTCCTCAGAGTAACAATGAAGATTTTTAGCGTGTTGTTAGTTCAGCACATTTTCCCTTCATATCTAGCTACAAATCTTGGAAAATAACGAATTTTTGAAAAACTAAAATAAATGAAATTATGTTTCATAATTCAAATTCTTGTGCCATTTATTACGAAACTCATCAGCCAACGAAATAATGCAATTTTCTGATGCAGTAATCTGCAAAAAATTCAACAAATAAACCAGGTTTGAAATATATTTACCGTAAGTTGATATTATATTTCCGGGCATACTCGATTCGTTTGTTCTCTAGTGTGGATTACTAGTTCCGCCGGTGGTTGAATGCATCTGGTTTCCCAAAACTTATTTAGGAATTTTATCAGCTAAATCCTATACTGTCCGGTTTTTCAAGCACTTGCCCATTAGTAGGAATTTCACTTTCTATCTGGTAAATGTTTGCTACGGCTGCGTTCTTGCCGAAGACGAGATCCGATTGCCATTTACCACTGCACTTTTTATTACGAGAAAGAACAAGGTTTAACGTGGAAGTAATTGCACACTGTCTACTGATGTAATTCGATTAAGCTGTCTGTGGAAAACATTCTCAGAATCCCGTTAGACGCTATCAAAATCACATTCGTTATTTAACGTTTTGCCCGAACACCCCTACGTCGTCCAGTTCGCTTCAAACTCTTACTCAGTGAATTCAGCCTTGCTGTTTATGTTACTTCGCTCTCCCACTTCCTTGTGTTCTCACGCCTCATCTTCCGCGCAAACAGCTTCTGTCTATCTTTGTCACCGCCCGCCGGCCTCAAAGCGCCGTGGAGTTTAAACAGGCAGCCTGACAGGACAACAACTAATCCCGTTTTGATGTATCTGCCACTCCATATGCATTTAAACTTGCTCAGGCAGCTCTCTCGAGACGGTGGCTTGTAGCCAGGTCCAGTACACACGTGCTCAGTCCAGGCGGGCGAAGCTGACTGTCGACTTTGGTATTTAGCCCTAGAAATTATGTTCCAAACAGCATCTTATATTTTTGTGCCGTCTATGAAAAGTAGACTGTCAAACTGTCAGCATCCCTGCTTTGTCTTTGCACTTTCATTGAACATTTATTAGCCCAAGTTATTTTTTATAATTATTCATTCATTTTTAGCTTTCTCTCTTACTATACATATTTTATAAATCTTACAACTTCTAATTTTTATTACACATCTTTTCCTTATTAAATCAATCAATAAATTTAGCAAATTCTCAATTATTCCCACGTTACTATCCTATTTTTAATCGTATCCTTTACGATGGTAAAATAGTAGAGAATTTCAAGCTTTCGTTATTAATGACTGAATTACGATCTCAAGTCATTTACTTGTTCAATTTATAACTTATTACAATCAAGTATACTTCATTTCTGAAATAGATGTAACTTCTCATATTTTTTTTCTATTTTACACCTTCAGGGGTCGTGATGCTAAAATATCGAGAGAAGATCTCTATATAGTTGTCTAATTTGCTTCCTTTGTTTCGTACGCTTTTAAAGTATTTAATATTCTGTTTATTTTAATATTATTTATTGTAATATTCAATAATGTCCTAGCTAAAATATTTACCATGCAAAGAAATATCAATCTATAAGTAAAAGAAAAATATTTCTTTAAACAAATTAGTTAACAGGAAAAGTATTGAATCACTGTCACAAAAAACAGCAAGATCATTTTTTTACGTGACGTTAAATACAATGCATATTCCAGGTAAAGATGTTCATGTTTTATTTTTACGAAATTTTATAAACGAAGTAAAACCGATTTTTCTTCCAGTCTACTAGTTATAGTTTAGATGTTATATAAATACTTTTATAGATAAAAGCTACGATATCACTAGTACTTCTGCATAATTTGCAGATTTTTCAATGTGCTAAGTATGTTTTTATGTGGGTTAAACATGGGACCTTCTACTACATTTTAAAAATGGTAACAATACAAAATTAACAAGTTAATTAACTGAAACTATCTAAATTATAAACGAAGTATTATCGACTGACAGCTGATTCGTAGTTTGACATGTTTAGGTCGAGACATAGAGTATTTGCTCGCCGACTTGAAGAACGCTTAACTGATCGATACGCTACTGCTACAGAAAACAAAGAGGTGGTGGCAGAAAGGTTTGAAGACGTTTTGGAGCGTGTAAAGTTAATAATTTATTATAGAACAGCGGAAAAAAAGATTTATCATAACATCTTACAATGACACTCCATAACTTCTGGCATCCGACATCGATGAAGTGTTCATTCTACAACTGGACAATAAATCCGGGCATTTATTCGAATTATGCAAACAATATTTGAAAAGCAGGAAACAAATGGAAGTTTTCTAAATCAATGTTTTTTCCTAGCAAAATTTACAAATTTGTCATATTTCTATTGACGCAAATCCTATCGTGGAACATAGTTAGGTCAATATTCCAATACATCTTAGTGTTCGGTAATATCAGTCTATCTTGAAAAGATTTTACCGGAAATCATAAACTCTGCAAGGCAGTTTTTTTCCTGATGAAAGCAGTGTTTCAGGGTAGCTACGTGTCTGGATCTTTTGTTCTAATTTATTTAGCACGTAACAAATCTGCTGTTTCAGCTAAACATTTCAGTATAATACATGCTTAAATTAATGTTTCCAAAAATTCACGGCAGGAAGGAAAGAAAATCTGATCGATTTGTCTACATTAACATTTCTACGAAGTATAGTGAATGCGACAAATCAGTATGAAGAAGCACATAGAAGGAGTATACAATAAAAGTGGATAGCGAGTTGCCTATTCTTCCCTGGGTGACAATTTTAAACGCACCGAGGACCTTATTTCTTCAGAAACCAAGACAAATGAGAATTTTGTTTTTTTTTAACAGTTGTCTTTGCAGAAGTTCGAAAAATTAATTAATGTGGATCTCAAAGCTTAATATGATTTCGAAGAAAAGAAGCAATTGAAGATCCAAGATAAACCAAGATAGGCGTGACGTTTAGGAACGAACTTTCATATAAAACACCAAAAAATGGAATTCATTTAGTTGGCACGATGATTTAATCCTGTTTGCCTAAATAGCGTCGCCAAGGAGTTCAGATAATTGTATTATACGCACAATCGTTTCTCCCATCTTACTTGATGCGCAGGAAGAAAAATATAACCAAATTAGAAAGTTTAATGGAGGAGCTATTATAACACATATAGATGTAAATACAGAAGCGCTGATTCATTTCACCAAAACTTTATTTATTATAGCATTAGAAGATAGGCAGGGGAGCTCACTGTGTTGTATAGAATCGCATCACAAATGCTTTATATCTGATTTTTTTTTCTGGAGTCGCTAATTGCCAATGTATAGTCATTTATGTTCGACATTCCACAGAATTTCGTCATCCAGCAAACAGTAAAGACTTAAATACGTCGGCATGTCTATTAGTCACTTGGGCAGCATTTCCGGTGGGTCAGTGACAGTTAATCTTCATACCTTTGAGGGAAGGAATTAATTTCTGCAAATACAGCCCAGTTATTAAGAGTGTATACATTCTTGTCCAGAAACAGAATGAATATTTTAAAAGCACACCTATAAATAAAGAAGAAATGTGAAAAGCAAGCAGAGATGATATTCAGAGAAATGATATCTTAAAATGTTCATTAAATAAACAAACTATTTCAATAAGACAAAACATCCTGAAATTCAAACGAACAGTATAAAAATTAGCGTTTATTTCATTTTCCTAAACGAAATTAAAATACAATGAAAATTCAAATAAACTCCGACCTGATAGTCTTAATACGGCTCTCTTTAGCCGGATTTACTTTATTTCAGCTCCTTCCAGTATATGAATACAACGGATTTAGAAAATGCACCGGCTTAAACTTTATATCTTTCACTTACTTTAAAAGCTTCGACCAATATCAGTCCTGACAGACTGATTACATAAATATTAATAAATAAACCCTTTGGCTTTCATAGATGTATTTTCAAAAAATGACAGGTCACTCTCCCATTTCAACAATCAGTATCTGTTATGGCCTTCCCACTTTTGTTTTTAATAATTTTTCTTTATCTGGAATTACTTTTTTCTTGGTAACCTTCCAAAAAGTGCATTTCAAATAATGACAACGGTAAATAAAAGCTGATGGAATCTGTTTCCTGCAATAACACTTGTAGGATGGTATTTGTTACAGCGGTTGGGTAAGCCTTGGCAGAACAAGAATTGTTATACCATTTAACTTCTAAAAGCTTTTTTTAAAATATTATGTGTCGATCTTCATGGAACGACAGCATTTACCCGACATATATTTATATTGTGTGTCAGTATCATTCCGTTGGACGGTGGAACAAGTGAATCTCCAGAGAGTGGACATTATAAATTAAATCATATGTAAATAATATACAGTATCCTCCTAATAAGTTGTGTTTTTGTAATCCATCTGTTTTTCAGCTTATTTACGACTTTAGCATTTTTTTTTAAAAAAAATTTCTTCTCTTTGAAATCAGTCAATGAGACAATCATGAAGGAGAGAGAGAGAGAGAGAGAGAGAGAGAGAGACGACGTCAGTACACAGAGAGAGAGATGGCGTAAGTACACAGAGAGGAAAGGCGTCAGTACACAGAGAGAGATAGCGTAAGTACACAGAGAGAGATGACGTCAGTACACAGAGATGGATGACGTCAGTACACAGAGAGAGAGACGACGTCAGTACAGAGAGAGATTACGTCAGTACACAGAGATGGATGACATCAGTATACAGAGAGATGACGTCAGTACACAGAGAAGAAAGGCGTCAGTACAGAGAGAGATGACGTCAGTACACAGATAAGAAAGGCGTCAGTACAGAGAGAGAGAGAGAGAGGGAGAGAGAGAGAGAGGGGGAGGGCTGGAAATGAAAGCAACCATACGTTTGCAGAAAAAAGAGAAATGAGGGAATAGTACCCGATGCAAGCTTCGGGGAAGCGTCCGACTAGACTTGAACCAACAAGATCTAAGAGTAAATAATGGAGAAACACGGGAAAGTTGGTTGAGAGAAGCAGCCGAGGAGAGTTCTCGGAAGATAATCTCAATCTTCTAAAGTCCGTAAGTTTGAAAATCGGTAGCTTATGTGAACTCTTCCAGCGTACAGTGAGATGCATTGACCCTTTACCTGCTAACGTTTAGTTTCGATCGTACAGATCAATGATGAAATCGCACCTTAAGGAAGCCTGTTCCTGATAAAACGTGGAGTCAAATAGTTTTAAAAGCAAAATTAAAAAAAAAAATAATAGTAAAACTTGAGTTTAGAACTGGTATAAAAGTTCAAGTCTAGTTATTTACTGATCGAAATGGCATAAACAGTATGCAAAAATCAAAACAAGAAAATAAGTGCCATATAATTTTGCTATGATTATAGCCTAAAGTTTATATAAATTGATGTATGATTTTAGGGTGAAATTATTTGGTTTAAATATCTAATGGAACAACAAAAAATAAATAGTTAGGCAGATCTTACGAAAAGAAAAGGTGTCCATTGGTTCTTGTTTAAATAACTAAAACAAAAGTTTTTTTTTTTTTAAAAGTAGAATAATAATTAAAGAGCTAAAATCATTGTTTTCCAAAATAGTGGTACAGAGCTATAAAAAAAAAGCAACAAAAATGAAAGATGGCTTTTGGTTGGAATTACTGAAGCAATACGGTGAAACGATTTCCTTTTTTTTTATCAAGATCAACTCGAGTTCTCTCCCTTCCCACCGTTCCTTTTATTTGAAAAGTTCGGAAGACAGTTCAAGCAATAAAACAATGATGTTCATCCTTTCACTTAAAATGAACCTTAAAGAATATTTATAAATATAGTTTTTTGTCACTTAAATCGGCTGTGTCTTTAAAAAAAATAAATGTCTCTAAATTTTCTAATGATAATATTTTTAAGACCGAAGCCTGTAAACTTAATTTAAAGTTATTTCCTTCGTTGAGATGGATTGTGTGTATCAGTTCTCTACCATCTTGCAGCTACGACATTTATCAAAATGCTCATCTTAAGCAAACCCTAAAACACTATATTTAAAATAAAAAAAATTTTATTTTATTTGTGGGAGGAATCAGTAGGGCTGCATCTGCCAGAAATGTTCGGTTGTCATGGTGATCGCAAACAATGTAATCTACGGTCTAATCAGTGGCTTTGAATTTCAATTGGAACAGTTACAAATGTTGCTCTGACATTTCTGCTCTGGTAATCAATTAACATTTAGAAAGAAAATAAACACCTTAAATCATAGGAATTTGATTTGAAAGTAAGTAAAAGCTGCAAAAATATCGTCTGAAAAAATAAATAAATAAAACAAAGAACTATGACAAAAATTAGTTAATACCTGTGGTATAAATTGCTTATAAATTACTCTAAATAAACTTAATGCAGTGTATTTTACCTCTTTTTATCGTCTACTGTATTAGAATAGTACTCGTGGCGGAAATGGTTCATAGGTGGAGCTGAACATCCTCTTCCCTCTCTGAGCCAATGACTTTCGCTTCGTATTCACGAAATTTAATTCAAACGTTACTTGTTTTCGGCTGTCCTCTTCCTGTTAAACTGAGATCTGGATACATACCGGTTATCCTCAGAGTTACAAATCTAGGGATCCATGATCGTTTTATTCAAGAAAGCAACCGGAGCCCCAGTTCGGTTTCGGCTTAACGTGCCGCCATGAAAAATAGCGTCACCGGGTATTATTATTATTATTATTATTTATTATTATTATTATTATTATTATCATCATCATCATCATCACATCGCGACAGTCAGGTAACTACGTTCCAGATATTGTTGTCGTGTTCGTACACCAGACTCTCTGTACGTCGAAGACAAACATACCGAGAGAGCCTAGTGCCGAGGTTATCCGCTAGAAAGCATTGCCTCTTCTGCGATTCGATGCACCCCCCCAGGACACTTCCGACTTTCTCTACCAGAAATCTTTGGTTTTATAAGGAGAAAAGAGGTTGGATTGAATGCGACCCTGCCGGAAAATCGAACTTGCGCCCCCTGGCAATCTAGTAGATTAACCACCGGCCGTCCGGTTCCAGATGCTATATGAAGACTTTATTGAGCAAGTTTCGACTAAAGGGTACTCAGTTATTTTAAGCTCTGCCAAGCCTTTAGTGTTTACCCCCCTGACCAGCATTAGCTTCTTAATTATAACCAAAATGTGAACGCGCACAAATATTAAATTCCTCATCACTCACACAGAGGTATATACTTAAGCAAATGGACTGAGAGTAAGTACATTTAATTCAATAAAACTGATGTTAAAGCTAATACATTTTTTCTCCAAAATAGACGCGATTATAAGGAAATCGTGAAGAAATATATACTAGTTAATACATGGAGACACGAAGCCGTTTTGTATTTGCTGAGCGGTAACATTTCTTTAAAGCCTTTATATACATAGTTTAATAATAAAATTACTAATAAATTCAATAATTTAATCGGAATTTATTTAAATCATAATATAAATAAGTTTTAAAATCCTGTTGTGTCGTGGCGGCTTCCTAAATGCTTTTGACCACTAAACTGGACCAGGTAGAATCGATGTTTATTACTAAATGACAGGTAAAGATACACAGAGGGTTCAACTTCAAGGTTTATTATGCACGAGAGTAGTTTTTTGAAGGTTTTCAAGACAATTAAAAAACTCTGAGCACATGGTAAGTCGCAAGTGTTCTCGGCTATCTGGAGTTGGAAACACTCGTGCTGAACACCGAAAACCAGGTGATAATCTCTCCGTGCAGTCGTCGCTATCACTGATCGCGTTGATTAATGTAAAAGCTTTTACACCCAGAGCAAAGGATTTGCATCACCCGAAAACAACAACAACAACGACGAAATTTAGTTTCGGACCATAGACCGACAGTGCGCCGTCCGCCACTCGTCTTTTCCGGTCTTTCGGTAACTACGAATTTTCGGGTTGGATCCCAAAAATTTTGTCACCTTTTGAAATTTTGGTCATTTAAAAGACTGCATTCACCTCACTACGTTACCATGTAGTTGTTGTTGTGTCATACGCCAGCCGCAACAGCGGAGACAACATCTGTATATCGGAGACAACCTTGTCAGTCTAATATGCTAACCACCGGACCGCTGGCCGACCTACTAATAGTGAAAGTTATCCCCCCCTTAAACCTTTTGGCTCAAGGTAGTCCCACTTTTTAAAGAACTGCTTTATAGATACGGGGGACACTTTACCTATTCACTCTCCATTCTACTGCAGTCAGAGTGAGGACATTCCCAGCCAGAGCGGTCTCTACGATTTCACTAAGCGAGGCAATTCGTTTAAAAGGTGCTGAGTGGCGGGCACCCCTGGAGGGAGACGGCAGTAACCAATAAAAGTACATCGCTACTGCGAGCCTATCTTAGATGGTAAATATTTCATGCACAACTCCTTCTGATGAATCCTTTGGGTCTCGTAATGATGGTGTGGCGTGGTAGGCAAAAGCTCAACGACGGTTTTTTCTCTTTCATCGTTTTATGCGGTCTTCTGGTATCTCCAATGGAATCTTCTGCCAGAAATTCAATTCGCCGCAACCTTAACTTCGCCCTTACTTCTCAGTCGGCACAACATTTACACTAACCGACAAATTCGGCTGTTCGCCGCAATTTGTTGTTGTTGTTGTTGTTGTTGTTGTTGCAACCGACACCAGACCAAATATTTCTCAGCCCTGGCAAAATTTTCGACTGTTTGGCCTTTTCTTTTAAAAAACAATTGTTTTTAGATTTATGGAATGGTTACAGAACACCAAGCGCCCACCATGAAACCCGGTATTCTTGATACCCGCCTAACGTAAGAATGCTGGCTGCTGAGATCTGCGGTAACAAAAGCTGCTGTTAAGGCAAGCGCTTTTCCGGCTTGTCACTGCTCTATAGAAATCTTGTGGCTGAGAAGAAACCATCTCACGTTCATGCCCACACTAATTAATTCACCGGGCTTTCGATGATGCTGACAGGTATAACACAACCATGTCCAAACGTTTTGCCTCGGGTTAGAAGTTTCTAATTTTGTTTCGTTTGCATAATAACGTTACGTTAATGTATAGAAGTCACACCGCTTGGTATTTTCTCACGTAGTTAATGGTAAACAGACAAGAAAATGGAAAACGTGACAAATTGGTATCTCTCGTACAAACACTATTTCCGAAAAATACGATATACTCGTACATCATGTCGAAAAATCGGATCACATAGAAGTGTTCAGAAGTATACATTTTAAAATGTTCCTGGCTTGTTTAAAGCTATAAGACCAAAATTTGAAGATAAATTTCCGTACTGTTATTTCTAGAGTGGCATGAAAACATTTTCCCATGGCTGTAGACCCATTTAAAGAAGAAAAAAAGGCTTTTTGGCGGCAAGACAGATCAAATTATTAAATGGAAAATTTATGTTGTAAATTCTCTTGAACTTCATCCCTGCATCATTTGCAAGAACGACTGGAACGTGTCTTATAGCACCAATATTTTCCAGCAGCGTAGAGATTTATTAAGATGCGTTTTACTGCGTCTAAATTCGAATTAATATTTCCACGCATACAGTTGAATTTTTAGCATTTGCTTGGTGCAGTATTAAAGATGAACGTGTGATTCGTCTTACTGTTATAGAAATAATAATGGAATTTAATGAATTCATTCCACGTAAGGTACGTGTGCATATGAAAACTATTACTTTATTAACCACGAATAATATATAATTGGTGCAAAATGCATCAAAGTGATGCATATCTAGCAAATGAGAAAAAAAATCTGGGCGGATATATCAATAAGTATGAACTCACTAGCCGAGCTGAAAACATTAGAAAAGATCTTGAGTTGTTGTAGCACCGGAAATTTTTAATTAATCGTATAGATTAATTAGGAGCTACTGGTGCTGTAAAATCTTACCCCTATAACCATCCCCGGTCTCCGCATCTAATACAAATTTTCATTTCTTTGTGATTGTTTACTACTCTTTCACGGCCGAACCGCAGCACCTGAAAGCCAAAACGTTTAGGTGCAGATATTTCCGAAATGTCTAATTTGGATCACTCTACAGGTAAAGCTAATGAGAGAAAAAACGTCAACAGAAAACAGAATAGGTGGTAAAAATTCGCTACAGTAGCAATGGATCAAATTGACTGAAACGAGGAAACAAGAAAGTTCAGAACAATGAGGAAGGTGATTGGCACAACAACAGAAAAAAAACAGCTGAAGGAAGAGAACAAGAAATTTAGGACGAGACTTTTGTCAACCTCGACAGCGAATCAGAATGGCGGCAGTAAGGAAGAGGGAAACCTCCGAAGAGAGAGAGAAGTACACCTAGAGAGTCCGAAGAACTATTACAAAGAGCAGTATTTGATTGGCATTGATCTGCTTTTTTCGTGACCTGCTGAGAATTACAATGAAAAGTCTATTCTCTCCATTGGCACCATGTCAAATATTTGTGAATTTTGCTCAGCAAAGAAATTTCCAGGTGAGACACCTGGTTTATGTTGCTCAAATGGCAAAGTGAAATTTACTTTTCTGCAGGAACCTCCAGAATCTTTGAAATCTCTCTTAAATGGAAATGACCCTGAATCAAAGCATTTCCTGGAACCAATTTCAAAGTACAACTCCTGTATTCAGATAATCTTGTTTGGAGTTTCAAAAGATGCAAGTCCGACCAACTTCATGTGTACATTCAAAATCTAAGGCCTGGTTATCACCAAACGGGGTCAGTACCCCTATTGGAAAATAAAGAGGCCAAATTTGTTCAGATATTTTTCATGGATGATAAGGCTGAACAATGCAATCAGGGGTGGAATTTCGTCCCTGGAGTGAAGAATGAAATAATTAGTTATAGTGCATCAAGACATGCTGCATCGAAACACTAAATTGGTGTACATTTGTAAGTATGCCTTAGAGCACATGCCTTCAACAGATCACAGAGTAGTTATTCAAGCTGATAACCTGGAGAGCATTTCTAAGCGATTCGGTGCTCCAATTACTGATGAACTTGCTGTTCTGTTGATTAACAAGCATCATGAGAAAAGGAAATTGTATTCAAACTGAGGGACAACAATCTGATGAAGATTCCAGAGGTACACAGAGCCTATGATGATTTGAAATATCCTTTGATGTTTTGTCAAGGTGAAGATGATCATCATTTCCACATTAAACAAAGAAATTCAGCAAGTCGTGCACCAAATCCTTCCAAGAAAGTCAGTGCCGGTGATTTTTTTTTTACTTTACCCTCCGTGATGGTAACTCTAATTACTTATTTAGGCTTAGCAACCTTATGCGGCAACTCCTGGTAGACATCTATTGCAAAATTGAACCAACGTTTCCTTTACTTGAGGATAAATCAGCAACATTTGCGAACCATAGGTTACGCCCACCTTATGGATGCAAATTCTAAATGATGGAAATCTTGGAAATCTTGGTGAGATTTTTATTCTACCGTCAAGCTTCAAGGGAGGCACGCAAAACACGCACGAACAGATACAAGAAGTAATGAGCTGTGCTAGTTACTACGGAAGGCCTGCCCTCTTCATCAAATTTACTTAAATCATAAATAGGCTGAAATCAAGAGAGAAAATTTTGCAGTTAAGCAAACTCGTAATCGTCATGATACCACTGCCAGAGTTTTCAAGCAAAAAGGTGAATAAACTGATAGACCGCTTGGCAATGAATGAAGATTTTGGTGCTCTACGGTATCAACTGTACACGGTAAAATGGCAAAAGGGTTATAACCATATCCTTTTTTGGAATAAAGAAAAAAAATCCATGCCAGTGAAATTGATGTTTTCATAAGTGTTGAACTTCCAGATCCTGATTTTGACCCAGCTTAGATTGACATGGTCAAAAGCAAAATGATTCACAGGCCTTACAGTAATTTAAATCGTAATTTCCTCTGCCTGAAAGACGGCTTTTGTACTAAAAAGTACACAAGAAGTTTCCTCCAGGAGTCACGAACAGGGAATGGTGGATATACTCTATACAAAAGGAAAAAAGCCTTGAGAAGAAGATTTGGTTACGTCACGATTGTACGCGATGCAGAATATAAAAACAGACAACAGATGGGTTGTCCATATTGCACACTTTCCTCAAAGATTTTTCAGGCTCATATAAATTTTGAGTTTTGCAACTCAATAAAATCTTGAAAGTAAATTTGTAAATATGCATACGAAGGATCTGATATGGTTTTCCTTGGTACAAAAGTCAACCAAAATGATGAAATTACAACCTATCAAATGGCAAGATACCATTAGCACAAATAAAACCGCTTGGCGGATCTTCGAATTTTCTATACACAAGAGACATCCAATGGTTGTCCAGTTTGCAGTGCTCTTAGAGAATGGTCAAAGGGTCTACTTCACTGAAGAAACAGCAAATCAAGAAAACCCTTCCTTTTAGAGAAACCGCTCTAACAGCATTCTTCAAATTAAATCAAGGAGATTCGTTTGCAAGACCTCTGTTGTATCATGAAGCGCTCGAGTAATACATCTGAATGTTTACCAAGAAGAGTTGGAAGAGCTTAAGGAGTTAGATTTAAAGGACCCAGCCATACGGTTTTCACATTCACTTTGAAGAGTATATAGGGTGCATCCAAGCAATTTTGAGTGCTTTCGTGTTCGAATGTTTCTTTACAATGTAAAAGCACCAACCTCTTTTAATAATTTAAAGACTTGGATGGTCATGTTTGTAACACATTCAGGCAGACATGTCACTTGACAGGACTCCATAAGAACGATGGCCATTGGAATGTAGCTCTCACTGGGGCAGGTTAAGTCAGTTGCCCTCCGAAATGAGAAATCTCTTTCCAATCATGTTGTGCTCTGTGGTATAACTGATCCTTCTCTTCTCTAAAGCAACCACAAAGAAAATCGTAATGAAGATTTTCTCTATCAGGGTCAAAGACAACAACCAGACGCTAAACTTTTAGATGTAATTTTTATCAACGTTCTGATTAAAATTGGTGACAAGGTTTGGTCTTTGGAATAGAAAGACATAAAAGATTATGGACTGCCAGGTCCCCATAAGGAAGATCATTCTCTTGTAAGAGAAATATTAAGTAAAACATATGATCTTGAAGATCCTGAAAACTTCTTTGAAGAGAACTAGGAGAAATTAATTGCTGTTCGAAAGCAAGCATATAATAAAATTCTCCATCCATAAATTTCCATATTCGAGGTTCATTCTTTCTTGATGCTCCAGCAGGCACAGGGAAGACCTTTGCAACCAATTCGGTCCTTGCAAATATTCGTCAAGGAAATCAAATTGCTCTTGCAGTGGCTTTTTCGGGGATTGCAGTAACTTTATTGACTGGAGGGAGAACAGCTCATGCAACCTTTAAGCTTCCTTTGAACCTCACTGCCAATGAACAGCCAGTCTGCAGCATTTCAAGAGGCCACTGCATCAGCCAAGCTGCTCCAATATTTACGGGATGAATGCACTGTGTCCCACAAAGGTGCATTTGAAACTCTTGATCGTGTGATGCAAGATCTTCGGAAGAATGGCAGTCCGATGGGAGAGGTGACATTGCTCATGGCAGATTTTTGCCAGACTTTTCCAGTTGTCCCAAGAATAATTAAGGCATTTGAATTAAAGGCCTGCATCAAAGTTTCGTCACTGAGAAAGCTGTTAGCTCCTTCGAGTTAACAACCAACACGAGGGTTCATCTCCATGGGGATGAAGCAGGATAATTTGCCTCTGTTCTTCTGGATATTGGTAATGGTATTGACTAGAATATGAAGATAGGCGGATTGCTCTGCCTTGTGTGACAAACCTCAAGACATTGGAGGATCTTAAAAGCAAGGATTTTCCCAACCTAAAAGAACATTTTATGAATGCGGAGTGGCTGAGTGAAATAGCAATTATAGCTCCTTAAAATTATTCAGTTGACATACTGTATCAGAAGCTGCTGTAGTTACTTCCAAAGATTACTATTCTGAGGATACTGCTACTGATGTAGAACAATTAGTTCGTTATCCTGCTGAATTATCAAACACCCATCAACCATTTGGTGTTCCACCTCACAATCTACTTCTAAAAGTTGGAGTTCCAATCACACTGCTAAGAAATTTAGATCGATCCAAGCTCTGCAGTGACACGAGATTGACAATTTAGACCTTCATGGATAATGTTTTAGAGGCAACTATAATGACAGGAAGTCTCTCAGGTGAAAATGCTTTCATTCTAACGATTCTAATTATACAATCTGATCTTCCGTTTGAATTCAAGAGAATCCAGTTTCATATAAAATTCAGCTTTGCTATGACATCAGTGGAGAACAGGGCCATTCACTGAACGTTGTTAACCTCATTTTGGACAGTCCATACTTTTCTCCTGGACAAGTGTATGTTGGATGCTCAAGAGCAAAACCTTATACTTATGTAGCACAGATACAGACAGGGTGGCTACTCTGAATGAATAACAAGTGAACTATTAAATGCGCTATTCTAAATCCATGCGATTATCGTTTCTAATATATTTTAACCATTTGTTCTGCAGGTAGCTTTCCTCACGAATTGGTTCAATTGGAAAAGAATACGTAAATGAGACCTACAAAGATATTTGGAATAAATAACTTAAGAAGTAAATAAACGTCTTCCGTCAAACATATAAAACGTGTTTTGTTCCAATGTTGAATAGCCATATTTTTTCCATCACCCAGTAATTAATGATTGTTATCTCTGAAACACGAATAATAATAATACTTATGTCTAAATAAAATAATTATTAAAATATACAAGGACGCGAAACTATGGCAAGAAACAGAAGCTACTGATCCTTATACCTGATCAAACTTTTCTTTTTTATTATAATAGAAATATTCAGATGTTAAGGCATAATGTTTAACCATTGTGAAAGGTTCTCCACCCTGAATAACTATATTTCCTGCTGATAAAAATCAATTTTTCACTCAACCATGTCTGCAATTAGCAATGTTTATGTGGAAGTCAAAATTCTAAAGCTGAAAGCTAAGTCGGCAGACCGAAAATACGACGGCATGGCAGAATATAATGAAACAGTTGTTTTTTTACTAACAGAACTGGCTAAATGACTCTCCATCTTCTATCGAAGTTTTATGAACGAAATAAATTTCATAGTATCAGAAAATTACGTTATATTGTTGATGTAGGAAAAAAAATACTTGTTAATAATGTGAAATGCCTTCATAAAAAAGATTATTAGATATTTTTTAAAATTTGTTGTAGAAAATCAGACCAACCTTAATTCTGTGCGTTTCCGCGGTCTGTTTATACCGGAAATAACTTCTTGTTATGCTTTATTGTTGGACATTTTCTCCCATTGATGCCTGGGGAAGATGTCTGGTAACAATCGCTGAAAGAAACCGACTTTAATAGCTGTACTGCAAAAACCAACAAATAATAATAACGTGAAAAGCGGGATATTTCTGAATGTTGTTTAGTGAAAAATGTCCAACATTGCAAACTGTAAAAACTGTCTAAGTAGGTTTTTGGAATGGTGGTTTAGAAAGACTGGATAATGTTGTAGTTAAAATATTTATAAAGCAAACTATTCTTAAACGATTTATTAAAATTCGAAGTCTGTCGAAAAAGTATCCGGCCTTAGGCTGGAAAAAAATTACGTACTTGCTGAGGTTCAATTGTTAATCCCCTTCGAAGTACGCCCCTTGTGACTCCACATATATAGCCCCGAGATCCTTATACTGTTGGAAGCACGTCTGAAATGCTTCTTCCGGAATGGCTCTCAGCTCCGCCATCGCATTCTACATAAAGTCCTCTCGGCTCTCAAAGCGGGAGCGTTTCAGTGGCATCTTCATTTTTGGGAACAACAAGAAGTCAGAAGAGCCATGTCTTGAGAATAGGGAATCTGGCGAATGAGCGAAATGTCTTTCTTTACCAAGAAACCTTGGATCAGCTGCAACGAATGAGCCGGGGCATTGTCATGATACAGCTGCCAGTTTTGCGAGGCCCACAGATCCAGTCTAATGCATCGAACTGCCATCGAAGGACTTCCTGATCGTACTCCATTTTAACTGTTTTTCCTTCTGGTGCGTATTCGTGATGCACAACGCCTCGGTAGTCGAAGGAAACAGTCAGGATCACCATGATTTTGCTCGGGACCTGACGTTGGGTGCTTCCACTGTGATGACAGAGCTTTGGTTTCCGGGTCGTACCCGTACACACAAGTCTCATCTCCAGTTATCACGGTATTATGGAACTCAGGATCCCTGTTGGCAGTATCCAGCAGGTCCTGCGCAACTTCAAGGCGAAGTTGTTGTTGTTGCGCAAGCCCAAATCCTCCTTTAAAATTGCATGTGCAGAATCTATACTGATCCCAACCTCGTCACCAATTTCCTGCACCGTCAAACAACGATCCTCCATTATCAGGGTCCGCACTTTCTCGATAACAACTGCATTGCGGCTTGTTGACGGCCTCCCGGAACGCTGGTCACTCTCCACCGATGTGCGGCCATCTTTGAACCTGTTGTACCATTCTTCTATTTGGGTAACACCCATGGCATTGTCGCCAAAAGCCTGTTGAATTTTGCGAATTGTTTCCGCTTGGGTATCTCCAAGCTTTTGGCAAAACTTGATGCAAGATCGTTGCTCCACACGTTCCGTCATCATGGCGAAATGAAAATGCGACGAGTAAGTAGTACAGCATCTCACATGCGGCTTCCTGACAGCGACTAACGCATCCAGCAAGCCCGCCGAAAGCCACTCATGCGCATGAAGTCATGCGGCTCCACTATGCACACTTTTGCCTCCCTAACATCATTACTTCCTACGGGAAAAAATATTGTCGGATACCTTTTCGACAGACCTCGTATTTTATCCATTGTTAAGTCTTGGTTAAATTTACACTAACGATCACTGTAGCAGCGATTTGATTCATCAGTGTACAATACTACTTGGTACTGCAATAATGACTAACTGTATTGACTTACTTAAGCCAGGCTGGCCGAAACGTTAAAACAAAGGGGGAAGCAATATTTAAATGTCTGATCAATTTAGCCTAAGCTGCACTAATAATTGATCAAATACTTAACATTTGTATTCAAATTTACTTCGTGATCTACAACAAACTTTTACCATGTATCCAGCTGGCAATATTGATTCCTACAGAAAAGATCAATATTATAATTAATCATTTAAATCAGCTTTAGGGAAAACCTAAAAATTTCTTTCATATTTTAACGCAATTTGATTAGTATGTAACTTTTAGTTGTTTGAGTGATCTAAAATGTGGTTAAACGCGTTTATTTAAAATCACATGCTGCAAGAGCTCTCTCCTGTCTTAGAATATAAACATACCATGACGCTTTTTATTATATTAGTTTTTATCTTACGGATGCAGCGACGATTACTGGCGAGCTTCGAGGCATCGTTAACAGTATCCATCATCCGCCAGTTTAAGCGGCTCATTCAGATCTACGCAGGACGTAGCTACTTCCTTAGCTAATGGGCTCTGGCAGAAGTCTGTGTAGAATTCCTGCTATCTAGCAAGCTGAAAAGATCTTTACGTCAGTCATGTAGTCTAAAGTTCCTGCCGTCGTTTGGTTTCCAGGGAGGACTGATGTGTTGAGCAACAGTGTGGAAAGTCCGCTGTGGATCCCAGTTTCACTTTTAAGATGCGATACAGTCCCCCGATCTTATGACTTGAAGGAAAAGTCTTTTTTTATTATTTGTTTTGCTTTCTAGCAAATTCTTGCGCAATTTACACGAAGCAATTTAAATCTCTCTCTCTCTCCATCTCTTTTTCTTCATCTCTCTCTCTCTCTCTTTCTCTGTCTACTGACATCATCTCTCTCTCTCTTTCTCTATGATGACGTCATTTCTCTCTCTTTCTCCATCTCTCTCTCTCTCTCTGTAATGACGTCATCTCTGTGTCATAAATAAACACAGAGAAATAATGATATCTCTAGACTGGAGCTTACCTTTTAAAATACTCTCATACTGACTAATGCAATAATAGATTTTGATTAAATATAATACTACAAGAAAGCCAACCATGAACTGGTATGTGTTAGTCTGAAAACGATAGTCGAACTTCAGCACTAATTGGTTTAAGTAAAAGCACAGTGCTACAAATTCGATGTAATTGTTCTTGACGCGATTCCAGGACAAAGAGGAAAATGTACTTCTTTTAAATAACTCAATAAAATAGAGAAAACAGCCGTAGGTAGCTGTTACAGGAGCAGTAATTCCTAATTAAACGTATGGATAGGGATATAATCGAATTCACAGGATTTGAATTATAGATAAACATATGTCATTGATTACAATTCATCTGTACGTTCAATAAGGAATTACTGGTCCTGTAACATCATATCCCTTTACCCCTTTTGTCCGGTCTTCCCCAAAATCAAATCTGCACAACCCGGAGACCCTAACATTTGTGATAACTCTGGAAGTAAACGCGAAATTAACCTTTTGAAGTAAATTGCACGATTAATGAGAATGATTCTCCCAAACACTCAATAAAATAGAAAATTATTTATTTAAAATTTGTATTATGTGCGTAGGGTGTTTTAGATTTTAATGTAAGATTAAATGCGAAAATATTCACCAGTTCTAAAGGAATAGTATTTATCTAATTTTTTTTTTAAGAAATGCAAAAAAAAAAAGTCTAAAACATGACATTTGGTGAAAACAAGTTGCAAATTTTCTTTTTTTATTTCGAAAATCGAAATGTTTATAACTATTTATTATCTTACTACTCGGTGTAGAATAGGATCCATTTTCGTTGATGTTTGTAGACGAATAGCATATGTAGTACAGTAAATACGTATTAACTAGTGAGAGAAATAAACTGGTTTTATGGGAGGAATAAAATGCTCGTTAATAAATTTTAGGTTTCTAAAGAATTATTGCCATTGAATTCATTAATTTAATGAGAATTTCAGCCGCAGACACCGTAACTCTTCTGTCAAGAAGATCATAAAAAAACACTGCTGCGTGGCGTTTAAATGAATCCAAGACACATACGTTTACAGCGGTTTTATTCTCAGCCAAGTTTCATTGTAACTTTCCTGGTACGAAACAGATCTTAATTAGACGGCCATGTTCTGTGCTGTCATGGAGGCGGAGATCCAGAGCTGGAACCTGTGCTTATCTACCATTCTAAGCCAGCTCGAGCTACGAAGGGATTCTCAAAGGAACATTTACCCACTGCTAGGAAATCAGACAAGAAGGCAGGTGGTAGGGGTGGTTACAGCCGGTCCCTTTCATCAGTGGCGTTGTGAGGTTTCTGCCGGAGCCCAGAGCACCGCCCCAGGTCACCTCCACAACCTCGAGTTTATCTTCCACCCAGAACCGTCCATGGGTTCCTTGACACCTCCTGGGCGAAAATTAAAACGACATCTCTTTGCTTTTCGAAAAACAATCAATGGGGTTTTGTTCTAAAATCTTAGATTTTCATTTTTGTAAAAGCATGTAACTATAGGATGGCGTCTCTGCAAAACAATTTATTGGATACATCAAAAATTAAATGACAAATGTGTCCGCACTTAACCCTCAAAGTACCACGCTGAGACCTTTTAATGAAAATCTGATATTTTATTTTTTGGCAAGAAAATGGCCCCAGCTTCTTATTTTTAAGGCGCTGGTAAACGCTTGGTACTGTAGGGGTTAAATCTGTATGGAAATACTTTTTATTTAGTGTAAAAAGTGAAAGAATAAAGTCATAAATGATTATAACTACACGTATATACGTCATAATCATAAAAAATGGTTCGAAAATTCATAATGTTTATTACTATAAAAATAAAAAATAAAACATTAAAATATTTGAAAAGTTTGAAAAATGTTTCTATATTTTCACTGTTCTGGCTTTTGACATTGCAGAATCCTTTATAAGCTCCTCTACATTTAAATCATAAGTTAATTTTTATTCAATAGACAATATAGAAAATCCAACTAATCTTTCTTCAGTAATAATGGACCTCAAATGATTTTTAATGAGCTTTGATTTCTGAAATGATCTCTTACCACGGCCACTGATACTGGTACTGTTAGAAAATTATTAAAGCTATTATGGTGTTAGGATATATTTCTTCTAAATGGCAATCATAAATTAATTTTAGAACGTCTCTTATCCTTTATTATCTTCAAGAAGTTCGTAAATCGATTTCATTTCTTCAAAAAAGTCGACTGCTTGAATATCAGAATTTCTTTGTGCCACTAGAGCAGTTTCCAAACCTTTACAATATTGAAGCAAGGTTTCAGACTGACAATCTGTCAGTGACTTAATATTATATAGAAAGGCAAAATAACCGCTATAATTTTCTAGTTGTTCAAATCGGTCATCTATTGATGCTATAGCTGCGTCAACAATAGTATTTTAAAAATTCAGTCTCAAATCTTTTTCAGAATTTTGCAGCGGCGTCTCATCTGAACTTTCATAATCGGAGAGTCGTTTTTTGGATAGTTTAAGAATTTGTCTTTCGGAAGGAAACTCTGTTGGTACTTCAACAGCATCTGCAAGTTCTTGAGCAATAATTTCCTTTTTTTAAAAAATTCCGTTTTTCGGTAATTTTTAAAAATATGAATACTTCTCCAATTGATTTGACAGCCAAATTAATGTCAGTATTTACTGACTGCAATTGTTTGCAAGGATTTTTATTGTGCTTAAAATTCCGTGCCATATTACGATTCAGCATATAAATTTGTAGTCAACTATGTTTTTTGCTGAAGATTCTGCATCGGCTCTTATTTCGATACCACGTGATCCTTTTAAGTTTTCGTCATCCGTGGTGAACACCAAAGTGTCATAGATTTCTCCAAAATGAAATCGAATAGGTCGTATTGCATGAATACCTGACTCCAAGCGAGTACCAAGAAATCGCTTCAGAGTTAAAGATGGTAGGGATTTTAATAGGATGGTCCCTCTCTCTGTGGATGCTGAAAAGAATACGCAGAGTTGTTTTACTAAACTAAAAAATAAAACAGACTCTATGTTGCATTTTGCTGCATCATTTCCTACTAAGTTTAAAGAATTGGAACCACATAGAACATAAAATGCTCGTGGTTTAATATTTAATGTGTTTTTACTCGATTTTTCCAATCACGCATATTTACGCCCTTGTCATAACCCTGACCACGCACGTTATCTATATTTATATTAAGTTTCAAGAGTTCCTCCATTATTTGCTCACTTAGACCTCTCCGGTTTTATCATAGATTTCTACAAAACCCAGGAAACGTTCTTGAATATCACCAGAACTTGTAGGTGCAAACCGTACTATAATGGTCATTTGTTCCCTGTGGCCACAGTCAGAAATGCAGTCTAGAATTATCGAATAATACAATGCATTTCGCAACATATTCAGAATTTTATTTCTAGTTTTTTTGACATCAGTTGAATCAGTTAATTTGGATGCGATGGCCTGGGTAATATACCCTTTGTTCCTTACTTCCATTCCTGTCTAAATGATCATTAATCGTGTTATCAAACAAGGCGAACAATTCCACTATTTAAGAAAAAAATTCGTTATCAGGTGTGTTTAATTCAGAATCAGAGCCGCGAAGTGCAAGATTCTGAGTAGCTAAACAACGTATTATTGCACATAACCGAATTAATGCTAACCTCCAAAGTTCAGATTCTCTATCTATAATTTATTGATTTTTGTGCTTCTAGGGTTTGATGCAATTTTAATCAAATTATCGTCGCTTGCCAATTTGAAAAAAATGTAAAATATGAGCATTTTACTTTTGGTGCCGTTGTGATGTATTTAAAAGATTATTCCGATCTTTAAACTCAGTTGTTGATGCCATTCCGCTGTCAGTGATTTGTTTTGTAAGCAGTCTTCGGCAGAAACGATAAACAGAATAATTTTACACTGAATATGCAAACCAACTTATACCTTAATGACTTCGTCATTTTTCAAGACAGGTTGATAATATTCTCTTTAAAATTTTCTCTGGTTCCATTTCTGTGGGAAATCAAACGTTTTTATTTGCGCTGCTCCATTTTTTTGATGCAGTGTACTCTGATTTCACCTGAAATTATCAGTTGCCACTCACCCGGATCTTTGTTATATTTTTTATTGCTTTTGCAACAGGTTCAAAGGACGTCTCGTCTTCCGTGTTCTCTGCTATATCATCTTTTCCAACCTCAAAAAAAATTTTTTTTTTTATCATCGGATGATAATAGTTCTCTCATGTCAACTGCAGGAGCAGGAAGTGGTTTTGACGTTGATGTTCTTTTAACTGCTTCTGATACGTTATGGCTCTCATATTTTGTAAGAACGCCTGCTCGAGTTTCAGCTTCCTTCCTGTTAGCTTCTCTAATTTTCATATCCTGCATCAGATAATCGTTTATGAAGATAACTTTTTTTTAAAAAATTAGCTGAAATGGAATTTTATTTGAGGAACAAATGAAAAAAAAAATGTGTGCAAATCTGTTATTACACTGTTAACATACTTTGTGTACTTTTCCTCAACTAACTACCGTCATCTGATCGAAAATTCTACAGAAAATATGAAAAAATCTCTATTAACCGTAGCAGCAGATCAAAATGGTGTTCTCATAATGAGGCCGCCATTTTGAAAGCAGTGGACGAATTCACCAAATATGGAAGATCGCCAATGTTTTTTTTAAACATGGAAGTCGTCCATTTAACCAAAAACATTTTGTTAAAAGGTGGTGGACAAGTTAAATTTGCAGCCTATTTTCTCTGCTGAAAATAGTCGTCTCCAATAAAAGAGCTACGCAAGCTTAATGTGAACGTGTCATCAATAATAATATAGACTGGCAGGTTTATCTGTATTTGATGCACCAATTACTTAACTATAAATATAATTAAAATTCCAATTACTTATTAAAATCATGATTACATTATTATGGAATGCAGTAAATTACAAACAATCAGTTATTTCTTTTGCCACCCGCAAGCAGTGCTTGGCCAACTTCCACCAAACACAGCATGGGCCAAAGCTTCATTGCTGACATCAGGGATTAATATCAGAGGCACGCATTCAAGAATCTGGTGCATGAGACGTATGGCCGAGATCAGACAACCAGAGATTTTGGAAATCAGCCAACAAAGTGCATGCGATTGAAAACATTAGCCTGTCGTGGAAGGAAGGGAACTCTGGCTGCATGAATGGCGTGTGTGGCCAGAGCCATGCTATGACTTCCGCGGGTTTGGGGATGCTGCATCTGACGTTACCCATGACGTTCTTAAGCTGACAAATGAAACTGGGCTGAATGAAGTTGACGCTGACGATGTCGGGGAGCTGTCGAATGGTCATGGAGAGGACCTGAAGAACAAGAACCTGAAGAAGATTGCAAATCAGCGTGCTGTGGAGAAGGAAGACGAAACTGAGGAATTTCAACCAATAAAGAATTTAACGACAGCCATGTTGTCGGAGGGCATCTCCGAGATCAACGAGGTCCTTGAGATTTGGTCCTTGAACGATTCTGGCGAACGCAGCAGCGCTGTAGATAGAGAGAGAGAGAGAAATGCTCTGGCGAACATCGCGCTCGTTACCAGAAAATACTTCGGGAGTGGAAACAGCGGGCAAGGCAGTCTCCCTTAGATTCTTTCTTCAACAAGAATGCTGCAGTTCCTAAGGATGAGTCACAAGCTTGGCTCATTCTCCGAGAAGTAGTTCCTACCATCGTCTTCCACCACTGAGGAGGGGCCACGACAGCGGACGCAAAAGGCTCCGCCCTGATGCACTGGCAAGTACTTAGCACATAAAAAGATAAAATTAGGTCATTTTCATTAAAAACTAATTCTTCGTTTTAAAATACTTTAATACACTTTTTCATATGTACAGTATCACCGATATTAGTGCCATTACCGATGCCCCGACTAAGCCTTCATACGTAGGAAATGGCGATACCGTGAACACATCTCCATTTGAACAAAATTGTTTCCAGACAGCGTTATAGCAGATATTAATGTATATACGTATTACAATTTTTCTGTTCCGTTCCTTTTCCAATAAAAGAATGAAAATGACAGTATATGATATTTGTTATGAAAGAAAACCACACAACACACACACACACACACAGATGTATACATAAGTTGTAATACAAACAGGTCACCTCCCTAAAATATCCAGCTAGATTAATTGTGGTTGCAGTTTTTTTTTTAAACGTTTACCTTGAAAATTTCCATTTATTTATTATTATTTATTATTATTATTATTATTATTATTATTATTATTATTTTATTATTATTATTATTATTATATGCGCAACGGCCTGAAACAGTGGTTACAGAAAACTGATGCAAACATCCAACCTAACACCCTCGAGTTAGCATCATTCAGGGAAAGCATCATCATCACGCGAACAGGCCTGACCAGTTCTGACACCAGAAAAAATCAATAAGCATCAGCCAAAGGGTTCGGGCGGATCATTGCTCTTGGGCTCTGCCCCACAACTGCAAGTATTATGCAAGATATTGGATTTTTCTTCACCGTCAGAAAATTTTTTTTGTCATTCCCTTTGCAACAGCATGTAAAATACGTGGTAACATTACAATAGTTCGGCTTCTAGCTTTCCATTGAGGCGACTTTGCGTAGTATTTTGGTCGTGATTCGTTCTGCAACTTTCTGAGAATGGCGGACGTTTTGAAAGCCAGAAATTTTCTCTATCCACTTTTATCGTCTAATTTACAACGCCTTACGGTCGGTACTACGACTGTCTTTAGCTGCTACATGCTGAAACGATTTATTTGCAAATCGATGTATGGTATGTACTTGTGCGGATTTGTCAGCTCTTTTGTTTCATAAATTATATTCAATGTAAATTGCAAAATCGATAGTCGGTACGTTCAGACATCACGATTCTTTACAATCGTGTAAGGCTTTATCGCGGTTATCTTTCTGTCGGAATTCATCCACTCAACCAAAGTTTGTTTTTCATGGTACTTCATGAAACCACCATCTTCCAAGATGTCATTGTTAGATTGTTTGTTTTTTTGTTGTTTTTTTTTTTTTTTGTAGATTCCTGACTTCAGTTTTGATCCTATTTTATAACATCTGGTGGTGACTGCCTAATCTTGCACAACTATTGTCAGTTATTTGGTTTCTCCATTGAGAGCTAACGTTTTCTCCACATCGACGCCATTCATCTTTTTTCTTCTGAGAAACTCTCCTTGTATGATCTTTGTTTTCCATTTCTGAGTTCATCTTTCTGAAGTAATTTTGTTGTTGGTAAAACTTTGGATAGTCACGCTCGTTTCATAGGACCACCAGATGCATCTCTGTACAGTATGTCGTGTACGCCATACTTATGTTTATATTTCAGTGTTCTCTGTTGATACAATTTTAGCTTCCTTGTCTTTGTGTGGATACTAAATACAGTAACCCCCCCCCGTCATATCGCGGTTCAGTTTTCGCGGTCCCGCTATTTCGCGGTTTTTTCTGTAAGACCTATTAATTTTCATATCGCGTATGTTTTCGCAATTTCACGGCATTCCGTAGCATTGTTTATGAGTTTAATTCTCCGCTGATTGGCTGTTCTGTTTTAGAAGCATCTCGCTGCTTCGCATCTCGCAGGGAGAGAAGCTGTTCGCCTTGATCTGTCTGTTCGCCTTGCTGTTTTATTGATAACCCCAACGATGCCACCCAAACGCCCATCATCTAAGGCTTCTGGTGAGCCAAAGAAGAAGAGAAAGTTCTTGAGGATTCAGGGGAAGGTGGAACTTCTCGATATGATAAAGGAAGGACAGAGTTACGCTGCCATAGCCCGCCATTACGGTATGAATGAGTCAGCGGTTCGCTACATCAATAAAGATGAGAAGAATATCGGGGCAACCGCTTCGCTGTGCATCAATGAAGGTGCAAAACGAGTTGTTTCTATCCGCAATAAAAACATCGTCAGGATGGAAACTGCCTTGGCTTTTTGGATCCAAGATTTCCGAAAGAAAAACATCACTTTGGATGGTAACACCATCAGGACCAAGGCAAAGAAGCTGTACGACACTTTTGCCGATCAAAGAGGTTCTGAAGAAGATTTTTGTGTTTTCCATTGCTCTTGCTTTCTCTCAATATCTTTTATGTGCTTAAATGTGTTTCTATTGTTTTAAAAGTGTGTTTAAAGACCTTAAAATGCATTTAAAAGTACCGTAAAAGTTATAAAAACATGCCTAGGGTGTATTTAAATAGGGTATTTCTATTTCGCGGATTTTCACTTATCGCGGATGGGTCTGGAACGAAATCCCCGCGATGGAGGAGGGACTACTGTATTTGTATGTATTTGCCCTGGAATGATCTGATATATTCAGCTAACTCTACTCTCGTTCTTTACTAGTAGTATTCTATCTCGGTATAACCACTACCGTTAATCCTTCTGGGTAAATATGTCCGTTTTATGTCGGGTTCTGATTGTGCATGGTCATCAGTTTCCTCTTATTTTGTTCTAGTCCTTTGAGTCTACTCCAAACCTATCTTTGGTTCAAGCATTCAGCCCCGTTCTCCAGAACTTTTACTCATATAAGATATTTTTATTACTAATCTCTTTCAAGACTTTCTGTCAGTCTTTGTCGCCTTCATCAACATCTAAACAATTCTGCGTCTCTTTCACTCAAGTTCCTTCCTTACAGTTGCTCCTTTAAGCTCGACCTTTTGTGTTTGCCAAGGTTCAGTGCCTGTGAATGCTGCTTTGGAGAATTTATCGTGCGAATTCCATCACTGGAATGCTTCAACGAACACGAGTTGTTTTACATGTCGGTCGTGTCATCTCCAAATAGTTTCAGGCCGTTCGAGTAAAGTAATCCGCTGAAATGGAAAATATTTAGACGATTCGCTCAGTTGGTATCTATAGCCACTGTTATTCTGCTCAGATGTGCAAATGACAAGAAAAAACAATTTTTTTAAAAAAAAAAACGGTTTACTCTGAAAGATTCCCTACTTTATTTGAGCCCCGCTACTTTACTTTGGCAATCCTTTCGTTAATTTTGACTAGGTTCTGGCCCTTGAAAACGAGGGAAAACAGATATTTTTCAAAGTCATAATGATTTAGCGAGCCGCACTATTAGTTATTAATGATTTATGAGTCATAACAGATTTCAAACTAAGTCTTTATTTCTTTTTGAAGTTTGTGTGTGTGTGTGTGTTACTTAGAATGAAAAGTACTGGAAATTATAAGAAGCTCATGCGAAGTCTATGCACAAAACTAATCAACTTATACATAAAATTGTGTACTTTAAGATTAATGAACTGAATATTTGTGGCTTTAGCTCGTTGGCCAGCAGTAACACGATAATATCATTAAAATTAAGTTAATTTTTATCATCAACAAATGGATGACAACTTTCAAAAAACACGTCCTAAGAAGCTTTCAAGAATAGTCAATAAAACAAAATTTGCTTTTTTAATAAAAATCTCCAAAAGTATTTCGATTTATCAAATTATAAGGGAAAAAGGTAAACAGTCGTTACACATTTCATATCAACCCATCTCAGGCGAAGAAAAGATTTTAAAGGCTGGCAGCTCAGAAGCCATTACTCGAGTAAATATTCAACAGTTAGAATTTCCTTTAAGTGATGCGAGCTGTATTTGCAAAACGTTTTCCTGCTACTTTTACTGGCAGATTAAATTCTATGTGGTTCACCTACAAAGTTAAATAACACTTAATATTTCTGTTTATTAAATCCATAATTTGATTTATTAATGTTAATTGTCATTGCTTATGGCTTACAAATATTAAAATTAACGAGCGTGCTTTAAAAATGATCGGATACATAATCTACTTATCTATTTTCTGTTGTAAGCCTGGATAAACTGTAAGTGTAGGCAATGAAAAAAATTTAAATTTTAAAGATTTTAGGTTTTTTACGTGTAGTAAAGAGAAGATTTTTTGAAAAAAGATTAAATGAAAAGCCTTGAAATACAGTTATAAAGTGGTGAATCAACATATCTTGGTTTGAATATTAAGTATTGTTATACGAAATTTATCTTGAGTTTGGTTTGAAATGCCAGATGTAAGTATTACCCCAGATCTTTTAAAAAAAAACCCTGTAGATCGTTTCTGCGTGGTACTCACCTACCATTTACTGTCGTCATTATTCTCTATCGTTTCCTCCCTCCGGTTCTATAATGTACCTAACCAAAAAAAAAAAGCAACCAGGTAATTAGGTTTTGTTCCTTTCGAAAGTTTCTGATCTAACCATGATTCTGAAAATTTTCTATACTACAAAAGAAGATGTATGAAATAATAGTCATACACAAAAAGCATCTTGCATCCTGGTACAAACATTTTTTTTTCTTTACTTTGCTAATGTACCTAAAATAAAAACGAGACAAATGGTTTAAACTTTATTTATGGTTCTCTTAAAATAACATCTAGAATTATGACAAGACTTTACTTTTATCAGAATAAAGAATTTTGTAGTTTAGTTTTGAAATCAGTATTCAAAATTTGACATAAAATCTTATGTATTTCAGTTATTATTCCCAACGCAATAAATGAGAATTAAATGAAGTCTTTGCGCATTCAGAGTTAAGCAAAAACATTTTTAAAAATATATACCTATTTCATATTTATAAGAGTTTTAATATTTTAAGAGTATTTTTGTAAGTAATATTTTTATTAAGTTTTTACAACTCACGCGTGTGTATTATCAAATTAAAAGCAGACTCTTTCTTGTTCCAGTTATTCTTTCGCTATCATCATCATCTGCAAATGTAAATACGTCTGGCCATGACCACAGCTGAAAAGAGCTGCAACTCGCTGAGTCTGGGTTCTTCCGTTTGTAACGGGAAAATGAAGCCTCCCTACTAGAAACTATCTGCTTGGCTGTGGAAATAGGCCGGAATGTTCGGTAGAAACAAATGCCAAACGGACTGGTATTAAAAAGCGGAGAAGAAACCCTATGCTATGATAGGTTTGGGACCTGCCAAACTCCGCCCAGCAGCTATAAGTATAACGTGAAGTCAGAACACTTTTGCTCTGGTTAATTTAGGTTCTGCTGCATACGCCTTTCTACCGGCTTGCTTGGTGGTTTCAAAAAATTTCAGGGTATTGCTCATAAGTTCTTTCAAAGAAACGGCGATGCAACGGAATGTAAGGGTTAAACCTTACAATGAAAAGTATCTTAAAGGAAGGTTATTTCGTCTCCATAAAACAGCCTCGGAAGCGTGCATTACAAATCGTCCTGCAGCGCTCTTGTGGTTCGAGTACTCGTCGAAGAAGATAGTAGGCTCTGGAGGCACAGAGGGATGGAAGTTTTCAATTAACTTAGTCAACACACTGTTTAAACAACAACACAAAAAAAAACTGAAAGGTTATTTTCGCAGTAGAAACTTGGGTAACCGTAAAATCAGAACAGATTGATAGTTAATGTTACTCCTTTGTTCTAAGTGAAATCTTACTTAATACATGTGTTTGGCTTTTATTTTCTCCAAAAGGTCAAGTGCCAAGAACCTAGTGGCACCGGACCAGCAGCGCTTTCTAGCGGACAACTGCGAAACAACGATTGCTCACCAGTGTTGTCTCCCTTGCAGACATCGATTAATGGAATAACAACTTTATCAGTTTTAACGAGATCTGTATTTTACTACATGTAAAAAAAAAAGATTATGTTTCTATTTCATTCGGCCTTGTTTAATTTTTATTATATATGATGACATAAACTTGGGCCACATAGAAGTTTCTTCCTTTTCTAAGTGTATGGATACCTTTAGCAGACAACAATAGTTTATATTCATATGGTTCTTGTAAAAAAGGAAATTAGCCGGATTGATTCATATAGAATAATTTTTTATGTTACAAATGAAAGTGTTGCATAGCTCTGCATGGACAATCCCTTGTTGTGCTGTTACATTAGAGGACTATGCCAATTGTACACATAAATATTATGGCCATTAGGTATAATCAAAAGTCAGGTAGCAACTGTGAAACCTGTTGGTTAAAATCAACTTTGTCTTTATCACACACACAAACACAAAATGCAAAATTTCATTTTCTTTCTTAATCTCTTCATTTTTTATGCTTAAGATAAAAACTCAAAGAAAGTCCACGTGACCGGCTGAAAAAGAGAAATTTTATAAAGAAAGAATGCTTTACCGGGTCGACCGCGATTCGAAATCGGCTTCTTAGCCTTGGCAGTTTAGTGGGATAACTACTTGGTCAGCGGTCACTTACTAAAGCGTAGAGATTTCTTTTATGTAATATATTCACTAATAATTAGATTATGCCTGTTTATAGTAGATATTTCATTTTGGAAATCCGAATCAATAGCCACCAAAGAAGAACAATAGGAAAAAGTGGAAATACTTCAAGAACATCTATGGAAAAACATTTCCTTCATACACTCTGAATTACTGATGTAATTTTTTTTTTTAATGGTAAAAATGGTATCGTAGAAGCTCAGATGTTGTGCGACGATATTAGGGTTCAAACCATGTAGCTGGCGTGTGAAAGAGGATTTGCAATAGATTGAAATTGAGCAAAGACTATGTTATATTTAACAACAAAATTCTAAGACTGGAAAGAGTTTCACCGAGCACCAATGGCATGTGGCATATTGAGCAAGACACTGGAAATAATATTCCACTCCACGAGGAAAAGGGCTGCACACAATATATTTTTTAAATAATTAAATAGGATAATTTACTTTTATCTATTACCGAAAAAATGTTTTTATACCACCTTTTGTATTTGCGATGCGCTACACAAAGCATCAGAAGTGCTATCGATTAGAGGTGCTTTCATTTGGTTTTCCATCATTATATATGTTTATCAAAAATTGATGATATGTATGGAAATTGCAATTACATCGTGCAGACAACAGGAATTTGTAAACACCACCGTGGCTGACAGCGACAGCTGAGAAAACCCATCTACTAATGCAAGAGCCTCTGAGAAAGTAGACTTTGGACAAATTACGATTCCACCCCTCCCCCCAATCTATATTTTGGTAACTTTTCTTGTCAGGTAATAATCTTATGTAGATAAGCAGACGACTCAGCACACGCGAAAACTAATTACTTTGTTGTTTTATTCTCCACATCTGCGATGCGGCCAAAATGTAATTCTCTGGGGCTTTTACATTTGTCGAATGAAAGTAAAATTCCAGTCTTTCATGCCTACGATTACAGTAGATATGTAAACTTACTCCACTCATCAACTCTTTGAAGATCTTCCTTTAAATAATTAAAAAAACACAAAATGCAATGCTATGTACTAAATATTATTTGTCAAAACAAAGAGTCCATTATTATTATTATTATTATTATTATTATTATTATTATTATTATTATTATTATTATTATTATTATTATTATTATTATTATTATTATTATTATTATTATTATTATTATTATTATTATTATTATTATTATTATTATTATTATTATTATTGAGGTTATAACTTGCAGAATCAGTAAAACTATGGCTGGCATTACTCTGGATACTAAGGACGTACAAATATAGCAAAAGGGAATGAGGAAACTCATTTACTAATTATACAACTGCTAATTAGCACAAACTAGATATAGATTAGGGCTACGCCGCGAATTTCTGTTTGGTCCATTTAATATTTTTCAGACCCAGGCATACTTCATTTCAGCTTCTTACCTATGATAACTTTATCTGAAAATTAATCAAGTGTACATCGTTTTAATTTTTTTTAAAAAACGCATTCATATTTTCGTGTTATTCATCATAAGTAGATATTTGACTAATAGAATGTGAACGAAACGTTTGACAAAGGGTTAATTTTGCGCAATATGTGGACATACCGTGATCACTGCCCAATTTTTCCTTAGAGATTATGCCAAACATTTCTGTGTTAGGCCAAGGTGAGTAAGACAATAAACATGGAAAATTTCCCCTTTAACGTGGTTTACAGGTATTTTTAGAACGTGGCCGTTGCACTGTCATCTATAAAGGTAAACTGATTACCGTAAATTTGTACAGACGGTATAATAAATGTTCCGATGACTTCATCCACGTAGCACTTACCTGAAAAGTTAAATCGAAGAGAATTATTTTATTTGTTATATATTTTTCGAGTGAAACCCTTGTACAAAAATGTACGATCGGTTTTTCCATTGTAGAGAAAGTCGTATGATTGCCCAACATATTGTCAACCAAAATCTTGAGTCATGAGAAAATTCTATTGATTTAAGTCATGCACGCTGCACATTATCTCTGGATGAGATGCATCAGAAGAAGTCAAACCACTGTTATAAAATTTCAGATTTCCATTATTTACAATGACCAGGACCATCTGCATATTCGTATTATGCATCTCCCACAAAATATCTTTATATTAGTATATTCAGCGTTATATTTTGGAACTACGTGTTGGCAGCTTTGTCTGGCATTTGAAAAGCGAGCGATTTCCGGCTCGCACACAATCAATGTGGACTTGTGGAAGACCGAAACTCGATGCTTAAACTGCATCTCCGATGATGCTGAACACAAACGAGCTCTGCCCACGGGGAAGATATACTGTGGAAGAGCCAGAATAGCTAAAAACATTCACTCAGTACCGTTGATGCACCTCTTATCTACAACCTTCGGAAAAGGATCAGAAAGGCAATTCAAGAAAACTTCGAATGATTGTGTCTCTGTCTAAAATCGGTAACGTCGTTTTGAGGAATTACCAATATTTTAATTATTGTTTCGTGTTCAGAAATTTAATCACAGCGCCGTCAAGTAATTTATCAGGCAAACTCGCATCCACAGGCAAAATATACCAACAACAAGTTAATAATCGAAGCTATCTAGTTCTGACTAAAATGGAATAGTATTGAGTAATATACTTAAAAATAATAATTTACTATCGACGAAGAAGGTGAATGATAGATGCGAAGCAATCGTAATTGATCTGGGCACTTTGTGACACGAAAAGTTGCGCTGAAATTTACTTGGTGGTCCATCAACACGACATTTAGTCCCGAAAACTATGGACAATTTAAGCTGAAAGGGTTAGTGAAGGGGGGAAAAAGGGGGTGTTATGTTGAATAAACAGGAACAATGAATTATCGAAAACAATTCGGTCGCAGAGTTTATTCACGGAGTTCTGCTTCCACGCCTCGGCGCGCCCTGTTGTTTGGTCAACAAATCTCCGCCAGAAAGCATCCGGAACAATTTTCCATGACGATTTCCTTTCTTGTGGGGATTATATATTTAAAAAAAACACACTCCTTTCTATATTTTTTTAAAAAAGCAGCTTTAATATCTACCCAGATATATTGCAAAAAGGAAAAATGAATCTACCGACCTTTTCTTCATTGCTATCTCCTTCAGCGGTGATATTAAAGAACTATATAGTTTATTGACTTAATTTCCTTAAGCAGGGAACTTGACTTTTTGATTGGCTATCGATGTATATTAAATTTAGTATCAGTATTGGAGTTTATGGCCATCGTCTGTAAAACGTTTTTTTTTTTTTTTAATTCCTAAATAGCTCAAGAATTTCTGTCATGAGTTGTAAATTAAGATTTTGTATAGAATTTTGTTTTTCTTTTAGTTTTCATTCAAACCGAGGGATGAGGAAATATTGCGCCCTTTCAGAATCGTTTAGAGGATCACGTGTCACGACAAGAAAACTCGTACATTTGTCGACAAGCCAAATTGGGGGGGAGGGGAGAAGGAAGGTGACCAGATTTTCTTCTTAAAAGAAAAACAAGAGAGAAAAACGTGACACACGGCAGAAACGTCCGCCATAAAATATAAAACCAAAAAAGTCTGCACTTGTGAGAAAACGTGAATTTTATAGCATGATGTCAAACTGGAAAATTACTCGAACGAGAAAGGAATTTAAGAAACAGATATAATTTTCTCTTTTAATAAATATTCTTATTTGTACAGATTTCACAAATTCGTACTTTGTAGTCCTGCATTAATATGGCCATTATCTTCACTTCCTTTAAACGAAGTTTATACCAAGAATTCGAGGCAACATGGCTAAGAAGGGGCCGAATGTTCCCTAAGCCGATAGATACGCAAACCCTCAAATACATATAACATTTCTATTTGCAAGATCGATATCTATTTAACTAACCAAGGTGCCAAAAATCGAAAACTGGAACTAAAGGCTTGCAAGAGAATAAAGGTCCCAATGATGTTCTTAGTTTTGAAAATAATTTTTACTCCAAATATGAATGGAAGTAACAATATTTTGTAACACGTTTTGGTTATTTAAATAGTATGATAAACCAAATAAAGGATTGCATGAAAAATAGTCTGTTTAGGAACTACAACTATTGTAGGTTTATCAGACCGCAGTCTTGACAACAACCTACGTATATAAGAAAAAAATTTAATAAAAAACATTTAAGGAAATAAATCAGTAATACATTTACCGTTTTCATCAAGTCTTATGTAAACGATTTAAATTTTGAAATTTCTAAATAATGAAATAGATAAAAAGTCAATTTTATGCAGGATTCAGGCTATTCCACTTGTTTGTAAAACTAGTAGACCTTCGTTTCCTAAATGAGGAAATGTAGTTTCGGTTTGTTTGTTTGTTTTTTACAAAATTTATAGTAAATTTTAAGTTAAAACACCAATACTTAAGCCAAGAGAAAATGAACTCTGATGATTCTTAAAAGGAAATATTTAAAATATACTTATGGTTGTTCACAAGTATATACAGACTTCGCGTGTGGTTTCCATTGAGTCTAGATTACAGAGAGAGGTGGATGTGTCTAAAGGATCCATTTCCTTTCGCATAGATCTTGTAATGTGAGGTCCCATGAGCAAACGTTAGAGAAATTATTTATGTTATGCAGTCAATTACACTGGTCAACAAGTATTTTTCATCAAGCATATGTCAAGGTGTACTTAGTGTAGTTTTTAATGCTGATTTAAAATATACAATTAGTTTTTTGACATCACGTAGTTTTCAAGATGAGAAAGTTTTTTGGTTTTAGCTCATGCATTATATAGAAATTCCAATTAATGACGTGTATGCATGTATTTCATTTACATCATGGAAACATACCTTTAAAATAAACTACATTATTCATTGCTGCATAGTTCAGATGCAATATTTCATCATCTTAAATTAACCAATCAAGTTTTGTCTGATGAAATAGGTATTTCAACATCTCGAATTGTCCAGTCATAATTGGTCTGATGAAATATTTCATCATCTCAAATTCAATATAAGTATAACCGTTTGTATCTATTTCCTTACTTGTTTTACAGTGTTAACAATGTCAAGACAGTGTAGAAATCCTCCTGATGTGTTTTGTTATGTCTGTGGACAGTTTATTGTGAAAGCTCAAAAACGTAATAATAACACCAGAGATCAAGAAGATTTATAAGCTATACTTTGACTGTCCTCTTGGAGATCAGGACAAGTTATGAGCACCACATTTTATCTGCTCAGCTTGCTCAAATGGCTTACGTGACTGGTTCAATAAGAGGAAGAAATCCATGCCTTTTGCCATTCCAATGATATGGAGGGAGCCGAAAGACCATTTTAATGACTGTTATTTTTGCAAAGTAAATGTCAGAGGATTTTCTATGAAGAATAAACACAAAATTGTGTATCCCAATTTGGATTCTACAATCAGACCTGTGCGTCACAATGGAAGTCTGCCAATTCCAGTTCCACCAGATGATGGTATTGAAACATCAGATGATGATGCTGACTGTCACGATAGTGTTGCTGAGGAAGATTACGTGGCTGACGACGATAGCTTTGAACCTCAGAAATTTTTCCAAGCTGAACTGAATGACTTTGTCAGAGACCTATCCCTCTCAAAAGATAAAGCAGAACTGTTGGCATCAAGACTGAAGAAGAAATATCTGCTAGAGCACGGTGTTTGTATAACTTAGAGAAGTACTCAAAGATGTCAACTTCAAGACAACACTGGATGAACTGGAACTGCCTGCCTGGAATGTTTTCAATTGGATCTGTGAGAATTTCTTGGGCAACAAGAAGGTAATGGACTACAAGGATGGCATCAAGAATCCTTTGAAATGTTACTCAGCAATGGGTTGTCACATGCCACTGAAAGTTCACTTCTTGGACTCCCATCTGGATTTCTTCGCAGATAACCTTGGAGCAGTGTCTGATGAACATGGTGAAAGATTTCACCAGGACATTAGTGCTATGGAGAAACGGTACCAAGGCTTCTGGAATGACAGTATGCTGGCTGACTACTGCTGGACACTTTACCGTGATCAACCAGATCAGGAACACCGCAGGAAATCCAAATCACAATGTTTCTCACTCTGTTGTTCTAACTTTGTCTGTTTTGTCTGACCCATTTTTTGTGTATTCACTCTTTGTAGAATGATAGTGATGATTTTTAACTCAATAAACTCATTTACTTTCTAAAAATAATATGTCCTTATTTATTATGTTAATGATTTCATATATAAAAATATCTAAATATTTGCATGTATCTACTGAGAAACTGATACGTGCTGCATACAAATGGAGTGAAATTTTGAAATCAGCATGAAAAATTAGTCTAAAAAAGTTGGTTTGCATTCATAATGAGTGTAATACATTTAATTTTGTTGACCAGTGTTATTAGCAACCTTAAGGTTCAGAGCACATCCACAAAAGCCGTAACTTCAACCCGAGATCATAATTTCTACAGAATAACGCAATCCCCCTCACAAAGCTAACACCACTCGAGCTTCGTCCGATGCCATTATACCATCACCATCTTTCCATGAACCTGCTTATTGGATCAAAACTCTTTTTGATGTTAATTCGTCCGGATTTCCAACAATCACCATCACAACGGTACACGCCCTTTCGGCACGTAGCGGAAATCTGCACTAGAATCGTATCCAAAGACCTGTTCAATCCACGGTTACGCTGATGCCACTCTAGGTTTTAAAAAACACCCACTCCAGTCTGTCGACTTTGGCTGTATGTTTTATCAGTTAGTGTGTCGGCGATAGCCGTTTTGATTTCAAATGCTAATTGGATTTTTTGAAATTAAATGGTCTAGTGTAAAAAAAAACAAACTATGCATCAATACGCACATTCCTCTCTTTTAGTATAATTTGAAGATTTTGTAGACAAATCCACAATAGAAATTGATAGGAAGGAAACGGATATTCAAGATATTTTTGCTGAATTTACATAATAACCGACAATTTGCAGTGTCATTAATTATTAAATATCGGATTTCCTTTAGCTAAGCATTTAAATAAATTCTCTGGAATAATAATTTTATGCATTTAAAAATTAAAATTAAAATGAAAACAAAAATATTTGTGGCATTATTCAAAACAGAATATTAAATAAGAGACTGTTTTATTCCGGTACAAAATTTTGCACTTAAGTGTACATTAAGTCAGAACTATTAATTATATTATCCAACCTATGATAGAGGTTTTCTTTCTTATTCGGATCAGTTTCATGAACATATGCGCGAATGCAGTATTTTCCTTTTCGTTAATTAAAAAATTTTTCAAATCCATTTATTCATTTGACATTTATGCGTTTACTTTTTTCTTCAACCACCCGTATCCTATAACAGTACTTGTAATTGTAAATGCATTATATAATTAAATTTTGAACTGGCCGATACACTCTTGAATACTTAACACACTGTATTCAATTAAACCAGTATGCAGAGATAAAACCAGGCTATCGAAGAACCACTCCTATGAGAGTGGGAAAACTTTTCCCGCAGACCTGAAAACGCTAACAAACGTGCCAACTGTTACGCGTGGAGGCCGTTGCTATATCGAAAGAAAAAAATATTAATCAACTCAGTTAAGGCCTCATCTGGGCTTATCGTCCTTGATTTATCAGCAACCAACATGGCTGAAAATGCTCATCTCTTTAATTTCTTCTTCCTGCACCCTGCCTGCTGTCAGTCCCCATTCCTTCCACTGTTACAAAAAAATTGCATTGCAATGCCAACATCTCAAAGCATTTAAAAAGAAATTATTGAAAACAAAGTTTGCTTTTCTGTCATCGCATCATATATAAATATGTTCCTGCTGTTCCGTCAGGGGCGTTGGCCGCAAAACCGGATCTAGCTATGCATTCTGTAACAAAACGGGATAACTTACTGCGAAACGAAGAGGTATTGAGAAAATAATTTAGTATCGCTGTGTGTCTGAGCAGCGGGAGAAGGAAGCAAGGAAACGTAGTGTGGTGGCGTCTTTTCGTTAATATTCTTATAAAGAAGATTTTGTGTTTTTCATGATGAATACAAGGGAAAAGAAGGCAAGAAAAATTTTTCGGTAATAGTGCGAGTTACGCAGCTTGAAGAATGAAATGATAGGCAACCCAGGAGTAATACATTATTTACGATGTCTCGAAGTTAGTGCTGTACCGTACACTGGTATGTATTTGATTTATCGATACAAAAGAATTTTAAAATATATATATATATATATCTTGCTTCATATGTAAGAAAATTATTGTAGAACTTTCTACAGCTGAAAGGCATCGGTGCACCATGTTTCATTTAACAAAGATTAAATTTAGAATTTTATAGATAATGTTGGAAAGATGCCTTCTACACAACTGTGGCATCATGGAAGATTCGAGTAAATCACAGCAAGAACGACAAAATGTCGGTTAGTGGACTTTATACACTGTGCACTGTCGCAGGTTAGCGCTGGAATGAGTAAGGCCGGAAGCCGTCAGAGTCTCGGTTGAGATCGGTTCGGCTCCCTGTACCTCGCGAGTATAATTTCTTCTCGCTCACCAGCCGGCAGTGCGTGTTTTCTCCGGAAACCTCGGTTTCCTCCTACATCTAAAAGGCGAATAGTTCTCGTAAGCGTTTTTTTAGTCGGGTCGGCCGAAGTCGCGGAGTGTACCGGTGCTCTTCGGTGTCGCCCACTTGTCTCCATCCGGCTACTGTTCCGGATACGAAACGCTGCAATAACGGGTCAGATCAGCAAGGAGCGCACCAAAGTTATTACAGCGAGAAAAATTTTGAAAATACAGAAGGGAATACAAGAAACCGACTTTGTAATTTTGTTATTTTGGCGATTCAATAAATTATATTTGTCGCAACAAAATCAATTTAATTCTACGAATTTATAAAATGATCTTTGGTTGATTAAAATGGTTTTAAGCCATATCTTATTTCACATGCTTTTTCAAGTTTAAAGGGAATCATTCGAAGAATCTGTTGTTCGTGCATTTTGATATTTCACACCAATAAGCTGAAACTAACTCACATCTAAACTCGTTTGGAACAGCTGGTAGACAAGAATTAAAGCATGTCTCATTGTAGCGGAGTTTGTCTGTGTATTTATTTAGGTTTATAATAGATGACCAGGCAAGCAAGCAGTAGCGTCTGAATAAGTTTACGTACGGTATGAGAGGATCTAACAGCAATAGTAGTACAAGACATATGTTTCCTTCCTCATTTCTTGAATTACGGGTGCCGTATTGTCTAATATATTATGGGAAAACAGATTTTCCTGTTAATTCAGGAACATGCCAGATCTGAACATAATTAGTGTGGTAGAATAGGAAAAGTTAGGGGAAGACTCTAAAAATCTTGATCCATCTATGAGACATCCGGAACATGACTGTTCATTTCAGAAACAATGGCTTGATAAGTGAGTTAGCTTCCTGTGTCTATGACTTACCTTACAACTTTCTATATATGTTGGTTATTTTTATTGATGCTGCTTTGATATATGAACTATGGAGAAATAAAACTAGAAAAAGTTCCATTGCAGAAGTCTGAAGGACAACATGCTTAAAAAATAAACAAAAAAGTGCAGATTAGCTACTAATTTTGAGCAGAATTGAATCATTTGCTAGTTTTGTTTAAAGATAATTATATGCTAGAGCCGCATTACTTCCGCGTAGTTTCTGTTTGCATATATGCATGACAAAGAAGTTTGGGATAACGGTCCACCTCTGTGCAAAATGGCTAATTTGCGTCATGGCTAACAGAGACGGGGCTTTTAGTTGGCGATTTTAATGACGGGGTGTAATATTGTAGCAGAAATAAGTATATGTTTGGAGTAGGTGATTAGTTTAGTGTTTCTACTGGATAAAAGAACCACCTTGTAATTGCTAACATCGACCGAGTGGATGGATCGCTCGCATTGCTCATAAAAATGCTGTCTCGTCTACGCTAGGAGCCTTACAGCAGAAAGCTGACCACTTATTACTTCTTGTGAGACTGAAATATTCCAATATGTACGAACAAAGAAGCGCTGTCACTTAACGGTAGGTTCTAATTTGTCAAGCAGCTATGCTTTGTATGTACGAACCCTTATTAAAAATAATAAAAAAAAGCTGTAAAATTTATTCAGAACAATTTGAGTACGTGGTTTATAAACTGGGCGAACGAGGTGTGTGTATCAGCCAGCAACTAATTTCATGGAGCATAATTTCTTTCAAATAAATGAATGCAAACTTTGCTGGTATTTTGTGGTACTGGTACATGACAAAATCAATTACGTTCTTGGTTCTGTCAGGAAAATATTACATTAAAAATAATGGTAATAAAAAAGAACAGAAGCAGATAAAATAAAAATGTTATTATATAAAAGGCGCCCAAAATAACACATATACATATATATACTGTCGTAGCTACCACACAAAAGATGTTAAGAGACTGGTCTCGTTCGGAAGTTCAAAAATTACGATATCGGTCAATGAAATACAGCATATTCTAGACCTCGCGTCTTTCACTGTGCGACGAAAATCTACTGGAACCAGCTGTCTACTGAACATGGTCTCCAACAAAGAACTTTTGATGCTTCAACAAGTGTTCCTGTGTAGTCGTTTGCTGCTAGGTGTCGCTCTGTTGTCAAATGCTACGAAACACCTGGCTGTGGACATTTTGAACACTTATTGTCGTGTACCGTGTTTGAGGGGTCTGAAATATAAAGGGGGGAACTATCCGACAGCATGATTGTGTTTACTGGGTTATAAAATAGTGTGTGCATTTCTCGAGATATCTGAGGAACTTCCACCCCCTGCCCAGCTGGTCTTCCGGGTGCCGTGGCCCCACGTTAATGATCGGGTACAACAGGTAGCAATTAACAACAACGTCATGAAAGACTGTGTTGATTTTTACTTAAAATTGAGTACTACGTAATATCACGCACGTGCTATGTGGTGATGATTTCCCTGTTCCTTTACATCAGTTACTTAAAGTGAGTTAGCGATAACTTCGATTCCAAAACAGACTGTTATTATTAAAAGCTGGGTAATGATTTTTAAAGCACCTGAGTTGAGGTTTAGTAGCAGATTGAAAATTTGCTATTGTATTTTATTATTATTATTCTTTTAAATTAATTTAATTTTAGCATTATTTCTATTAAAGAATATGAAATATTGGCTTCGATGTATTTTAAATCTAATATTTTAAGTATGTAATATGGAATAGATGGCGTCGTGGCGCAGTGGATAGCGAGTTCGCTTGTCAGTCTCTGTGTCGCGGGTTGAGGGATGGGCCCCGCCAGGTTATAAAATGACCTAGACCCACCTCTCGAGTTGCTCCAACGACATATGGCTTATTGGACAAGTGAAGCGAATATAGAAGAGCATTTCAGTAATACATACAATATTTAATGTTCAGGTATAAAGAGGATAACCTAGGCTCCCACTGTAATATAAAGCCGAGATGTAGTAATTAGCATAAAAAAGTGAGATAAATCTCTGATCGATATTGTTCACACTAATTACTTATCATCAAAATCTTTATTGTTCTTCGTTACAGCTATATTAATTAGAGAGGTACCAAGTGTAATTCCTTATGGCTCCACCAATCCCTGGTTGGTAATTCAGATTTGAAAGATAATAGAGAGTTAAAATGGATTTCACGGAATAGATACTGGTGTCTGATTTTCTTTGTCTATATCAAACGTAGAAGGTTTGTGAAGAGCACCTGTCAAAGGACTATAGAATTAAAATTTTTAAAAATATTTAGTATGCATGTGAAAATACGATTTCTAATTTCGTAAGCGACATAGGGGGTCCGTAGCCACAGTAAGAGAAGAAGTGCAAAATGATACGATATAAAACATGCAGTATACACTCACTCACATATCTTTACTACTATACACAGTAGCTATGAGAGTTTACAGGGTGTGGAAGAAATAAATTGTAACAAGTAGGTCGCGTTCTCTTTTAAAATGTTTCTTTCTTCCAAGAAAACGTGGCGATGTTGTCGGTCTAAAATCAAGTGCGTAACAAGAATGAACTGTGAGTTGTTAAGCGAAAGTATTCATTTGTACGTGAAATTGTTTGGAGAAACAACTGTCGAGATACAGCTACAGCAGAGGAGAGTCGACTCTTGCCGCTCAGAATCCCCCACCAGATGAGCACTTATGTCGTCGGGCGAACTCGAAAAGAACTATCAGTTCGTTACAAAGGTTTTGTCGGTTTTTATATTATGTTAATTTGGGGTTCATTTTTTGCATGCTTGTGAAGGTGTGTGTAGATAATTATACTGTATATCGTTTTGTAGTGTGTGCGCTTTGGTATACATCGTGCAAAACTTATTTTTTTAAAAATCATAAGATGGATATTTTTTGCAGGGTTCTGAATGAAGCAGGGATAGAAAGGTTTTTAGTGCCGTTTGGCTTTACGAGTTCAAACCGGGCCACAAGGCGAGCGAGGCGACTCGTAACATTAAGCGACCATGGGGCGAGGACACAGCAAATAAGCTCACAGTACAACAATGGTATGCAAGGCTTCGATCAGGAGATGCGAGCCTCGAAGACAAAGAACGTAGCACACGTCCTTCCAGCTGTGGTGATGACTGTCTGAAAGCCTCAGTTGAAGCTGATTCAAGAAAAACAGTGCGAGAAATCGCTGGAGAGCTTGATGTAAGCGCTGCAACTGTTTCCCGGCATCTTGACGCAATCGGCCAGGTGAAAAGACTTGACAGGTGGGCGCCTCACGAGTTGAATGAACAACAACAAAACCACCGATTGGAGATCTGATCTGATCTTCACTTGTTACAAGAAACAAAAACCATCACAGCTGAAAGGTACTGTTGTGAATTAAAGGTTGTTCATCAGAAACTCTCCCGGCCGCCATTGGTGAATCGAAGAGGCCCGATCCTGCTCCACGACAATGCTCATCCTCATGTTGCAAATGTGACTCTTCAGAAACTGAACACGTTGAGGTACGATGTTCTCCCTCACCCGGATTATTAACCAGTCCTTTCTCCCAAAGACTAACACCTCGACAGCTTCATCCGTATGAAATCCTTCTCCAACCAAGCAGCCATTGAAACTGCCTTTCGACAGTTTATCGACTCCAGAAATCCAGATTTTTTTTCAAAATGGTATAAATGCGATTGTAACTCGTTGACAGAAGTGTATTGGTTGTAATGGGACTTTGATGAATGAACTTCACGTTCAGTAACAATATGGAGTCTCATTCTTGCGGTAAAACAAACAAAACCTTTCTATCTACTTAATATTTCGTCTTAGATATGGGAGGAAATAGGAGTGTTTGGAAGTAACCCACGAGAAAAGCTGGTGGGATAGCACGAGGAAAGACCATGCCAAGACGAATACGTCAAACCAAATCTGTCCTACATGGAACCAAACTCGGGTCATGCAGTTCAGCATATTAACCACTAAACCACCTTTTCATTAGATTATTGGAATAATTAATGAATTGTCCATAAGTTGGAGTACGTTTTGTAATAACTTACCACATATTATTAATCATAAAAACGTATAGTAAACTTACACATTCAATACTTTTCATATATTACGATTGATGTCATAACTTTCATGTCAAGAGGACTACAAAGAATCTTATGTAGGCCATAGATCTCACTACCTTCTAGCGGTATCTGAAATATCTATAAGAAACCTTTTAATATATATTTTTTAAAATCTGTGCTGTATCATTTTGACTTTAGTATTTTTTTTTACCCTCGAGAAATTTTGATATTAAATGTCAAATTATCTCCTAATAATTGCCCACAGTTTATCATCCAGTAGCTTTGTATTTTTTTAGGGAAGCAGTGCGAGATAAGGAAATAGAAGAAAAAAATTATAGATATAGTTTAATAATCGTGGGCGTTTTACGTTGCCTTCCTTAAATAAAAGTGGATACCATGAAAAAGATTCTATAGAATCCAGCATTTTCAGATGTGGAAGGAAACCTAAAAGCCCGCAAAAACACATAAGATCAACTGATGAAGAAGAAAAAAGTGATGCTAGAGAGGTACGCCAAACCGATCCGTCAGGGAATTGAACTCGGACCTTCTGCTATTAAATACTAAATTAATTAAATGTAAACATATGACTTTTAATTTTTAGACTCGAAAGAAGCATCTCTCTGGAGAGTCTTTCTGAAATGTGTTATTACTCATTTCTTTAACTTGTCCAAATAAAGTTTTATTTTTTTAGTAATAATGCTTCATGGCTGAGGTTGTTTGGCGCACAGCTGAATATCCATTAATTTTTTTCCCGTTTGCATAAACATGCAAGAAAATTAATCACTTTATTCTTGACTACCATATGAGTACAGATTGAAATCTGTAATCTTTAATTCAATGCCGTAAGACGGCACTCAGTTATAACCATTAGAAAGGGTTTTTTTTAAACCTTACTCAGAGCAATAGTCTGAAAGGGCAATAAAACAACAAACAAAATACTAAAGGTAAATTTCACTACATTTAAACAAAGATAGTGGGAAATCGTCAGTCTTAAACCAAACAAAAGGCATTCATCTTTAAATATTTCCGGCCAATTTCTACGAATAAACGGCCATTCATGATGATCACATTTACTTATTAACTTATCCATCATTTTTGTTTGTCAGGGGTCAGAAGCCCCCCATCTAAATGCCTTAATCTTCCAGCTGACTAGGAATGGAATGGCGACGAGATTCGTCTTTTCCTCCTCCCCCTTGTGAGCGACAGCAAATTTTTTCAAACGTTTTCAAAACATTCCAAATCTCGGTTCTCACCGAATGTCGTTGCCTTTTGGGGTTCTCAGCGAGGTAATTTAGATTAAACTGCATAGCAGAAAGTTTCCTGCACACTGTACGGCGAAGTCCCGTCTGGTTATTTGCTGCTAACACCATTATGTCAAAGAAAACCAATATTCATTTTTGTTTAGAGCGACTGCTAAACAATGTGACATAACTCACGTATATCTACCGCATGCACCCTCGTCTAAAACCCGGTTGTCTATCTTATGCATGTTCACTATTTTAAATGCTCGATACATGGTGAAAGAAAACAAAACCAAATATATGTACACGCCTATTGTAGGCTATAATTTATGTCTCCCTTTTGTACATCGTTAGCATATTGGCCATGATAATATACAAAAAGTCATCTTTTAACCTTGAATGTCTAACAGAAATAAAGCTTAAGGCAAAACAAAAGAAAAGAAAGCAACAACTAATTATCATCTTTACATTAGCATGAATTTACCATCTTTCATATTTGTATGTATTTTGCCCATCGGTTTCGGTGAAGATGGATCATTATTCACAGTACATCACCTGTGAGTTCTTAAATGGTTCCACAAGCCAGACTTGGTGGTTGACCATGGTTGCCGGTGATCACATCCGGTATTTTCATCTCCTTTAATTCTGGTTTAATTTGTATGTCCTCACGTGGATGAACATACAGATATTTTACTGGTTCCTTATGGCTTTCATTAAAGTTAAAGTAAACATGAATTTTTGTTAAGTACGTGAGTGTCACGGAAAACGAACAGTGCTTTATAAGGTCTTTATGCCGTGCAAAACCCATCCGTCACGCTACAGCATCAACGATGTAAGGCTGCCATAAATCTTCGCAGTTGTAATAAAGTTGAAAAACTGTTCTTATCAACAAAACAGAAAACGTCGACTTGTAACTCAACTCCACGCTTGAAAGAATTCTCTGTCAGAGGATAAAACATAAATAAGCCGACTAAAACTTTGCGATGGGACTACATTTACCGAACCTAATTGGTATATCGGCTTGTAATCAAGAAGTAAATCTGTGGGTGACTGCGTTTGATTGAAAAACGCAAGCATACATATTTATATAAAAATTCTTTTTCAGGAATTAGCTCGAAGTTTCGTTGGCAGTAGAATAAAAAATAGCCTTATCTGGTTGGCGTTAGTCGTGTTTCGCTTCTGTATGAAAATATCTACTGTAACCAAAATTATCTTCGAAGTCTGCGTGTCTTTGCCCCGTCCCCGTGTAAGTAAAGAGAAAACAAAGGATCTCGGATGAAGAAGGGGAAAATATGCAAAATAAAGTTCCAAAGCTATGGCTGTTTCTATTAATACGAGGAGGATATGATGCATAACTAAAATGTCAAATAACTATCTGCAAGAAATGTATAGGAATATATTACCGTAAACAAATAATTAAAACGTAAAAATTAAACATATTCATAATCATTTATTATTAAGGCAAATAAATATAAATTATCATGGGGTACATATGAATATGTTAACCTGTGCGAGTCGATCGGATATAAGCCACGTCAAATAAAGTAATACAGAATATTAATGAAAAGCATATTTTTGTACAGTAAAATTAGCCTGTGATTTACGTATATACAAAGTGCATTATTTATATTCTAGGTGATGCATACTATAAAATATAGTATGCTATGTTATTATGATAAAATTAAAATGTTTACATTATAGTTCAGTTTAAATCTCAGTATTGCAGAGACTGAAAAATTTGTTATTCCTCTGCCACTGTAATTTATTGCCAAGCTGCATAAAGTCGAAGTTGAAATACCAAACCGATATTTCAGGTAATCAATGAGATCTTCATTACAGACAAAAGCTCTGGCATTACTGTAAAACCACTGCGGTTTTTTTGTTGTTGTTTGTTTGTTATGAATCAACCAGTTCTATAGTGTCTTATTTGAACTGCAGTTTAATTTTTGCTCTACATTGCTGAAAGCAATATGATTTAGATCGTACGAATTTATTAAGAATAAAACATTTGCACACAGTACGAAATTGACCTGCACTTTGTTGTAAAGAGATAATTTTCCATAATATTATGTCATAACGATAAAACTAGCCACCACCTGAACACCTTCGAATTACATGACCTTTAGAAGCTTTAATGAGTTGGACTACAGCATTGCATCTCAATGTTCACCAGATGGCTGACGAGGTCTTACGGCAGTGTGTCCTCCACTCTTCTGTCAAGACTTGTCGCGGTCTTGGAATGGTCGCAAGAGAACGTGGTCAGTTTCCAGAGTGCCCATAGAATTTATTCCATATGTGTTCTTTCTTTTTTTAGATCGCGCTAACAAGCAGACAATGGAAAAGATGTTGGGTATCTCTCTTGAAAGTAAGTCTACAACTATTCCTGCACGATGGGCCTTTGCATTATTGTCTGTGCAGGTGAATTAATTACCGTGTCTTTATACCAGCGACGGTGTAACAACAGGTTCATTCATCTTATACATGCTAACACTCATCTGTAGCAGGTTTACCAAACTTGATTGGTTAACTTTTGTGGGCATGTGACACAGCATCCAATATTAGAATACCGCCATCTCTAGGATGGCCTTTTTATAACCCAGTACAGTTTAGTTTCCGATAAACACAAAAAGAACCATTGGCAAAGTGGTGAAGATTGAATTGTTTCAGCGGAAATGAATCTGAACTAACTCTAATTTCACCTTACAATGTGCATATGTCAGTGGTTTGTTAACTACTGGGCATGTAGAGTACAGATTAGCAGAGAATAGCCATTTTCGTAAAGTATGGTTTAGAATATGAGTCTCACAAACCTTTTACAGTTTTCTTTTGAGAGAACTTTTGAGATATGACAATTAAATCAAATCAAATAGGTAATGTAACCATTATCTTGATAGTCACTACTGCTGTGACGACTCCTTTCACTTCCTTTTGTGAGCTGGCACGATCTCCGCATCTCTGCCAGAGTCGGCTGATGCTATTATCTTTTTACCGAGTTCAGAAACCACAGATTTCTGCCTTCTTCCAGTCTATAGCGTATCTATGACTAGATATCGCTGCGCATCAGAATGTCGTGTATGCGCCATATTCTTAATGCTTTAAAACTTCATTATGTGAAAATTTGTGGTGGGTTTATAACCAGTTTGACCAATGGTTATATTAATTTGGAATTAACTGGCAGTGAAGTGACTTTCTCAGGTATTCCCTAACATAGAGAATCAAAACTGCATACAATAATAAAAATTTCCCATGTCTTAAGCCATGAGATAACAAGGTGTTCACACCTTGTATAATGACCAAGTCGACTGTTAAAAGTGCTACAAGAAGTCTCTTACAAAATATCCAACACTCTTTTGTTCAGTGTATGTTAGCTATTGTTTGTTTCCTATAAACGTTACTTTTCTTTATTCCAAATTATATATTGCTTAATTAAAATATTAGTTTTAAATGTTTTTTTTTTCAAATTTAAGGAAAGACTTTATTTAGCTTTAAAAGTAATTAAAATAATTAATACGTGCATTAATTCACTATTTTAGGGATTAAATGTTTTAAAATTTCAATACTGATTAATCCATATTTGTTTTTAATAAATAACCATTCGTTTTCTGTAAATAAAATGTCTGTAAAACAAACAAACTTACCTTCCACACGAATTTTAGAATATTAATTTATATTAATAATAACATAAATATTTGAAAATAATTAGTCGAACAACGCACTGTCCAATCTTGAGATAAGAAAATTCGTCTGTTCTTGATGGCGAAATTACTGAGTTTGTTGATGATCTCTGTTTGGATTGTGACAAGATCCTGTCAAAACCTTCAACTAATTCAAATCTTTAAAGTATTGAATCTCGATTATCAAAAATTAATTTTAATATTTTTTTTTGTTTCTTTAGGATTTGCGGTGTGTGGCTGGATGGCGATTGTTGATAATGAACACTGTGTTCAAAATATCCAGGTGAGCCTTTTGAATTATTTTCAACACCGATTCATTTCTTCACATGGGCTTTTTTAAAATAAATTTAAACTTTTCGCAGTTTTTTTTCCCGCAATTAATCCAAGTAATGAAATTGCATGTGCCCATTTTATGATTTACCATTACTTTCAACTTCTTGTCTTTGAAACCAATGATTAATTTTAAATGGAAGTAGTAATAGCTCTCACCAATATTTAACTGCGCAAAATATTTATTATTGATCCTGCGCTAGTCTATTAAATCGTGCATCATTAAACGTCAAATGGAAGCAGATACCCCGATACAAATTTTGGAAAATATGGGGCGAGATAGTCTTTCAAATAAATGAGTCTTGTGGGGAAAGTTGAGGAAGGGAGAGAAATTAGTTTTTTTTTTTTTTGCTGACTTGTGTCGTTTATTACTGAAATTGTGGCTAAACTGAACACGTGTGCATTACAGTGGTGTGCAAAAGTGTCGCGTTACTGTAGCATTTTCAACCGAAGCATTTTCCTTTATTTTACGAGCTGCGGTGTATAAATGGATTTTTCTCAAAGCCAACCGACCATTTCTTTGCGTTCACAGGGCCTCTGAGGTGAACCTCGCTAACGTGGCCATTTCAGGCGGAGGTACGATCGTAGGGTGATAAGGCGGTTAACTTAACTACAGACGTATCAATGTTGTCATTAAAGAATATAATTCTAAGAAAAAAAGTAAATAAATGATGGCATTACACAGATAATAGTAATAATTACGCCGATACTAACAAACAAAATAGGATTATTTCGGGTGGTGCAATATTTTGTTTTCACTCTGCATAATTAATTAAATAATAATGCTAAGATTATCCGAAAATTCAAGCTAGCAACTACATGTGTATGGTTTTAAATAAAACTGCTCATACTCTTTATTGCTAAAAAAATTTTTTTAAAATAAAAATATATAATTTTTCTATAACAATTTACCTTTTAAAATAAATATTTTTCTTCTTTTTTATTTTAAAGGTCTACCCATTTTTGTATTATGCTTTCAAAACGCTGCTTAAATACGGATGTTCTTGTAATCCACGTAGCTGCGTCTTTTGTTACTACCAAGTGTGAGATAGTAAACGAAAGTTGATACGTCACCACATTTCGTCAGCCGTAGAATGGTTCTTACTCCTAGTCACTGATTCGAACAATGTTTTCAAACTTAAATTGTGATTAATTTTTTTTTTTTTTTTAAAAAAAATACAAATAAAAGATTAATTATTTGTATTTTAATTTTTGTGTAGCTTTTAAGTAGCTGTCGAAAGCTCCTCAGGTAAGTTAGCTTAGAATCCACTCCAAATAACCTCTCAGGGGAAAGAAGATCGACCCCCCCCAAGGGCTTCCTTTCCCCTTTTATATCTAAGCTTCTATCCTATGTCTTTGTGTTCGCCGGAAATTAGGGAAGACGAATTAATTTCGCGTGAAATTTGCAGCATAGCAACGCAGATTTAATTCGCTTTAACCATTTATTGGTTTTATATAAGTAATTTCAAAATCTTCAGCAAGTTAATTAACTCGGATTTTCTTATTTAAATCAGGATTAAAACTGTGAAGAGGGTTGTAATATATAATTTATCGGAAGAAGAAAAAACAAATATATATATATATATATATATATATATAAAATCTGGCATTTCTTAAGTTTAGCTTAAAATGACTTTTCAGTCTGTTAATAAGGAAACATTTTGTAATAAATGATCTTTTTCATCATTAATTTCAAAGAATAAGCTTATGCATCTAATGCCTCACAAACTCCTTTATTGAGCAGACCACGAACAACTTTGCGTGTAATGTTGTACAGCTTTAATATAATTTGACGCCATTACATATTTCCATAATTCACACGTTAAAAGAGCTATAAATACAGGCGGTCGACGCTCAGATTATTCTTGTAGTGATGTTTCAGTAACTTATCAAAAATAAATAAAAACCATTAAAATACTTAATTTTACCAAAGAAGCCAAAATACAAAATAGTTGTAATAAAGTGCATGTCAAACTGTTGACTTAACTGAATACTTTCTTTAGTAAGCTTTTTTTTTAGAAATATAAGTATCTGGCAAACTAATCTCAGGTAACTAAAGGTGGCGTTGGTGGTAGACGACTGGGTTAATAAGGTAGAGGGCTTGAGTTGCAATCCAGATTTCTTCTAAACATTCCGGTTGTCGCCAATACGTGAAAAATAAACAAGTTTTATAGGAGGTTTTTTAGTTCAATGTGCTAAAGGCTTTCACAACCAATTTTTGGCTACCTTGCATCTTGATTGAACTAACCCGCTCGGTCACGGTGGCGGCGGCGGCGGCGGGAGAGGGGAGGGCAGGCAAACACCCTAACCCTGCTTCTTTCCTAGCTCATAACTGTGGAATATTCACGAGTTCTGACAGAGCTTCAGAATACTTTCAGACACGTGACGCTATAAAAGTCGGCTTTCATGTTGGAACAAATATAGCGAAACAGCAAGCATTTCTTGTTCAGCATGAAAAACCGAAGGGATGCTCTCAGTATTGCGCAGTAATAATGACAACGGACTATAAATTAAAATTTAGACTATCATTCTTTAAAGCGACCTATCGGTGACAAATTTAAAGAAAAAATATAAATAAATCATGTAAAAAAAATTAAGAAAATTATTTATTTCTTGGGTAAATGCATTTAATAGTATATTAGTACTCAGTAATTGGATGAGAGCAAACTTAACCTGGTAGTAAAAAAAACCTACACGCACAGTTATACACAGTTAATTAACAATGTTTAAAAGAATATAAAATTAGTATAAATGAATTATGCAATGTTGGTTTTATTGTTTATTTTTTTATTAATTGCAAAAAAAAACAACTGAAGACTTACACTAATAAATAGCGAAAACTAGTTTAAATAAGAATTTGTAAATATTTAATTTAGGAATTAGTCGAAAAGAAGCAGTACATGTAGTATTTATTTTTGTTGCAGTAGAAGCTATTTGTTTTCATCAATGGCACTGTTTTTACTTCAAAATTTTATTTGAGAAAAATCAGGCACTTGTACCTTTTTCTTACACAAAATTCTCTTATCGTGCTAATTCACGCCCATTCAATCAGCTAACCCCCGTTGGTTGCTAAATCGATGCTTATTTCCAATTTTAAAACTGTTTTAGATGGATTTTAATTTATCTACTTATTTTAATTTTGTCTACAATAACTTTGCTTATTGTATCATGATGCCAGTTCTGGCTAAACTTCGATTATACCAATTATAGTTACGTCATACAAATTTTTATTTTACTATTTTTATATTAATTATAAAGTGAAGTAATAATTTAAGTGACAAGCTTCATTAACTGGATCGCTCTTCACAACATCCTCACAGTGCAAATGGAGTACCGCAGACGGTTCTTTTCTGGAAGACAGATTTGATATCGAACCTTTTCCAAGAGCAAAACAGCTAAAATCCAGCAACCAATAACTAGAGCTAAAATTTTGTTTTTTTTTCTTATGGTATTTAAATAGGTTTTCGGTTTAGAATACTGAATTTTGTTTAGACTAATGGACCGGTTAGAAAGAGAACGGGCTTCCTGCTTTCAGAGAATGTAATTAACAGACAGCTTCAGATGACAGTTACAGTTGAACGAGTGTTGCGAGAAACCTGGAGCAAAATTTTAATCATTTTGATTTAATTTAAATATATTTTTTTTAAAAGAGTGAACTAGATACTTATGATATTATTACGTATTACCAAGCGTCTTAGAAAAAGGCTTCTGAAAAATAGAAGAAAAATTACAAATGTCGTCAACATTTAGTAATAATTTTGTGTTTTACCTGATTAAACTTTTTTTAAAAAAAATCAATCTTTCATTTCATAGCATTCAATTATATTTGCTGATAGAAAGAAACTTCATTTACCAAAGTTCTGCTTGCTTTTAGAAAGTATTACAGCAAGTAATATAATGACATGATTAATTCAGAATGCTAAATTTTCGTGTCAACGAAATATCTAATATATATCTAACACCATTCTAAATCGCATTTTTCTTTTTCAAATAACTTTTGATTGATATCAAAGTTTTCTTAACAGACCATAATATGACTGTCGCTGAAGCTATGGTGGTTTCCATGCACTTACGGAAAATAGACAGATTTTATTGAAAGTGTACTTTTTTAATAGTTTTACTTAATTCTAGCAATACGCTTATATATTGTTTTGGTCTTATCCTTTTCTGTTGAGTTATTAAGAATATCATTTAGTTTACACTGCCTTTTTTAATGGAAATGCTGTTTTTTATAGACCAGAATAATAAAATTACAACAACATCAACAAACATCATTGGCCGGTCACTTTGGTCCACTCAGTAAATCTTCAATATATTTTTTTTAATGTCAAATACAAAACCTTCAATCTAAATGAGAAACAAATATCCAGTATTAAAACGTTTTTGCCTATTTATATAATTAAACAATTTATGAAACTAACATAAATTACATGAACAGTAGTAGATTTAAAATGAATAGGTGTTATTTGCAAGAATAAACAAATTATATAAACCAAAATATTCTGGAATCTGCAATTATATTCTAGATGATTTTGTATTATTCTGTTTAAGACGTAAATTGTCAAAACATTTTAAATCTAGAAAATTTTGCAGATTTCTTGTAAATTCTACAACTTTTCCATGTATAGAAGTATTCATCTATGCATCAGCATCTTCAGTAATGTTAAAGTGATTTTTCAGCAAACAGTATTAATCCTGAATTTGAAAATAGGCATGGAAAGTGTTTAAGTGACTATGATGAATAGCAAATTGCTACATATGTCAAAATGGGCCCGACACGATCAGAAACTTGAAAAATTTATTAAACTGTTAGCAGTATTACTGGAAAAATTGAGAAAATTTCGCAGTTTTTGTCCTAAGAAAAAGGTGGATCGTTAAGCAATCTGTCTTCAAGGGAAGAACGGGTTTAACATAGTTTCAAGTTTGCCTCGTGTGTTACATTAGATAGAGAGTTGGAAAAAAAGATATTATATTTATCTATTAGAAGTTATTTGGTAAAAATAGGCTCCAATTCATAAATCAGCGAAAAAATACATGAAATTTTTCCATACAAAGATAAAAAAAAAAAGATTTCAGTATTGTAAAAGAATACCAAAATTGGAAAGTAGAAAATTGGAGCAAGTATTATTTTCAGATGAATGTTCACTTAATCATTTTGTAATTTGGGGGCTTTGAGAGTCACAGGAGAAAATCAGCTGACAGAGAGATCTTATTGTATTTTACAATCCCAGAAGATTTTTAAAAAGTGTACATAGCTGGACTTGTTTCTGCTAAAGGTAAAAATAATTTAGTATCTATCAAAAGGAACATAAATGAATACAAATTAGTATTTGAATATTTTAAAATCAGATTTTGTAGAATCTACTAAGAAACAGCATCCTGGTGGTTAATTTTTGGTTCTTTCAAATAGGGCACTATAAATGAAGCCCACATTTAGGTTAAAAAAAACAGTGCAATTCATTGGTTTGAAGACTGCTCTTGGAATTCTTATTTAAATCCATTTGAGAAATAGGCACTATGCTGTAAAAATCATCCAAAAATAGAGAAGAATTCTCAAAAGTCATCAAGGAGACTTGAAATAATATTTCGCAATACAAGACAATAATGCCAGTTGGACTGAGAGAAGTCATTAAAGAAAAAGGTTACTGGTCAAAATATTTTTTTTTTTTATAAACAGGATTTTATAGTTTTAACTAATTAATGGTATTAAAATTAAATTTTGTGGGTGGTAATTTTTCTTGATCAGGTTTGTTAATAAATACTTGATAAAACCACAACATTTTTATCTGGCTTTAAGATTCCATATTTTAAAATTTTATAAGACATTTAAAAATTACTGTGCCTGTAAAACTGACTGGCCAACGCTATGCTACTAATGTAACTGCTCCTTACTGTTATTTTTACTGCTATTACCATGACTACTAATATTCAAACAAATACTACTACTACTACTACTACTACTACTTACTACTACTACTACTACTACTACTACTACTACTACTACTACTACTACTACTACTTTTCATACTAGTAATAAACTAATAAAGGCGTTTAGTTCAATACCATTTGACTTTTATAAAATCAGAGTTGAACTGTTACTCTACTGTGAAACGTTCGCCGAAGGTCTGTCTTTTTCCCTGAATCCTACAAGAATCAGCATCTATGATTGCTAAAAAATAACTCACAAGAATCCTTTACAAACGAGAATTTAAAAAATACGCCTTATGGTATAGCATTTTGGAAGGTAATCTGTGAAGCATCCTTTAGCAGTCTTCCCCAAAAAATATCTGAATAGGTAACTTGTTATCGGTCTTTAATGCATGCCATTGAATTTCATCTTGAGATATTTTTTCCCAATGAGACGTACGCTCTGAACGACTCTTTCTCCTACTTATAGGACAACTCACGTCCATTATTTCAAGTTACGTTTAAAAGTTTTTCTTCTGTTTCATGTGCAAAAAATAAGTCACTGAAAATGCATTTTATCGCGATTGTTTTAAATTATATTATTTATCGATTTGGTTTATTCTGTTTGTTTCCTTTTTCAGGAACAATTTTAAAAAATGCACAACAAGTAAATGTTTAGCAGTGGGCAGAAAGTCAACATTTCTTGTTCTCTAAGAAACTGAAAGTCAATCCTGAACGTGATGTTTACTTTTCATTTACTGTCGTGTAAATGCCACGTAAGAATTTGCGGTTGTGGAGAATAGTCATTATAAACAAGGTAGGGTTTTTTACTCGGTTGGTGATGCAATAATTAAATAAAATTTAAAGGATGCGATCGACAACTCATAGGTTATAGAAAATACGCATCACATCTACGTGAACTGCATATTTATCGTAAATCGTAAATTTCTCGGAGCACGCTATTTAACTTTACTAATTTAGTATTTGCTGTTAAATTTTATGTCTCACTTTCGTTTTTATTATATTTATTTTTGTAATAGGATATAATTCGACGTGTTTGAAAATTGCTTTAATTAGTTCGCTGAGATATGTTCGTAACTGAGTTGATCGGCGTTTGATGCCTAAATCGGTTATGTAAAAGTTTGATTCCTTTTTTTTTCTTCTTTTTATTTGTTACCCTGCAGTGTTATTTAAAAAAAAGGCGGGGTTTAAATACAAATAACGCTATAAACTGTTACGATGTTTATTACCTTCGTGTACGTATAACTCAACGACAAAACGAAAACTTAGTTATGCTCACCAGCCATTCACTGATACGCTACGGTCTCTCAAGCTTCAAGCAAAGACCTTGACATTCTTTCAACGTTGTGGCGTCGGCATTTCTTACGGGTGTAATTCGTGATTTGGTAACTTTGCTGATACTTCACCGTGTAAATCTTCATGGAAATAAGGCAAACAAAAAAAACCCTAAATATCCGACACGTATAAACTCCTCTCCCCAGCTTTTATTTTGCTTTTGTCGTTTCAACACCAGACGAGTCTGTGATGTTTATTTAAAAGGGGGAAAGAAAGTTGTCTTCAAATTCGAGTTAAGCGTTTAATGCTGTTGTGAGTGTTTATCTAATCACGGGAATCTATCGTCTGAAGGGCTGATTAGGTATCAGCCTAATGTAAGTGGATTATTACCGTTTAGATTACTTTCCAGGATTCCTGGTATTTGTTAGAATTATTAATGACTTTGATTGTTTAAGAAGAGATACAACCATATCGTTTCATGACATCAGCGAACAAGATATCATCACGTTAAATTGGTTAAAAGCAGAATTAGGGTTAATGTAATAAATTTTAATTTTCAGTCTTCGGTTTTTTTTTTGTGGGGAGCAGGTAACTGTATTACAAACAATAAACTGGGAGATAGTCAATTCGCAAACCCGGAAATCTCAATACGTTTCTCTTATCTCTCCGATGAACTTTATTAAATTAAAGAAGTAACGAGTTTTTTTGTGTTAAGACTGATATAAAGGTCGTCTCATTCGAAAAGGGTCGCTTACAAGTTGATAATTTTAATTTTATTCTTCTATTAGAAACTAGGCATGTAACATTTAAATTAAAGATACCGCTAAAGCTCGTTTTTGAAATTAAGTTAATTAAACTAATTTCTCCAACAATACCACTGTGATATCGTTGGAATTTCCGGTATCTGATTTTCTAACATCATGGTAATATTTGCAGATAATTTCATTGTGAAAGTTATCCCTACTGTTCCATTAATAAAACTAATATTATTTGTTAATTTTTTTCCCACGTTTTTGGCATTTTAATCCTTGGCTTCAGTTACATACCGTTCAAAACAAAACAAAAACGACAAACTTGGTTGCATATTTTCATGATTGTTAACGGGAGATCACAGTATCGCGTACTGTGCACCCTCTCAAGTCCGTTTACAGACGTCTTTCTGTACTCCAGACGGACATTGTATGATGTCCTAGATGAAATACTGTATTCCAAAAAGAAACATTAATGACTTTTAAATTTTCAGATAAAATTCTTAATAATTTAATAATTTTTAAGCACAGTTATGTTTGATATGTTTTACGAAACTTTTCAGAGGGGAAGATTTGCCCTATTAGCTTTTGCTATATTGTTGCAGCACATTTGGTACGGTATAAAAAAGTATAAGAAAACTTTATATTAGAATTAAGATCGTTTTCTTTTTTCTTTATTAGCTTGACCAAATAAACTATACGACAGAGATAACTACATTTTTTTATATACGAGGTCTGTCGAAAAAGTATCCGACTTGATTTTTTCCCGTGGGAAGTAATGACGTTAGGAAGGTAAAAGTGTGCATAGTGGAGCCGCATGTCTTCATGCGCGTGCGTGGTTTTTGGCGGGCTTGCTGGATGCGTCAGTCGCTGCCAGGCAGCCAGCATGTGAGGTGCTGTACTACTTACTCGTCGCATTTTCATTTCGCCTGTGATGACGGAACGTGTGGAGCAACGATCTTGCATCAAATTTTTTCAAAAGCTTGGAGATACCCAAGTGGAAAAAATTCGCAAAATTCAACAGGCTTTTGGTGACAATGCCATGGGTGTTACCCAAATAAAAGAATGGTACAACAGGTTCAAAGATGGCCGCACACTGGTGGAGAGTAACCAGTGTTCAGGGAGGCCGTCAACAAGCCGCAATGCAGTTGTCATCGAGAAAGTGCGGACCTTGATAATGGAGGATAGTCGTTTGATGGTGCAGAAAATTGGTAACGAGGTTGGGATTAGTAAAGATTCTGCACATGCAATTTTAAAGGAGGATTAAGGTGATGCTGACTGTTTTCTTCGATTACCGAGGCGTTGTGTATCACGAATACACATCAAAGGACAAACAGTTACAAAGGAGTACTGTAAGGAAGTCTTCCGACGTCTTCGTGATGAATTTCGGCGCAAGAGACCGGATCTGTGGGCTTCGCAAAACTGGCAGCTGCATCATGACAACGCTCCCGGCTCATTCGTCGCAGCTGATCCATGGTTTCTTGGCAAAGAAAGGCATTTCGCTCATTCCCCAGGCTCCCTACTCTCCAGACATGGCTCCTTCTGATTTCTGGTTGTTCCCAAAAATGAAGATACCCTGAAAGGCTCCCGCTTTGAGATCCGAGAGGACATCATGCGGAATGCGACGGTGTAGCTGAGAGCCATTCCGGAAGAAGCATTCCAGTCGTGCTTCGAACAGTGGAAGGATCGCTGGGCTAAGTGTGTGGAGGCACAAGGGGCCTACTTAGAAGGGGATTAGCAATTGAACCCCCACCAAGTACGTAATTTTTTTTCCAGTCTAAGGTCGGATAGTTTTTTTGACAGACCTCGTACATCATGTTCATTTCAGAATGCTTAATATCGGCTGTAGAACTGTAGATTTGATCACACGCTAGTATACTTATAAAAAGGTGTTACTCTTTGGTTGCTGTTAACTGATGCTGGAAATCTCCGTTTCAGGTAAGTAACCATGTTTACGTGTTTCATAACGGAATAGTTATGTCAGTACCGCATAATTAAAAACAACATGTGCAAATGACGTCATCGTTGAGAATGTCGTAAAATTTTATAATACGGCTCATATCAGACTTAAGCTTTGCTACGAAACACTGATTCATCGCCGAGTAGCTTTACTTATTGACAACATATCTTCTCTACCAAACGATTCACAAAATGACGTGCTATTAATGTCATCAATGATTGGTATACTTGGCTTGATGACAGGACAAGAAGCCAGATAAAGTATTTTAAATGTAGGCCTTTCGGAGGCAACTGTCTAGTCTATTGATTTTATATCCCACCCATTCAACATGAAGTATAGATAAGTTTGTTTTTTTTTTTTTTGCCTCTGGCGTATTTCTACTTAAGACAAAATTGCACATTAGAAAATTAAAATTTTTAACTACTGTAGAACTTTAAATGCGCATTGAGAAAATTCTATCAAACCTATGGCTTTGTCGCCATTATTGAATACGGGGGAAAAGTATCACGTGGAGCAGTTTACAAAGGTATCGGTATTACCCTTTAACTACAACACCCTGGAAACCATAATCACATTCCATGACAAACCACAGAAGGGGCCTAGTTGTCGAGGAGCATATGCATCAGTTCGATGATCAGTGCGAGCTCAGACAATTTCAAAAATCACAAGTCGCCCATGACAAAACAAAAGAATTATCGCGTTCACCAAAAAAAGTAATCATTTGGATTATGAAGCACCTACACTCAAACTCTTGGAACCCCCCCAAGGTGCTGCGGTTCGGCCGTTAAAGACTAAGGTGAATTGTTTGATGAGAGTGTTTTTAAACGATTTCTAATGGTTTAGAAGACTGGAACCTCCCCGGTATCGTAAAGGCCCTAACAACCCAAACGTTGCTCCCTTCTAGGCAGTTACCACTTATTGAGTGTATTTGTCAGGAAAATTCTGACCATATTGGTCATCTGTGTGGTACAGGATTTTCATGGTTTGTCTAATTCTTTCGCGATTTTGGTTGCTGCATGATCATGCTGACAAATACAGTCAACGTTATTTTATGTACATTTGTCAAAGAAATATGTATAAGTTCAAGTAAAATTTGTTTGTGCACAATTTACCTTTGCCTGGTAATAATAATTCAGCATCCTTCATTGTAATCGAGTGCCTGGACTGAGAATAAAAAAGATAAAAAAATAAATCTTAAAATTTTTTTATGATCAAAAATGATTAAAAAAGGTATCTTAGTATTAATAGTAGTGTGTGGATACTTGGCACGGCCGATATCCAAGGCCAGCTCAATCTCTTTGGCTAAAGCTGTGGCCATGGTGCTCTCATGTTTCTTTTCTGATTGATCCGGAGGACAGTAGCTTTAGGCCATCGTTTTCAGTCTTTGATGCTGTCTTTCGCTGAATGCTAGCGTCAATGGGATGGTGAGCAACGATTATCTGTAGTAGAAAGTATACGAATATACGCCACTCGATAGAAATTCCATCTTTTACATAAATAATCAAAATGCGATATTTCAATGCATATATGATATTGAATATCTTTCATAATGGATGTGATGGAGATAAATTATCATTTGTACTGCTTTTATGATGTAGTCATTAACGATACAGCAAAGGTTAAATTTTCTTTCGGACAGTAGCCTCTTCTTTATTTCTTTTACTCCATCTGATAGTTTTAATCTATTTAATATGTAGTAAAAACCGCAGCAACGATATATTTACTAACTGCAGTATTATAATACAAGACGTTAACTTGAAAATGATAAGCAGAAAATTCGATTTCTTATTTCCTGAGGGCGGCACAGTAGCCAGATTTCGATTCGCTCTCGGTTTATCCTTACGTACCCGGTTCAGTTTCTTCTCGTTCTCTCTTACTAGGTGGCCGTAGGGTGGGGTTTCCTCCCATATTGGAAATTAAGAGTTTCAGAAGGGATTTTTGCTAAGTCGCCCATTCTGCGCAACTAGACGATGAAGTGGGACTCAGCGTCTTATATCATCCGTATGAGAGAGAGAGAGAGAGAGAGAGAGAGAGAGAGAGAGAGAGAGAGGTACTAGTTGCCAGTATCATTGCTCTAACGATATCTTCTAATAAAAATTAAAAAAAAAAAATACAGAGCCTCTCGTTGACATTATAATTTGTTAATAAAACAACAGTACTGTAATATAATAACCTATAAACCTGTTTGGATTTTAAAAAAAAAGTATGGGTTCCGATGACAACAGAGTTTACGTATAAAACATATCCAATATAGTATTATTTATTTACGTGCTGCTTCACGAGTTTAAACTTCCAACTCTACCCGAAGCGCGATTTTATCCAATTTAAATATCAAATGACAAAAACATTAAAATAAAGTTATACTTTGTTTTATTCTCAATAATCCTGTTTAATGAGGCTTGTAAAACAAAACAGCCTATTTCTTTATCTGCATTTGTTTGTTGTATTTTTTGTCTTAATTTTTCACCGTCATTCTGAATTTGTAGTTACATTTTCCTTATTTCCTTATCAACTGCCTTTTATTTGGCCTGAAGTACATGACAGTAAACGCCAGTGCGCAGAAGATTATCAAAATGGCCAGTCCGAAGCTCAGTAGATTTTCTTGAGCGTTGTTACAAAGCCACGTTCCCAGAAACGGTGGATACCTCCAGAATTGGTATTTTGCCCAAGTTTTATTTGATATCGTGCAGATGGGAATAATGAAAAGTAAGTTCCACATACCATCTATGTTTAGAGAATATGAAGCAGTCTTGTAGCAACCACATTCGGTGTAGGTAAAATAATCGACAACCAGTGTGCCCACAAGAATGGAGCAGATCGCGTAAAGTACCCATTTTGTTACTGATAGGTTTTCATCAATGGGTTTAAACACATCTGAAATAAAGGCCAATTTTTTTTTCATAATGTTGGTAACAAAGCTAGAGGTTTTTTTAAAAATCTTACGTCATCAATCGTTTAATTATTCGTGTACATAGAAGCGGAATGTAGAAATATGTAATAATATTAATGTTAAACGTCATTGCACGCTTTCCTTTTTACGTAAAAATGGTTTATTTAAAGCGAGATATATTTTACATAAGTAAACATATACAATTTTTTCCGGCTATTCAATACTTATTTAACGTGATTTCAATATTTAACATATGCACGCAAAGAATCATAATGTATACTCTCCACTGAAATATCTCATGTCATATGAAATCAATTTATTAGTGTACATAGGTACATGAACATCACGTGGCTTTAAAAATAAATGTACATATATTTATACAGGGAGAAAAGCGTTTTACAATGTTTACTTTGAAACCGAGGGCTTTCCTGAAAACTGTCATCTTTTTGCTTTATTACTTAAAATTATTGAATTACGAAGAGCTAAATATATTTACAACTATTCTTGTATCTTTACTTAACGACGAAGATGGTTATTGTCAACGTTGAATAATTCAGAGAGTAAGGGCTTCTGAGTCTTGGGTAAGCAAGTCTGTCTACAAAAGCACCATCTTCGTGCTCCACAAAGCAAAAATCGTAGAACTCATAATGAGACGACGAAAAAGATAATCGTTAAGTCTTATGCAAACCACTTCCTTACCAAGGAAAAATTGGCAGCCGAAGACACATCTAAAGTGTAAAGTTGCGTTTCCAAGATAACCATAAAAAAAAAACGATTTCGGTAGGTTGGTTCGAATTCGTCAGGTAGCTGTTCGTAAGCTCATTCTTAGGAATGGAAGTAAGAAGGAATAAACGTCTTGGTTGCGCAAGGAAGCATCAATTAGGTATCGGATTAACAATTAAATTGTAGTTGAACGAGGATCATTCTGTAGTCTTTAGATGAAAGAGAAAAAAACACAGCTTAAAAATGCTGCTAAAAATTCAAGTTTGGGCTGAGTAATGCGTTTAATTAAGTATGCAAAACAAAATATGAAAATATGGGGCTATTCTTGAGATTTTCGGATTAAAATCTAATGCAACTCAATGGTATTCTTTAAAATGTGTTCAGCATCATGCTGAACGTTTCTTTCGAACGGTTAATACATTCAGGATTTATCATCCCATACAATAACTGAAAGAAAGTTGCAGACTTAGTAATAATATCCCTTATAGAAGGAAATGGATAGTATTCGAATGTGGAGGATCTGCCACCTAATCGTATGCCACAACCCTAATCTAGGATAAATCAAGGAAACTACCTATTTTAATGAAAACTATATTGTAAAAAACAAAGTTGCAATTTTAACTTTTAAAACTTTTTTAATGTATTGATTTTCTAAAAATCAAAGTGCATTAATCACATAAGATGTAATCGTCTACGATATGTCATCCTTTAATCTGCCATTGTTGCTTTGTGCATATATATATATATATGTTTGCATACGAATCAGAACCTTAAGCTGTGGCCAGCTGTTTTACATGATCCTAAAAATAAGAGTACCAAAATATTACGTCAAACCATATATTCACGTAGCTTCACACTGTCTGTACACATGACTACTTTTAAATGTCTGCTTTTGAATATTTCTCACTGAGTCACATTTCTCGTCATGATTTCGATAAAAGATCCTCTCGGAAATCATCTATTTTTTTTGCCAGAATAAATTGTCGTATTTTTCAATTTTTGTCACTTTATCATTTAAGTAGCAAACCGGAACACACTTCACTTTGTCAACCTAACATTATTATTGAAGTTCAGCGAGTTCATTTCGATTCTAACAAGCAAAATTTAAAAGCAGTTACAGGGTGATCAAATACATTTAGTCGTGACTGCTCTTATCTAAAAAAATATTTTTATTTCGCATCTTAGAATTTTTAAAAAAATTTCTTATGAAGAAAATTCGTTTAAAATAATTTATTTGATTTTTTATAAATTTTTAAGGAATAATTATAGAAATATGTTCGATATATATATATATATATTTATTTTAAATTTTACTGGATTTACCTTTGTTTTGAATTTTCGTTGCAATTAGTCTTTTTGCTATTAATTAATCTATCTTGTCGATCACAGTGTAAAATTCACTGGTTTACTTTGGCTATTTGTTTAAAATCATGGTAAGTAAAACTTGAGAGAGTTTAGTTGGGCTATCACGAACCATGACTTGTACCAGCTTCTCGAAGAAGAAATGCTTATTGTTTTTGATCTTATACAGATTAACACTTTCACTATTAACAGCTATCACCGATAATCTATGTTATCCCTTCCTGTTTCTTGTATTTAATACGAGTTTCTATTTTCCTATTATATATTAGCATGCTTACTAGATTAAATATTCATTTTAACAACTCATTAAGATTAAGCGCGACTGGAGCTGGTTGTTTCTTGTTAGAGCTATAAATGGGACTATAATTTATGTCATTTTAGCTGTGCAGACATAGAGCCGACGATTTTTAAAAACATAATTTTGGTGAACAGTTTAAAGGTTTACTTCGGTGATTTCTTAATACGCGACATATAAGGAATTACTCGAGAGGATCGAGTGATCTGAAGCGACGGACAAAAGTTTTGCATCGCTATAGAATTTTCTAAGTTTATATGATAAATTCGAATTACACTTGCGGTTATTCGCATAATAATACTATTTATGTAAACATGGTGAAGCAAATAAACCATTATAGTTTCCTTTCTTACTTAATTGTTTAAAATTACCAAAATTGAAAAATGCAACATTTTGAAATCTAACATGAAAATTTTTGATTTTCTAACCCTGTCTCATTAGAAGTACTCGGAATCAGTCCTATACAGATGGTGATAGTAGAGTGTCAAGTTAAATGAGAGTAATTTGAACATACGTTTTGTTATTGCTATTTCCAAAGATTTCTGCGGTACTTGGCCATGCCCTGCAGTTTAGGCTAGAGACGTTTTGGTGGCGACATTACTCGTGAATTAGAGCTGATTCTCGGTAAACTTTCTTTCTTTTTTTTTTAAGTCGCGAAAAGCTCGCATACGTCACGCCAAATGTGTTCCCCCCCGACCCTGCTGATTATTCAAACCGCATTCCCATTTGAATAAGACAGCTACGGTAAAATCCACTATAAGGTTACGGTTAGATTCGGGGGAGTCATTATTATTCTAACAAGGGCAGAGAAGCGATGCCACTGGTCACGATAAATAAGTAAAACCGGCCAGATTTAATTGGGCAAAAGACAAAATGTCATTATTTATTTTATTTGTGATAAATATTTCTTTTTGCCCAAATTTGTCAGTACTTCTTGACGGTATTTAATGTCCGAACTCGTTGCTAAAATGTCCCACTTTTTTCCTATTCATGGCATCAGCAGAATAACTTAATCATTTGTATAGAGAGAACAGTTGCGCACGCACGCACACACACACACACACACACACACACACACACACACACACACACACACTCACATATATATATGTATATATTTCCATTTATTTTCGACAAAAATTGTTTTAGTTGATGCTCATTTATTTTAGATAAAATCAAAAGTAGCTGGTCGCTTGTCATTTTATAACTGAAACATAGTACATTGGCAGAAACACGTTAAAGAAACACTATACATTAAAGAAATTATAAAGAGAAATCAATTACAACTGTTATACTTGATACAAAGCGTTACTTCATCCTATATGCACGTGTGCACATACATATATTCGAAGAACAGGAACCAAACTGATTTCAAGATTTAAAACGTCCAAAAATACTTAGTTATTTTTTTTAATAATACATTACATTCCAAATAGACGTAAAAGAGGTTAATTGATGTAACTCTGTTCTTTTCCTTTCCCTTTTAGTTTACATAACAACACCAATCAATCTTAATTTAAATCTTATTCCAAGAGTCATGTAAACGAACACATCCGGCCATTTATTTGGTGGCAATTCGCTATAAAGAAGTTTGTTGTTAGGGTTACGTTATAAAATCCCTTTTTTTTTTTTTAGTGTGTATTCCCAGGGCAATAATGAAAATATAGATTCAGCTTCTGTTAACACCGAGTCCATCTCTCTTACTTTCTTTTTTTCGTTATAGACAAAGGTTGAAACGAGTGTTTCCAACACGCCTTTCGAGCGCTTCCGACGTGTGAGTCCCCTTTTAACGCCAGAGAGCGGAAATGTCAGGTGTCCCGGGCGGGCTTCAGGAGACTGTTCACACCTCGGAGTACTTGGTCGCTTGGGTGGACACCAGGTGTAACTGACGGTCGTCAGTCTTGACGACGTTCTTGAAGAAGATTCTGATGAACGTGTCTCGGAACTGCTTGCTCATCGTGCAGTACAGTATAAAGTTTATTCCGTTGTTGATCAGGGCCAGGATGTCGATTACGTCTCCCAGCGGCATGTAGTAACTGTAGAAGAAGTGGTCTATGATCCCGCTAAGCAAATTCATGATTCCCTGCGGAATCTCGGTCAGCAGAAAGAGTATCACAACCGACAACAGCATCCTCGTGGTACGGTTCGTTTTGCGTTCCCGTCCACTGTCCTCGTCGGACTTGCTGCACCGACTGAGCAGCTTTTTCCTACGCTTCTCCACGTCCTTCATCGTTTTCACCAGCAGGATGCTGAGAATAGTAAGGAAAATGCACGGCAGAATCTTCACGAGCAGCGCCTGCATCCAAAAGTTGAGGTTCTTCACGATTATTTCCGACGTACTGTTCTTTTTAACGTCTACGTACCAGTCGGAAGCGTTTCTCCCGTTCTCAAAGATTACACGGTGTTCTTTGATCTCCAGAGAGGCACTGTTCGGTATGCAGACGATGGTTGTTACTATGGACACAAGGATGACGGCCATCTTGGCTCGGTAGATATTGCAGTAGCGCGCTCCCTTTCTCGGGAACTTGATGGAGATGTACCGGAAGAGCGCTAGGGTAACCGTTAGCCATATTGAAATAGTGTGCATCACAACGCTGAAGGTGGCGTAGAAAATCAGGAATCGGGCCGCCGGTAGCGTGTCTCTTTCCGGCGACGGTTTCGGTCCGTGGATACAGTACTGCTGCAGCGCAAAAGGGAAGTAGGCTGCCATCGTTAATCCATCCGAAATGGCGAGTCCGGTCAAGATGATGTTTGTCGGAGACTGCATATTCTTTCTTGTCAGCACGATAATGTTCAGAATGTTGGCGATGACACCAAACACGCAGACAACAGCGGCCACGTACCCGTGGATATCGCTGTACCACAGAGACCATCGTAGCAGGTTGGTGGTGTTCTCTTCCGTGCGCGTCGCTGGCGTGGACATGTTGGTGGAGCTAGAGTACCAGGAACTGCTTCCAGGAAACGACTCACTTGCTGACATTCTGGTAAGACTTGTAATGACTTCGTTACGTCTCTAGAGATAAGAGTAAAATCTGCCTAGTATATGAAATGAAAGCCAGCACTATACTTGGCAGTGGTCAAAATGAAATATGTCGCAGAAACGTTTGGCGAAAAATCTTCAGATATCGATATGTCTGGGTCGCTGTCTTTCCGAATGGAGACGGGGCGTATTCTGTCTTTCCATGTTATGCTGTAAAATAGTTAAAAGCAATAAATAAAGAAAATTTATTAACAACTTCAACAAAATCAGCCACTGTATAATATATATCATGTTTTACTTTCAGTAATAGCTTCACCATCAGCGCAACAATATAAAGCCCTTTGACGATGCTTGCTACTTGGGTGGGATCTTGGTGAAATGCTGCAGAATCGTAAAATAGAGTGCTATTACCTTTCTGGTCTAAGGGAGGTAACTTTATCACAATGAATGCCATATACATCTGTACATAATTTTAATTGATTTTTGGTGAAATGAAAAAAAAAAAAAGATAGCGTAGATTCGTTTATTCGATAATCACTAAAATTAATTAATGACACTGGAGATACCTCACCATTGCAAATAAAAGAAGGAAATCAAGTAACAGCAAAACATTCATCGATTATTTCTGGTGGGATTTTAAAAAAAGAGAACTTTTTATAGCAGCCTCTTTATTGATGCATTCCATCTTATTGTTTCTTCAACTCCTGCATGGTTATTGTAAAGTTGCTATCTAAATAAAATGTTCTACTTAGAAGAAGAAAAGTGATATTTGGTTCATAAAACATAAACAGGATTTTTACGTATATTTAAATTACTATGCTGGAAATCTGTGCATCCTCTGGTAAGGTAAATATAACCAAGAATAAATAAATTAATTGATTTTCTTCGTATCAGTTAGGAATAAAATGCGATTTTCATAGTAGTATAAGAGTCGAGATTGTTTTGAGTAATTTCTATGTGAACTTGCTAAAGATAAATTGTTTTATTAGTATTAGGTTAATGGTAGATCAAATTCACTGTTCTGCCTGATAGTAAAGTAAAAATGTCATTGTTCCTTTAAATTGCATTAAATTATCATGTGAACTGGCTTGTACCGAGACCATAGATTCTGTGGCTTGATTGAGCAATAGTGATTCCGTGTTGCAGAGAATTCACTTAACAGCTGTCGTGAGCAATGGCTTCAGAGCTACAGCGAACAGAAGACCTGATACAAGTGGAACTTCCCTTTTAGAAGAAAACTTTCATGATACAAACCGAAACAAAGCTGAACCTTCAAAGCAGAAAAATAAATTCTGACACTGCATTCTGTGACATCACTTAAAACATCATCGGTACAATGTAATATCAGTTACTGACGATGACTATTTTATACCTTTGTAATTATCTTTTATTGAAAAATTTACGTTTGATATTAATGTACATGAAATATATAAGCATCCCTGCTTCAGCAGCTTCCCGTACACATTTATTCTGTAATATGTATGACAACTGTTCGAAGTCGTATTTAGCTTTTGGTGGAAGTGGTTACCTTTTGTTTCGAGCAATCCTTCAGAAGCACCCCGAATATATGAAGCAGACGTTGCTCGGTGTACCATTCAATCGATGTCCATGCTAAAACAGTGGGTGAAAACTGTTGTGGCCATTCGCTGTGAATTTAGCGGAAAACGAGCAGTTTGTTTCTGACGTACATCGATGGCGGCAGGACGCCCTCACGTCTTACAGCCAACAACCGCCACCTGGTGTTTTTTTATATATACATTTGGTAACCGGGCAGTGGCAGCTGTGCAAGTAATGCCGAATTACAAGATGATCGCACAGATCATGATGTCGTGTTAACGAGACAAGTGCGTTTCATCCAAATCATTAGGCTTTGTTATTCTTCTGTAGATGTATAACGTGCCTTGCTCGGTGCCTGCTGAGGTGAAATCGGAAATAGCAAATAGCAAAATTACGCGCTATTAGATAGATGCTTTTTCTTTTTCATATTCCTGAAATATGAGAGGTTTAGTGAAGATAGTGGTATACATATTCTTAAAGTTGACAGAAATTTTAAAAAAAGAAATTAGTGTTAGATAATGACATTAATTGAAGGGTCTACTACTTACGTTTGGATTTACCACAGTTACAAAATATTCTCCATATATGGTTGGTTCGCATCAACGGTGTTGTTAATTTCCACTTTCTCTGATCAAAAGGAGAAAATAAAACACTACTTGTCTCAAAATTGAATGGTTTAAAAAACAACCCCGAATATCGTGATTTAAAATTTCACGTTCAGGTAGCAATACATTTTTTCTTAAAATAGTGGCAATATCATTCGTACACGTTAATAATGCGAACACAGGTAAGCAGTTAATTAAAGTCAGAGTCGCTTTAATTATATCTATTATATAGCAGAAATGTCTCATTTGTGTGTAAATAATAAATAAGCCGAATTAATATAGTTGCAAAACATTTTAATTAAACAAGTCCTTGCGTACATAATTAGCATAATAAAAATTACATCTCTAAACAAATTTAAAAAAAAAAACAAAAATAAATACCTAACTAATTTATGTAGCTTTGTAATAAAGAAAATTTTTTAAAAAGTTTTAAAACAATAATTCTGTTTTGTTTCGATATAATTTAAATGTTTTTTTTTTATTTTACAATTATGACTTCTTTACTGTTACTGTACTATCACGGGTTTTAATTTTAATTTTATCTATATTTATTTAATGTCTACATGTCAGTATTCCAATTTTAAGGATCTGCTGCTTCTGTAATGGTTACATCTTCAGGGACCCCTTTATCGTCAGACTTCCTGCCACTTGCTTCACCTTCACCTTCCCCTTCGATTTCTTCATCGAAAGTTAACACCTTTTCACTACTAGTTTGTCTTTTTCTTTCTTCGGAGCCCGGTTCGATTGGAGTTACCAACTCTCTGATTTTAGCACGTTCACTTGATTTTTTTTCTGCCGAAGAGGGCTTTGCGACGGATCCCGACTTTGAAGGCGAACCAGGTTTGGGTTTGATTGCATTAGAGCTAGTTTTGGGAACGGTTTTTCTCTTGCCTTCGGTTTTATCCTTGCCGGTTTTGGTGTCCTTATCCCTTTTAAGATAGAAGTACAGTACGCATCCACCCAAGGGCAAGGAAACCAGTACGACCGACGAGAGAAAGATCAGCAAAGACTTCAGGAAAGGTTCGTGTAACCAGGTCCCCATTATGGGCGAGAGGCGCCAAATCTGGAGGGGGACCCAAATTTTGTTGGTCGTCGAACAGACGGTTTTGGTGAAGAACATGTTCCACAAGAAAGATATTTTGGTGGAGATGTTCAATATAACCGCCGCAGTATCGCACTCGTAGTACACCAGTGCGTCGACGCAAACTGTGAAAACCAGAATGCCAATTAACGTGTAAAGGATCCATTTCTTCCAAGTTATGGTCTTATCCACTGACAATAGTGCATCCATAGTTTTCTCAGTCGCTTCCTCCATGGTGTTGCCAAGCAAGAAAGAAGCAGCTTTTTTAGAAAAAAAATTTCCCTATTGATTAGTGAACGACAGTTTAGCTATGACGTCACCGCGCGTTTGTTTAGTAAACAATGACGCTAAGTATACATTTTTACGTTTTTCTTTCTTTTTTTTAAAATTTAAAACATTAGAAAATAATCATCATTTTACTTAAAGTTTAAATTACATGTTACAACAACCTTACCTTCCAGCATATTTTCGCCACCTTCTTTAGAATTATTTCTCTTGGTGCTTCTGATAAATACTTTTTTTCCCGATACATCCCACAATTTAAATTGATTATCATTTACATTATAAAACTATGCACTGGTTAAATTGCAGAAGAAAAAAAAAAGCTTCATGCAGTATGAATGATATTTAAGAAATGACATGCCCTATATATATGAGGATTTATTCATCAAAATTGACACAAAATAATATTTTGTGTAAAAGTGTGAAATTTTTTTATTAAAACAAACTAATAAACGGCTGCTGTTTTTCTAGAGTATTAATCCTATAATATCTCCTTACGAATGCCCCTTTACCATTTATTTTAGTCTGTCTTAGTTGAATTATTTGCAAAGTAAAATAATTTTTAACTACTCTACGAAATGCAATTGATAATCTGTAAGTAATATATAGTTATGAGCGAGATATGTTATTCATTTATGAAGACTTCATTTACTTCAAATGAGGTTAAAGTGAATACGAAAATAGAGCATTTGTTGTATTGTGTGTGTAAGCTTTCTAAATTAGAACATTTGAATTTATGGAAATTTAAGTTAAAATATTTTATTTAAATAAAGCTTACCAGTATGCTAAGACGGCATTGAACGCGAATTACGAATAGGTCATTTACATTTATTGATTCTAAAGAAATAAGAAAAACCCCGAATCTTGTGTTAATACCTCTTCTATTTTATTTACTGAATGCTTATTTTAATGGAAAAAGGAACAGTAGTTTTCACTCAAGCCTTACACAAATGTTTTATAATTCGCATCATCTTTCAGGTGGCGTTATTGGCTTTATTAAATGTCAAAGTGACGAAATCGCTATGTACGCCATACAACAAGATTGGAGGCTTCTTTCTAATAAATAATCAGCTTGGAAAGTCCTTATACATGGAAAATTCACATACATTTTAACATAATGAGTCGTATTTAAAGATATCGGATGAGTTGCTTGTCCATACGACAAAGGTCACTATTACGGGGCATTAGGTCTCTTGTATTTACTCATCCGTTTTCATATGCATTTTTTACTTTTTAAAAAAAAATCAATTCAGTTGGATAGTTGGTTCTCTCATCATTAAAAAGACTGATTTGAGCTCAGCAGGGTGAGTGCTCCCCAGTAGCGACAGACAGTTGGCATTAGTTGTTTCCGTTGGTCGATGTCTTCGTCGGCGCCTCTCAGCATTTTCTTCTCGTCTGTCAAGACCGCGTCTTTCAGGTTATCCCTTTCTTGCTTTTCTCCATTGTCCTCCGTTAAACAGTAACGATGTACTACGGCTTTAAGATTACTATTCTTCTATTCGCAATAAGAGCTTCTCGGTCACCGTCTTTCGGTTCGCCGAATATGATGCTTTTGGATACGATCGCTGGATATTTCGGTTACGTAATCAGCCAAGCGCGACTTGTTTCCAACATATATATATATATAAAGAGAGTAACACGTCCCAATATTTCTGCAATACAAAGGCCTCTTTTCTTCCCAACAATTTTTGTTGTGTTTTCTTTTTTGTTGTTGCAATAATTTTGTTGGCAAGAGAACAAAGGAATCGTTACCTTGAGAATATCGGCTAAATTTACCCTTAACATTTAGACTAATATAAAATGTTAATTAAACCCTGGTTACATGTTCATGTTATTCTCTGCCCAACATCTTCCTGGCATTAGTTAAAACTCCTTGGGAGCAGAGTTAGCAACGGTAAACCTGAATACTATATATTTCTCTCCCTTTCACCGTCCTTCTGGATTTGTCAGACTGCCAAACGAAATTCTAGGAGTAACCAAAAATGAATCGAGTGTTCTAATATATCGCTAAAACTTATGATCATTATTGTTGTTGTTGTTGTTTGTCGGTATTTGTGTGAGTTTATCAAATTTATTCTGTCACACAGGGAGTTCGTGACCTTCTGTAAGAATACATGAATCACTAATGAACTTAGAGAAGAAAATTCAAATGATTTATTTCAAATTCCTCGTCGGTTGTCATGGTAACCAGGCAAGTTCACTGAACTTCCGAAAATCGTTGGAACCATTTTTTTTCGTTGACTGTTATTCTCATTTCTTTTGTCTTTGTAGATGACAATAGTTTAAGTGCAAAATCAAAGTGACTTGGCGTTTTTTCGCTCATTTATTTTTTAGGCATTTTGCTAATTTAAAAAATATATATATATATTATGCAAATCACTAATTTTGACATTCACCAAAAGACCACAAACTAATGCAGATAATATGTTTTCTATGACAATTTAATAGCCATGCTTTAAGACTGCAGGCCATGTTGAGAAATATTTGAATGAGACACAATAATGTTATTCATGTCAGAAAATGATCAATATTTTAAATATCTTATTCTTGAAAATGCAGTGGAAGCACTAAATGCTTACATTTGCTACCTGTGTTCATTTTATTACACTTTATCAACTTGAATACACGTAAAATGAAAATAGAGTATTTGAAATTAGAGAAGAAATGCTTACCCTAGAGAGGTTCACGATAGAAATTAATCGCGATAGCTTCTTTTGATGATATGTGAACCGCATAATGCATATACTTTTAATCTAAACTTTACCTCTTAATTTGCATTGTGGGTTGCTTGTTTACGACATCTTAAATTGTTTCATCATGCGATTACTTATATATTTTGGTAAATGATGATACTTTAATAAAAAATTAAACTAGACAGATTACCGTTTTGTTTTCATTATCAGTGAATACTCTACTTGCTGTGTTAGCCTAAGCCCTGTAAGGCTTCTGTAATAGCGATTATGTGGCGTAAAAACTGATTTCCACTAACCTTCACTGATTCAGTAAATGAGATGTTTTCCCCAGTGCTTGCTACATGAATATTTAGTGATGAAAAATTTATTAAGTGATGGCTTGCATGTCTGAAGAGTAATTGCTTCTGAGATCCTCAGTCCGCTCTGAGGATAGCAAAGAATTTTAAAAAATAAATAATTACAGTAGATGGGTCCCTTGTAACTTTTGGTTTTATAGTTACCAGTTAACGGTATACGTTGGCACTCCTCTATATATAAAAGTGTCCATAAGCTCAGGAATATAAAAAGGTAACTTATAATATACTCTAAATATATTGTAATGTTATGTGATCATTTCTTTTGTCTCCAGCGTCGCCAGGCCCGATGGTTAGCCAAACATTCAAACCGAGTGAAGTACCTACCAGCAGACGGTCAAGTATCAGGTCTTTATAAAGGTTTGTCAGATTTATATTATGATGATTTGGGGTGCATTTCTTGCAAGCATGTGAAGGTGTATGTAGTTAAGTTATATATCGTTTTGTAGCGTGTCCTTGGCATATAGTATGAAAAACCTTCATCCTTTTAAAAATCATAAAATGTATACTTATTTCAGGGTTGTGAGTGAAGCACGGTTAGAAAGGTTTTTCGTGTCGTTTTGCTTCATGAGTCCAAACCAGGCCACAAAGCGAGCGAGGCAACTCGTAACATTAAGCGACCATGGGGCGAGGACACAGCAGATGAGCGCACAGTACAACGATGGTTTGCAAAGTTCCGATCAGGAGATGTGATCCTCGAAGATAAGGAACGTAGCAGACATCCTTCCAGCTGTGATGACAACCGTCTGAAAGCCTCAGCTGAAGCCGATTCAGTGCGAGAAATTGCTGTAAGCACTTCCACTTTTTCCCGGCATCTTGACGCAATAGGCGAGGTGAAAAAGATTGACAGGTTAGTGCCCCACGAATTTAATGAATAACAAGAAAATCTTCGATTGGAGATCTGCTCTTTGCTTGTCTAAAGAAACAAAAACGACCCATTTCTTGACTGAATCATTATGTGTGATGAAAAACTTGATCCTTTACGACAATCTAGGATGATCAGCACAGTGGCTGGACAGAGACAAGGTGCCTAACCACATTTTAAAACCCAGTTTCCACCGAAAGAAAGTCATGGTCACTGTCTGGTGGACAGCAACTGGTGCCATCCACTATAACTTTTTGCAACCTGGCGAAACCTTCACAGCTGAAAGGTACTGTTGTGAATTAAAGGTTGTTCATCAGAAACTTTCCCAACTGCAGCCGGCACCAGTGAATCGAAGAGGCTCAATCCTGCTCCACGACAATGCTCGTCCTCATGTGGCAAAAGTGATTCTTCAGAAACTGAGCACGTTGAGGTACTAAGTTCTCCCTCACCCAGCCTATTCACCAGACCTTTCTTCCACAGACTTCCACCTTTTCAAACACCTCGACAGCTTCCTCCGTATGAAATCCTTCTCCAACCAAGCAGCCATGGAAACTGCTTTCCAACAGTTTATCGAGCCCAGAAATCCAGATTTTTTTTTTCAAAATGGTATAAATCCACTTGTAATTCGCTGGTATAAGTTTATTAATGTAATGGAATTTTGATTAATAAACTTCACGTTCAGCGACGATATGAAGTCTGATTGTTGTGGTAAAAATACTGACAAAACGTTTGTAGCAACCTAATAGAAAAATCTCTGTTTAGCTGCGGCGCAGAGAAAGAAGAATAAATTAGGGTGCAGAAGGTCACCAAAGCGCGTCAAATACAGACAGGAATTAAACCTGTGCCAACTTCCTTGCCACAACGCCGAAAATCGCCATTTAAATATATTAACGGAAAAATAGACAGTTATTAAAAAAGAAACAATATTTCAAATCAATTATCTTTTGACAACGTCATTTTTATTTGATGTCAGCGACATACACTACTGTCCAAATGTTTGGAAGAAAAAAAAATATGAACAATTATTATAAAATAGAGTAACTTATTTTCTCGCCATAACTTAATGAATGTTAGATACATTACATAGATGCAATAAAATTTCTTATATAAATAATAATTAAAAGCAGCGTGGAAAAAAAGAACATAATTTCTTAAAAGTAAGCAATTTGTATCAAGTCTTACCGATATTGTTATCAAAATACGACAGGAAAATTCATGGGGAGCTATACCACTAAAATACATAGTCATCCTTTTTGTAAAAGACATTCTTGTGAATAGATATCATTATTGCATAAGGCTGTCAAGGATAGTAAACAGATTTAAACAATGTCCTATGGCAATTGTCTAGTACATAAATAACATAGTAACAATGACATGGCACGACAGCAACGTGAACGTGAAGCGTATGGATGTATATTCATTTCTTGACCAAAGATAGTCAGCTTCTCCTTTATCCATTTTGGTATTATCTTTTAAAATTCTTTGTATGCTTTCTTAAAGGTTGATATCATTGGAATTTAAAACAACAGTAATAATAAAACAGTACTGTTTAAGGTCTTATGCTATGTAATAAAGTGGTTTGCCTTCAATTGTTCTAGTTGTAGAATACAGAATATATATCTTTGCGAAACATCACAAGTACAACTATCTTATTTAGCTGCATTATTTGTTATATAATTAGAGTTTTCTGGAGTGCAAAATCTTTTTATGCCTGACTTACGACAATACTGTTTAATGTCAAAACAAACAGTTGTAAAAGAACTCAGTAAAATCCAGATAAATAAATTTTTTTTTTAATTTTGACAATTTGTAAGTCAGTTATTTTCTAGATGTTATAAAAAATGACTTAATTGACTACAGTTTCAGCAGCATTTATTGTATCACTACGGAATTCTATTTGCAGCGTAGCTATCATTATAAGATTTTCTGAAAGTTCATTGTGATATTTAAAAAAAATAATTAGACGAATGATTGATACTCGGTAACTAAAACTGAAATCATAAGATAAAGAAACTCGCCAAACGGTCTAATACCTGTCAATCTTGACATTTCATAAAACGAACTGATCTATTTGCCTAATAAAGGGCACTCACTGTACGATGAAAATTATTTACTGCGAAAGCGCAATGGTTCCAATGATTTAAATCTAAACAAAGATTTCCCACTTAATGTATATTGTTGTTGTTGCTCTCGGGCAATCGGAAAACAGGATGTGCTTGTTTTTTCCCTGATAACAAAACTTTTGTAACCTTGTCACGCATAAGTAATTATTGTTACATGTGCAAACGAGTAAATATGAGATTAGCATCGCTTTATTTGTCAAAAACAATATTAAATGAGCAAAGCCATTATGAATTACTTTGAACACAAATATTATAGAATAATAGTTGTCTGATTTTTTTCCTGTTTAATAGTCTTTGAACAAATCAATGGAAAACGCAGTTCGTTGACAATGATAGAGCTGTACCTGTCATAATTTCACAATAATTCTGTAAAAGCCCTACAAATGCATTTGAATATTACTACGTGACTGCAATATAAAAAAACAATTAATATGATGGCAAACAATAAATAAAGATAAAATTTTACAGTATACATTTCAAAATATTTGAATGTGTAAAAAGACTGCATTGCCAGGCATGATAATCAAATGGAACTTCTACACTAATTTGCCTCATGTATTCACCGAATCTTTGTCACAGGCACCTGCAGTCCTCACTCCATGAACAGCAATTTGTTCTGTTACAGTCAGCTGGGATTTCTTTTTTTATACAAATGATACATCTAAAGTAACTCGCGAAAATAGTTTTCAGTATGCACTTAATTATTTTTCTTTTCTTTTTAAAATTATTTTTCAAGCATAAGATGTAATTTTTTAGTAATGGGTTTGAATTATTACAAGGAATCTATTGATTCATTTGATGATATTTACCAACTTTTTGGTTTACTGTTTATGGCATTTTGATTTTTTATGTTCTGCCTGACTGTTGCGATCGTATATCGTATATACTGATGTACTCGCGGATCTCTGGGGTTTTGTGATTTTACAGCAAGTGCTCTCCTTAGTAAAAGTAGCCGAACGCCAAGCGGCAATAGATTTTTTCACTATTTGCACAACTATGACGCGCTTAATAATATAAGCTAGTGATTACGAAATAGTTTTTTTTTTTACATACGTGGTAAATAATAAACAGATTTCAGCGCTTTGTTATTGCACGCAGATATCATTTCGTTTTTGCGGGCTTTGCCGAACTCTAGTATCTAAAGCTTGCCAATATCTTTTGTCTAATAGATTTCTCAAAACATTTTAGTCGTACGTATTTCCTATCTGGGTTTCTCGAAGTAACGGAGTGCACGCGCAAGATGTCCTGTTGCAACGAAACGTAGGAATAAGAGTGATGAAGAAAACTTGCAGGACGTTGGAGAGGAATTAAGTCAAGAATTGTTCTTAAGGAGTGAACGCCTTCGGTCATCTGCGGTCACTTGCAGCAGCGATTAGAATTATAGACCAACTAAATTTTATTTAAGTACGGCATAATGTTATTAAGAAACAAAAAAATATTGGTAAATACATGAAATACAATACCAGCGTATTATAACTTCAACAGTTACGAACGATTAGATTTCTGAGATTGATGGTTGTATACTGTACCGCTGTGTTTAGTAGTTGCAAGGCAGTTTGCAAAGCTTGGTCATTACTGATACCTGCACAGATTTCGAAAACATAGTGGTGATTAGAATCCGTCATTGGCTCCTCTATTGTATTCCCAAAAGAATAAAAATTTATTTTCGTTTATCGGTTTTTGATACAGATTTTTTTTTTGTACGTGCATAAAAATAGGTTCGAATATATGCGACTGCGTCTAAATGTTTCTGGGAGAAAAAAATCTTCGTAAATTTAACGCTCAGTTTATTTATTTACTTACTTGAATATTTATTTTAATAGTTCGACTTTTGCTCTGTCGGGAGCAATCTAAGACTAGATAAACTGATTTGATACCGACTGAAAGTTGTCCGATATTACAAAGGAAATTGTATTAAGGCGCTGTAATATTCTGAATTAAAAGATGTCTATCTCTGTAATTAGTAATTTATCGGTGCAGTTTCTCTCTCTCTCTCTCTCTTTTTTTTTTTATAGAAGTCAAAATATATCCAAAACGATCGTCAAATGTAGTAAAACAGTATTTTCTAGGCGAGGAACCGGGTGGTAGTCGAGTGCGATAATTGACTGGCCACAGCAGAGTCATCACAGAAATATTATTGAGTAAATACGGATGTATATGGACCAACACAAAGATCAGAAGAGTACCAATTGAGGATGATAATTAACTACAAAATATCCTGCGAGACGAAAAAAAATATATTTCGCTTGATTACATTTAGAAAAATAATGAGATCTTCAGCTTTGGACGAATGAGTTACACACAAATTACTGATTAATAACTTAATTTTATTACATAATATTAAGTATAATTATCTTTCAAATTAGTCTTTTTTATTTGATATAAAGAAAGATGAATTCCAACCTGCAATCAATAGCAGGTTTGTACTTTCTTGAACGGTGCGCGCATCAGTTCTGTATAATAGGTGTTTCATCATTGCGATCCTCTGCTTTGGTTTTTCCAGCCCAAATCCATGTCATTTTAAGTTTTATCTTGCAGATATGAAAATCAATCAGGTGTGCGGAGATTTATATTTTTCAAAGCAAGAGCGAGAAAAAAAATTTCTAGCGTTTTTGTATATATATATATATATATAAATCTTCACGGTCTGCTCTCTAATTTTTCTTCTTTCTTCACTTAATAATAAATTCTGCATTACTCTTAATTCATCCGTTTCATAAATTCCCCTCTGTCTTAATTCGCAGTTTTAATCTAGATAATCGCCTAAATTCAGATTTAAGTCTGAGCAGTACGGTATTCCAGAGCAGCTATCGTTTCCAGAGTCCTAACTACCTATCAAGAATTTATGAAATAGACAAATGGAACATGTGTTCACTACCGTGATGCCATATCAAAGCCCTAAGATGAGGTTTCGTTGCTAGTAAAGCCGATTTTTTTAAAAGAAATCATGGGACCAGAAAATAATATTTTCATGCATTTGTTTAAGATCTCTGTTCAACATAGTTTGAATTATTCCTTAAACTTCAGTATTTTTATTTTAAAAAGAATTATTACGAGCACAGAGCACCATTTTTGTTTACTTTCAGCGAATTCCTGGGTAAAACAAGAAAATAAAACAGGAAAGAGATTGTGAAACTAGGGTACCTAAAACAATACATTGAATAATTGAGTTATTCGTATAAATCGGTTACATTTTTTTTTAGATGAATTGTTCTTTTCCCTCAGAATACATTCTTAAAACGTCACTATCAGACCGAAGATGGAATGCCATCACAGGTGATGTTATCTAAATAAAAGTCAAGTTACACTTTATTTTTTAATTTTTACTTTCCATTCTTAAACGGGAAGGAACCGATTCTTTAATCATTTCGGTTATTTCGGAATAGCTGGAAAATGTGGCTCGCTTTATTTGGTTTAGACACCCAAGAACTGTTACTTTGGTATCTGAGTTCTCAGGCGTGTGGCTGTTCAGATAATTTTTGTGGCAGTAAGATCACTTTCAATAGTCAATGCTATAATAAAATAAGAACGATCTTATATATCAATATATCTATGAATTAATATAATTAAGTGAAAAGTAAAATGCATCACTATCGATTGTGGTTTGCTCATCGATGCAATGCCGGTTAAAGGTACTTATGTTTGGGTTTCTGACTAAGAAACCAGTACCCCCTTTCTTTGCGAACTTCTATCCTGACTTGAAGACGTCTCGCATAAATGAGCTGGACGGACGTCAATGAGTCTTGGAGACGCAAGCGAGTTGCGCGGGTAATTCTGAGCGGTAGTCAAACCAGCCAACAGTTATCCCAGAACTTCCACCACTTTTACCTGGAAAACTACTGGAATTCTTCATTTTTAAATGTGGGAAGAAACTGGAGTGCTTGAAGGAGACCTACGAAAAAAAGACTGGGAAAGAAGAAATCAGGCAGCGGAAAGTAACCACACCAAATTGGATCTTGATGGGAGTGAACCCGGTCTCTCATCCACAACAGATTTCACGACACGCTCAAGACTATCAGCCGGCTTACACTATAACAATAATCGATACAGACACTGCCTAATTTTTCTAATATGAAAGCGATCCCTCCGGCTACATGGAATCTTGAACCAATCTTTTCATATTTTGTAATTAATTGAAGCCTACTTGTTTAATTAGATATATATATATATTTAAAAAAAGGTACGGTGCACGCTAGTTATCAATAAAACCGTTAGAGTTCTAATAAAATAACAAATATATGATCAAATTTTCTTATTGGTTTATGCAATTACTATGGATTTACACTGCAAAATATGTAATCATTTCGCTCGCAGTAAAGAAGTCACTGACCTGTAAAATTTGCATCTGTTGCATTCCATTTGTATATACCCTACGTATTATGTTAGTAGTGTTGTTTTAGTGGTTTTTTGTTTTTTTTGTCTATATTACGCAGTTTATTCTCATGATCTCTTGCATTGCATTACATTTGGTGGCCTATTAGCTTGGAGTTGATATCTGGACATGCATACCCATGGGGTGCATTCTTTTAGCTCTTTTATAAAAGCTCCTGATACTAATCACGTTATATTTGAATCTCGTTTATAGCGGAACTTCTTCAGTAATCGGCATTCAAAATCATGTGCGTCTGTTGAAAGGTGTACATATGCTTGGAAATACTGTAGTCAATGAATATATTACTCTACAATGCAAGATGTTCAAGATCTGTATCGCCAACAGTCAGATAGGTTTAGTTATTTTACTAGACATGAAAAAGGTATATCCTAGCTTTATAGATGAAGCGTTACTATTCTATTATGTTGATGTCGTTTATATATATATGATGTGAATTTTGCACGTGCCATTCAATAGTGGGTATTTAGCTTATTGTGACATGGCGCTGCAGCACTTCCAATATACATAAACATATCCATTAGCCACCATCTGCTGCTTTCTTAATTTTTTTTCTTTTAATTCTATCTCCTGGATGGACGCCAAAAAGACACTAACGCAGTTGCATTTAATATTCCCGTACCATTAACACACCCTCAGAAATCGAATCATATGTCCAAACTTATTCGTGCTTTATAAACATTTTTAGATACTCTAAGACACCTGTGGTGTCGATCTATTGTATTGGTTTTCTTGTCAGTGCTTTGAATGCGGTCAGAGATGCATTATTCTTCTTTGAAGTACATATAGTTAGCGCAGATTCCATAAAAGTAGAGAATAGAAAGGCATTAATGGTTTATCAAATATAAGGATGCAATATCTAAATCGTTTTGGCGTTGTATTACAGGGAATGACTTGAATTAAGCATATGTAATGCACACTGAAGATCTGTCCATTTTAGTTATAATGTTAAAATTTTAATTTCTATTATTAAAGATAAAAAATAACTGTTCACTTTACATTCTATGCTATAAAAAAGAAATACAACCTTGAGATACTCCATGGCGACTAATTAGTCGCTACTTCAGTCTGGGAAACTCATATTAGGATCATTCCGGGTTTAAAAATATAAATAAAATGATATATAAACCAAATAACATTTCCTGATTTATCTAAATGAACTCACAGTAAAGAAAGAACATTACTCTTAATTCAAACAACTGAAGTGCATGCATATGTCTTGTTGGGCGAGTGGACAAGGTTATAATCATAGAATGCCGAGGAACAGATGCAAATAGGAAGACAGTGGTATGAATAGATTTTGTGATCGAGGCCTGACTCTGGTTCAGCGTGGATAAATCACGATTCTAGCTAGCTCTCTTTTCATTTCAAACTAAAAATTATGGAATCATTATTTACCAGAAAACTAAAACTTGGTTTTAATTATCAGAATTTGTCACTGTGATCATCTATTGAATCTTTTTATTTCTCTTTTCTCTGTTGTTGTTCTAATTCTGTAGCTCCTACACTACCCGAGACATTAGGGCTTTGTTTCTATTTCCTTTTATATTATGAGTTTATTTTGACTGATAAATCCAAAAGTATGTACTTGCTTTGTGTTGTTTAACGTCACCTTTATTTGTCATATATTCAGTTAAATAGTTTACTCAGTTTGCTAAGTTTGAAGTTAATATAATAATTTTCGATTGCGTCATTAAGAAGTTAAAATTTAATGAACCATGTATTTCTGTAGTTTGCATATTTAAATCCAAACGTCGTATGTATAATGTATTTTAATGATGTTTTTAGTGACTGAAGCACGAATCAATTCTACAGGTTTTCTTCCCCTGCCTGGCTGATTAGAGGGTTAACTAATCTATTAAAGTGGTCACACTTTGTTTGACAGTTAGCTTGGAAAATAACAACGATTTCGCGGGTCACATGTTACTTTTAATTATTTGACGCTGATACCCATGAAGAACCAAAAGAATTGTATTTAATTGGTATTTGAACACTATATTCCATGTATTAATGGCTTTTTTAAATTTATTTTTGTTGTAATCATTAAAGGACAAATAAAATCATTTTCATTCAGTGTTAATTACTCTTGACGTAACATTTCCTTTGTTATCCACGCGTTAATTCCATTTTATTAAAACACGGTCCATCTGTTTCCGTGATTTATGTTTCAGCTTATTTCGTGGACAGTTGAGCAACGGTTTCAATCCTTTTGTTATCCGACGTGAGAGAGACCTCCCTGGTCCTCGGGGCCCACGGTGTCGGGGGACCGGGCCGCTTGTCGGCTCGACAAACATCTCTCAGTAACGAGGACGACTCGACAGAGAACAGGCCACTTGTCTTTACGGGATGCGATGCCATTGAAAGAACCTCGTTCGGAAGTCCAAACTCGCTCAACAACAACAAAATCCCTTTGTTAATAATAAAAACATAGTTACTCCAGAGTTTTAAAGGGAGTTAATTAGTGATTACCCTTGAAGAGTATACAGGTGTAAGTCATATCAAACGAGTCAGGTGTGTATTTGGTATTTTAACAAGTGGTGACTTTAGCATTTAATTAAAGTAGCAATAGAATACATGAATTACCAAAAGTCTAATACAATAGATTATTGAATTCTACAACGTAGATGCTTCCGAAATTTCTGGGTATTTCTTTTTATTATTTACGCAAGCAACTAATCTCTTCTGATGAGTACTAATAATAATGCGATAAATGATTGTCAAAATAGATATCTTCCTGATTATGGTTTGAACTACTACTACTACTACTACTACTAATACTAATAATAATAATAATAATAATAATAATAATAATAAGAAGAAGAAGAAGAAGAAGAAGAAAAGATTCAACTTCATTATTTAGGTAAAGTATAGAAACAGACAGACCATATTAAATCAGAAAGAATTTAACTTTTTCAGAGTAAATCTTTTGAGGAAGTGCTGATGTGGCGGCACATACTATAGAGGATGTGCCATCTGTTGTTGTTTTCATTCATAAAATAATAAAACTGGGTAAAATGCACTGAAAATAACTCTACTTTCGTGTGATAATTGTACATTGTTAGTTGCAGGATGAAAATTGCTTCCGAATACAAATCTTCCATCATTTGCTTTAGTAATGCAGAATAAATTTGCATTCAGGTTCGCATAATCACACTTTCACTGTGATAGTATGTAATATGACCGACCTCCCTTAATTCGCTTTACTGACAGCTTTCAAACGTCCTGGCATCAAGCAAATCAAACTTTTCCGGTATTTATGGAGATCGACTTCCATTTGAAAACGTACCCCCCCACCAACCAACCACCACCACCACCCCTCGGTCAACATTTCCTTTATATCTCACCACAACTATCCCGCTCGGCTTTCGACCGTGCAATCCATTCCATCACTTACCCCCTTTTTTTTTTTACTTTCCGTTGTAAGACTTCGCAAATTTTGTTTTGATGGAAAATATGCTCGTCCCAATATTTCCCTTGCTGATGGTAACAAGTTGTCCATCCCGCAACCAACCCACCCTCAGTATATCTTTGTACGCACATCTGTAGTTGGTTAATTCATCGATTTCAGTTGAAAAACCATGTAATCGTAGGGCCTTGGAGCGGTTTTTAACATTGCGGTCCGAAAACTGGCCACCTAAACGACTTGCCCAGCATTTTCTCCAAGCTGCCCTCATGCAAACGTCACACCAGGTGGCGAAAAGGTTTCACTTTTATCGCTTTGAGAACTGAAGGCGTTTCACATACTGTTTCGTTGACTGTATGCGGTTTGTTGGCTTCGTTCAGGTCAATATTCCGTGCACTTCACTATCATTCGGTCCACTCGTCATATGCGAGGACCACCAATAGCTTTTCCATTCTCTTGCAGTTCTCAGTTTCTTTTCTTTCTTCCTTTACAATTTTTTTCCCTTCTGTCTGTTGTTTCGTTCGTCCTTCTTGGAGACTATTTCTGGAACTATATAACCACGCTTTCTAGTTACTCTGAATGGATAAATGCAAATTTCCACGTACCCTTTTTTAAAAAAAAAATAAAGGGGCTATGATTTTGTAATAGGTACTATTGCGGTCGTTCTATAACACATCGTTGTTCACTTTACTTTTACAACCTGAAAATAATAGTATTCCTGTTAAACTGGATGCATATCCAGTCAAAACACTTGTAATTGAAAATACCTGAGATTGGAGCGACACGAATCTGTCGTCATAAATAATGCCATTAATGAGGAATATGCAATGGGTCAACTTCTATGGCTCAACCTGTACTGAGTAATACCAGTTTGAAGGCTAATAGGGTACAAATGCACCACAAGTGCCATACAGATAGTTAATAATGACTTTTAGGGCATCTAAAACAATTACACCTTTGGTACAGTTAAAAATAATAACGAATTTCATTAAAATTTTGAGAAATAATTCATAATCGTTGAATTTGTAAATGTTTCATTATGGAGATCGTGCTGTATGAAATTATATTACAGTAAAAAATCCGTTAACGGTATTAATGGCATTCAATACTCTGATCTTTATACTGTAAGATATATTTTATTCTTAATTTAAACGTTGGTGGAGTTTCCCATTTTTTGAGTTGGCAGCAATGCACATTTTGCATGGAAGCACAAATTTTATATCGATTACCTGTGCCAAAGCATATGCTGCTGGACTAAGAAAGTTGTGGGTTTTCTAATTCCTGCATTTACTCGTAAGACATCACAGGGCATCTCCGTGGAGAGTGAAGCTGCGACATCCCGGCTCCATTTAAGATTCGAGTGTATTTCTGCTTCGTAATTACCCGTCATTAAGATAGCGCAGACATCATCTTTGTATCGCGATCGCAGTGGCGTAGATTAAATATTTGAGTAGTTGTATAAAGTCGATAAAACTTTGCACCGGAAGGCAAACTGAAGAAAAGAAACGTTACAGTCACTCGGCTAAAACATGCTTGGACTTCTTCTGAAATACCACACTAGATTACATTTTATTTATTTTAGCTAAGTTTTACATCCACTAACCCCTGCTTAAAGTGACGACGAATGCATTCCTTTTGAGTAAATTGAGTCTGCAAATTCCTGATAGTTATACTGAAGTAGCCTTCTTAGTTGGCCAATTTCAGTGGTTTTACGTCATTTTTCAACCACCTCAAACCCTCGACTCCATACCGTGGAAAAAGTTTGAAAACAAAAAAACAACAACCAAAAACCTAGAGTATTATTTCTTGTTCAACTTAGTATTTCGCATTAATGCTGTAGTGCTAAGATGAATAGATTCAATTTTTTTTTTTATTATTGACTGTCACGTTCTAGTGAAGTCGGGTAATTGAATTTGTCGGATTATGCAACTGGACTAATTCACAGAAACCACGTTGTTAAAACAACAAATCGGCTCACAGAGATAGAAACTCGTTAATCTCGCTCTCCCCTGGAAAAGTCTAGTATTTATTATTGAGTCGATGCGGGTAAGTAAAGTACAGTCTCAAATTAAATTTGGTGGCAGTTACTGATGGATATGAATTCCTTATAGTATTAAGTGCCATTTAATCTCAACGATAAACTTTGCATGCCGATTAATGACATAAATGGTGAGTCTTTGCCCAGAGTTCTGTTTACAATCCGAATTATTAGCTTAGAAGCTCACTTTGTAATATAACCTTTCGGAAGATTGAGATGGCAAAGGTAGATAAATGCTCTGCTTTTTCCAAGTTCCAATTCCATTTGTGGAAATTTCTTGCTGTTTGGTCTCACGGGGGGAAATTGTGCTGCTGTGTGTTATCTGGCAGAGTAAGATGACGATAGTCTATTTTTTTTATTTTTTAAGGATTGTCATAAACTTTGTCTTTACGTGACATTTATTTGACAGTTGTTATCCTTAATATTTCACTTCACTTGTCCCATAATTCATTGGTCGTTGGGGTACCTCAAGAGATGTGTGTAGGGAATTTTACAACTTGGTGGAGATCCTTCATATTTAAGGTTTCATAAACACCGCACTGGCGTACGGATAACCTTCGTCTGGGTTCCGCGGGTTCGAAGATGGAGAAACACGGCTTTAAAACGGTGTTTGAGTTCTTTACGTCATCCATTATAGATTAAGTAAAGATTACTTTCCCTCTAGTGATTCTTATTGCTTACTAATCATTGACTAAATTGCATATCGTTAAAATTGGGTGTAAGGAATAACAAATGGTAAAGGCGATTTAGTATACAGAAATTATGATTGTTTCTAGCATGTGGTTGATGAAGTTTCCTTGTGTCACTATGCGTGATCCAAACCAACTTCCATGGGCTGATATAATCACTATGCATGGTGAGTAATGTTGGAATTGAATCAAGGCTGGTTTATCTTTTATTAACGAATGCGATGACTACAACGAAGTACATTTTAACCTAATTTAAACTTACTTTTGCATTTCTTTTATTATCATTATTAAGATATCATCCCGCTTAATCATGATCAATTGAACACGAGCTGGCATGGAATGCTGATGTTGGTAACGAGGTTCGATCGGTAATCCATCAAGAGCTGTCATACGGCCAACCTCGATTCTTTAGATTAAATTCGCTTCTTCTTGGCCTGGTAGCACGGCTGCGGCACTATCTCTGCATCCTAGGATTCATCAGCGAGAAATGACTAGCAACGGAACTGAGCGCACTTTCCTGGAACAGTGGGCAAATTCTAATAAAACAGATAATGGCTCTGGTCTGGGTTTCTCTATTAGGTCCTGCACGGAAGGTAATCCCTGCGATCGACGTTCTCCACAATTCAGATAATTGACACGACCACTTGTAAGCCTGATGTATGATGACATTTGTTGGAAAATATCCGAGTACCATTATAGATGGAAGGCTCCTGTATTAATGTCAGGGGGAATCTTCGGTGTAAAAATGCCTTGGAAAACCTCGTAAACAAAATACGTAAGGGTAAAGCTTTAACACATTTAATCATAGCCTTCTTTAGTTGCTTGTATGTTTGGCCTTAGTCATTAATTAGAGTCCTGTGTAACTCATTTCCATATATATATAATATATATGTATATATGAACATCCCATACGCAATCCTCACCACATTTTCAGTCTCGTCTAATGACTGGACACACCGAGAGAACTCATTTTACAAGTAAAGCGCAATTAATTTACTGATAGTAGAGACAAATATACGCAGACGCAAATGAAGCAAACTCTTTAAATATTCAAAGGCCACTCGAAGCTGACAAAACTGAATGTTCTTGTTTGGTTCACCAGCATAATACTGTAAAGAACCATGCGGACAGGTATCTGACTAAAGGTTCAAATGGGAATGAACATCAAAGAACAAGTTGAACTCAAAATAAAGACGAATTTTGAGTTATCTTAAATTTATTATCCCTAAATGCTTCATAATCCTTTATTTTATCAGTCCTTCTTATCCGGAAGAGTTTCAGCTACATTTGTTGACGTTTATGTCGCCCGCCCCAACAATACTTCCGAAGCAACGATACCAGATATTTAATCTTGTTTTCTTTTCCGGGACACGTATAGCTGATGCTGGTAGGTTCTAAATATAGAGCATTTCGTATCTCTCCATTCACTGAAAACGTCTACAAGGAAATATTAATTAAAAACTGGCGAGGAATCGAAGCTGCCAAAATTTCGCTAATTTGCATAACCAGGAGCTTCCCCTCTGGCGAGGAATCGAAGCTGCCAAAATTTCGCTAATTTGCATAACCAGGAGCTTCCCCTATAACAAAAAGTAGTGGCCATAAATCACCATAGAGCAACTTACACAGAGACATAAACTTCCCTGGTCTTCTCAGCGAAATTGTAGCGTTGATTCATCCATGCACATTGGCAATCCTCATTTCTAATGAAATTTATCTGAATTCATGTTGAATTATTGGAAAATTTGTTTTGAGTTATAAAGCAATTTAAGTTCATGATGAAAAAAAAATCACATCACAAGCAATGTCATTCATAAAAACTAACTATCACTTTTCAAAATTTTCTTTTTATGATATACTATATTTTTGCAACATGTATAAAATCTGGTTAAATTTTTCCTTAGATGTTTTGAGCATTCTCACATTAACTTAATAAATTTTAATGGTTTATTATAATCCTTTACAGTATAATCGTCGTCTTTTTAAATTTTGTTTTGTTTGTGTTTTTTAAATGTCCTTTACAGCGGAATACGGAAAGATACATAAAAGGTAATAGTTTTTCCAGCCTAATAAATTTAAGCATTAGAGTAAAGACGACATATGGTGGGAGACTTTAATAAGAAACGAGATAAGACACTGACCTTTATGCCGCTGTAAGGTTAAGATAGAATCGTGGGGCCACATCATCTCCTGAAGCCTAAAAAGGTTGGGGAAAACCTTCATGTAATTGCATATCGACTGACTATATATATATATATATTTGTAAATAGACGCTGTCTCGGTTCTCTTCAGCCATTCTATACAGGTACTATTTCACACTACCGGGGTAGTGTTTGAAAGTTAACTGTAAAAGTAGACGGCAGCATTAGGAAAATAAATACACTGTTTTAAATACGTCGATCTCAGGCGCGGCGTCACGCACTTGAAACCAATGGATGTGTCCATTAGTACTCAAAGCGAGCATTTCTGTGAAAATCATGCAATGTTTATCCACGAAAAAATGGTTACCGAAAAACATACAAACAAAAACACCGCATATGTATCTACCAAAAATATCCAATTGTTTTGAAAAAAATACTAGTGCTTATGGTAATCATATATATATTATATACTCAGTATGTGTTCAGGTGTGCCTCAAAGTGCAGCCATATAAAACGGAAGAGAAATTTAACAAACAGAGATGAAAGAAAATTTGCCAAGTCTTAAACATTAAACAGCAGATTTAATGTTTCTTTGAATTTTCATTATGTTTGTTTATGATTTACAAGAAACTGATAGATTATTCTTTTATATATACGAGGTCTGTCGAAAACGTATCCGATCTTAGACTGGGAAAAAAATTAAGTATTTGGTGGGGTTCAATTGCTAATCCCCTTCGAAGTAGGCCCCTTGTGCCTCCACACACTTTTTTCTTTTTTTTTTGGTGTTGTGCGGTGTTTATGGGAGTGTTTGTGAAGTTGCGTATGTATGTGAGTGTAGCTGGATCGGTTCCACGACCGGACGTCTCAGCTGTTTATAAGTGAGGCCTTATTTCGACCTGTGTTTTGTTTGGAGTGTACTTCAGCCTAGCGAGAGCAGCTGGCTATCCAAACTCCTTCGTATTGCACGCTGGAGGGGTAGGTTTATCCTGGCTGGACTCTCTAAAACAGAGTTTTCTTAGCCAAGCGATCCTTCCACTGTTAGAAGCACGTCTGGAATGCTTCTTCCAGAATGGCTCTCAGCTCCGCCGTCGCATTCTGCATGACGTCCTCTCGGCTCTTAAAGTGGGAGCCTTTCATTGGCATCTTCATTTTTGGGAACAACCAGAAGTCAGAAGGAGTCATGTTTGGAGATTAGGGAGCCTGGAAAATGAACGAAATGGCTTTCTTTGCCAAGAAACCTTGGATCAGCTGCGACGAATGAGCCGGGAGCGTTGTCATGATGCAGCTGCCAGTTTTGCGAAGCCCACAGATCCGGTCTCTTGCGCCAAACAGAATCAGGAAGACGTCGGAGGACTTCCTGATAGTACTCCTTTGTAACTGTTTGTCCTTCTGGTGCGTATTCGTGATGCACAACGCCTCGGTAGTCGAAGAAAACAGACAGCATCACCATGATTTTGCTGCGGACCTTGGCGGCGTTGGGTGCTTCCACTGTGATGACTGAGCTTTGGTTTCCAGGTCGTACCCGTACACCCACCTCTCATCTCCAGTTATCACGGTATTATGGAACTCAGGATCCCTGTTGGCAGTATCCAGTAGGTCCTGAGCAACCTCAAGACGAAGTTGTTGTTGTTCCTGAGAAAGCAAATTGTGCACAAATTTCGCTGCCACTCTGCGCGAGCCCAAATCCTCCTTTAAAATTGCATGTGCAGAATCTTTACTGATCCAAACCTCGTCACCGATTTCCCACAATGACAAACGACGATCCTCCATTATCAGGGTCCGCACTTTCTTGATAACAACTGCATTGCGGCTTGTTGACTGACTCCCGGAACGCTGGTTACTCTCGACCGATGTGCGGCCATCTTTGAACCTGTTGTACCATTCTTTTATTTGGGTAACACCCATGACATTGCCACCAAAAGCCTGTTGAATTTTGCAAATTTTTTCCGCTTGGGTATCTCCAAGCTTTTGACAAAACTTGATTGCAAGATCGTTGCTACATACGTTCCGTCATCACAGGCAAAATGAAAATGTGACGAGTAAGTAGTACAGCACCTCACACACTGGCTACCTGACAGCGACTGACGCATCCAGCAAGCCCGCCAAAAACCACGCATGCGCACGAAGGCATGCGGCTCCACTATGCTCACCTTTGCCTCCCTAACATCATTACTTCCCACGGGAAAAAAAAAAAGTCGGATACTTTTTCGACCGACCTCGTATATGTACAATGCGTTATTTCTAATATAAAGCAGCAAGTGTGTACCCATTCGTTGTATTTGTAACAAAATTATTATTCATTGATCATCTTCGTTACAAGAATTAAGAGAAAATGAAAACGTTAAGTACAGACGCCAACTGATAATATTTTTCATGAAAACTAGGAATTAAAAAAAAACATAAATATATAGAATATTTGTCGTTAAAGGTTTGCGCTATTGTAGGAAAAATAGATTTTCTAGATCTTTACAACTTCAGAAAGACGCAGTGTCATTATAATTGGGAAAGCTCAGGTAATGATGCAAGTGATTTGGTAAATTCAAAACAGTATTAGAATTGATATGCTGTCCAATAATCATTTGCTACATAATCACAACAAAAAGACTGGAATAGAAGAAAAGATGATGAAAGGAACTGTTTTGGGGGCTGTGTACAGCTGTATTGTAAAACTGCTAATAGTAAATTACTGAAGTTTTCAGTATTGATTTTTTTTAATGCATTTGGATCTGTCCGATCTTCGGTCTAACAAAGCGGAGTTCATGCTAACCCTGTCATGTTTGGGAGTGCACCAGCTCCGCGAATGTTGAGATTCTTTCGGGTAATTCGCTTCCGGATGTTCTGGGTAAACGAGAGATTGCAGAACTGGCCATGACAGGCATGAAACATATCAAATGGTTACTTTTCATTTCTCGTGGCAGTTTCGGTTTCACTCAGAAAGGGAAGTTTTAAAAATTTAATTTAATTTAATTTATTTAGTTTGTTTACTTTTTTTTGTTTTGAGGTTGGGTGTGATTGAAAAGTAGCCAGAAGACTCCACCCATTCTCTCTTATTTCCCCTTTTGATTTCAACATAAATAACCGGACAGTAGAGCGCGCACGCACACGCACACACACACACACACACACACACACACACACACACACACATATCAGAACTGAATTCTAAATTTAGAAACCTGCTAAATGCGGTGCAGACGTATACTTTGATACTTTGATTTCTTGATCATTTGCATTTTATCTAAAACTTTAAAACGGATAAATAACACAAGGCTAAAAGAACACAATTACACAGAGCAAACAATTCTTATGCTATCCTATGTATGTATTCGTGAGTACGATTGTCATTTTGTAGAAGCTTGACTGCTTTATCTACAACTGATTGTAACAAAAGATAAGCGCAGCAGATTTATCAGCATCAGCGACGCCGTGTACGCATGAATTATTCAGCTGCTGTGCCTTCATTAACCCTGTCACTTCTGTAGCGTATCACCGCAGCGATTTGATCTTTATGATCTTTAGTCTTAACGCGACAAGTAAAATCAAGATTAGAACTCGCAGGACATAGAATGACACTATCTCGCTTAGCCTTGAGTCCATTCAAGTCCCTGACCAGCTGATATATATTATCTGCTTTATTTGAATTATATTCAGCGGCTAAATCCTCACAAATTTATAATTATACTATCGCAATAAGTGTATTATCTTGAAATATGATTTTTTTCATTGCCATGGAATTTATAAAAGATAGTCGAAACCTCTCTGTTGCAATAGATTTTTTCTCTATAAAGCAGGAATCACTGATACTTTACCATGTAGTTTCCGCATTAACTTTGGGAAACAGATATCATCTACCACTGATATACTAACCCCAAATGGTTGCTAGTGTAGTCTTTCGTACGAATATTATATTTTTCTTTTCTTCGTGTCAATATCTAGAATATTTATTTTCCTATAAGAGTTTTGCAGACCTCAGCAATTTTAAATCCAGTTTTCCTTGATGGCGGCATGGTTCATCAAGGGACTGATTCTTTCAAACATCAAAGCTTTGCTTAACGATGTCTTCGTAAAACAACTGAAAAGCGAATGCCTTATTAATATTCGAGTTTTTAGCTTTGTAAATATTTCAGCAGGGACATTCGTCATGCATTCTTACGCTACGATGCAGTGGGTCGTTGTTTAAAGGTCTGGACATTCTCCAAGATCAACTACATGGAAACGAACACCGAAAGAAGAACTTGTTTTACGGTTTACGTTCATCAGCGATATCGGTGTGCAATAGCGCAGAGAGTGTAAAGTAAATCGTGCGGATACTTTGCAGCTAAAAAAATTTGCTATATGAGTTGCAATGACAAACCAAAAGTTCTGATGTATCAGGAAACGTACGTTAACGAGTGTCCCATCCCGTCCGCATTGGATACAGATGGTGGCGTCGTTCAATGCAGATAGAGGAGAATCATTGCGTGCTGACAGTGACGACGATCTATGCCATAAGCATAGCTGCTGAAAACTAAATAACTATGAAAAATAAATAAATGGCGGACGGGTAAAACCGTACGCAGATTTATCAAAGATCTAAGAAGCCAATTATTTTGTGCCACGTTATGATGCTGCTGCTGAGTTTATACCAACTTTATCATCAGCGAAAAAGTCTTAATGGTTTCAGTGAGTTTTTGGTTTCCGGGCATTAGAAAACGTACAGTAGTGCAATCAAATAATCAATACTGCAGAGCCAAGCTGCTGTTATTATGAAGTGGTAGCCGGCAGCCTAGTAACGTATATCTGTGTTCAGGGAAACAGTTTTCAGAAGTAATGAAGATTCTCTTGTTCATGTCAGAATAAATAATTACAGGAGGAAGTGTCAAAATGTATATAAAAATCCTGTGTTCCAAAGTGAGCATCTGTTAAATTCATAGATCCATTGAAATGTTCTATTTTGCCACTTCACCAGGGTAACCAGTCCACAAATATTTTAATCGATTACTTATATTCTGATCGATAATACCCAAGAGTTTGTTACTCGCATCAAACGATATGTTTTAAACTATTTATTTTAATTTCGTTTTATCTAAACATGAAATCACTCTTAAAGATAAAATGGTATAAGGTGAGCACTGCAAGACATTGTAATATTTATGGATACGATAACTAAAAATTACAATTACATCTACCCATATTTTTTTTTTAAAAATCTCTCTTCAACTTTTTCAAGAAATATAAATATTCATTTATTTTTAAACAAACTTTTTGCTAATTTACAATGTACTCAGATAGCGTTCGGACTAAAACTGAATAACAATTATCTTGAAATTGTTGAGGAAATGCTTAGTAATATCTGAATACCACTGCGTAATCAAGCACATCACAGGTACAACATAAAAACAACATCTAACACAGAAATGCTACCATTTTGAGCGAATAAAGTTTCCTTTACGATCCTTTTAATTAAAATCATTTTTGTCTATGTAAAGCTATCAGATTTCATTGGGTGCGATTTGCTGTGGCTAATAATTTCAATGAATTACAAGGATAATGTCTGGAGTATTTAATTTTAGCAAATATAAATCATTTGTATTGAAGAAGGAGTTCCCACTGCATTTTGTGCAAAATTAAGTCTAAATTGTATGGCGTTCATTCTTTGAACAGGAGCAGTTTATTAATGAAAACATCCGAGCTTTCCTTGAACACTAAACATCCTGCTGCTCGGAATCTTTCAAAACATCGCCGAGAATAATGAGTCAGGGCTTCTCCTCCCAAATCACTTCATCAACCGCTACAGACAAACAGATAGACGAGTTCTGCTTCCCATTACATTGAAGGCCACGGCTGCGTGTCGAGGTGTGTTCCTCAAACTAATCTGTTTGATAACTTGTACTTGCGTCATGGAGCCAGCTTCTTCGTTTATTTATGATATATATATATATATATCTGTATATACTTAAACATACTTTTCGTGGAATACGTCTCCCAGCTAACTTTCTAATTATTTTTTTTAGAATGCATTTTACCGTGACATTGAAAAGTCAGGTGCACGTAAAATGGTGACTGTCGTCTCTACTGGCTGGATAAACAAAGGTGGGGCAGAAACTCTGGGCCGGCAGCCAATCACTTCCAGTTAGGAATGCTGAGATAATAATAATAATAAAAAAAGAAACACTCGTCGTTTACCCAAACAAGGAAAGAAACTTTTACTATGAAGAATTTCTATTCAATGCATTACGAGATTCGGTATAGCGTAGAATATCAGCCTTGGACCGGGGGACTGTTTTCTGTCTGTAATGGATTTTAAACACAGCATCCCCGGGATCATTCTACTACCAGTAGAATTTTTATGGCACCCCTAAAATTGTCAAACCAAAATTATTTGTTAAAATCTTTTTGAAGGTAATGAATTTTTTTTTTTAAAAAAAAAACAAAAAAACATCAGCATGTTATTATACTTTGGTGCGAGAGTTGTCGATGCATTATTATTCGTTTAGTTAACTGATAACACACAGAGACAAGAATCAAACAGAACATTACAGGATTTCCAAACATTGTAAACATTAATAGGCGAGCAGCCTCTTTATATAAAAAAACAAACAAAAAGTTAAACTCACGGAAAAAAAAACCAAAAAAAAAAACAAAATGATGCTTCCAATTTTGTACTTATTATTTTTAATGATATCATTTTATTATCTTTCTCGTGCAGTTACTGAAAGATTTTAATTAAATATCTTTGTTTTGTTGAAACACGTAAATCACCCTGCCCTTTACGCGCCAGCTGTTCTTACTGACCCAGTAATTATTCTAGCCATAAAAATGCTGAAGGAAACCCGTCACCTGCTGCAGAAACGTCTACACAAGTGCTCTAAGTATTTTTAACCCTCTTACGACGTTTAGAATTAAGGTACGATTGTTGTTTCTTTGTAACTCTTAGACGTGTTAATTCGTTCCATAAAAAGATTTCACGTGCATGGTAAAAAGAGTTGTTTCAAAATAGTTAGAAGCACATAGGCTTTAGTAGATGTGTATAACCAAGAACACAGAAAAGCTTTAAGTCAACAATAAAATGAACAAATAAGTCTTAACTGTTTCTACTATTTAGTAGAAAGGCCACCAGTATATAGCACAGCAGACTGGTACAATGTCAAGCTGTTGTTTACAAAGGATAAGCAAGCTATCTTTCATGCTCATAGTTTGGCACTACACTCATAGCCATTTATAAAGGTCTGAATACTTATATTCGAGTATCGGCATTTGATACTTTTTTACTTTTTCTGAAATCAGGTGTGTATTTTCCTTTTAGATTCCAAATTTAAATTTTGGCTATTTTCCCTTTAAATGTGCGTAAAAACATAACGCGATATGAATATAGATACCATAACGCAAAATTATTATGCAAATTCAGCAGATTTAATTCGATTTTTATCAATTTAAATAAAAAATTCTAGATTAATGAGAAACTTTTGGACATAACTGTATATTTGATGAAAACTATATTTCCGCTACGAAGTGACATTTCTCTATAATAAATTTTTATTTTTAATTATCTGCTTCAGTTGTGAGTATCTTTAATTGAATTCTGCTCATTTGTTCGTTGTTTTAATTTATATGATATTTCGTTGATTTACAATGCTAACAACTGTAGTTTTTACAGGTAGACGTAAAGGTGTCAGTTAATTCGTGTCGTTTTACAACAACATGTTTCTAAGACCATTCCGTGACCCATTAACATACAGTCGCGTTCCAATTATCTTACCAGTCTTTCTCTTCTCTGCAACAAATCCTCGCTACTAAATGGAAATATTAAAGTTGCAATGCGGAAAACCTCTGCGCCTGTTTACGATCAACAGGTTGATAGAAGAGCAGAGAAACAGGAAAAAAAAACACAACAGAACGGATGCACGATTTCCATAAGCCTGAGGTATTTTGTATAAACTGCGATGAGTCTAGTTCCTTGTTGAACCGCTGTTCTGTACTTATTATACGCACCCAGTATTTAATTTAAATCTAATTGTTCAGTCTGGAGAAGTCGGTAGAAATGTTAGTTTCGGAGAGGGGAAAAGGAAACAAAAGTTAAGCCCTTGTGTTACAAATAAATTTATTATATAGCTCGCCTTATTAGTCTAAGGGATTTCTTTGAAATTCCTTTAAATTAAGGCTTCAACAGTTATTTCAATCTTGAAAATTAAGAATATGCCTTGAATGAAATTCAGTATTATCACAAAAGCTCAGGTGCATGGTTGTATTTATTGGAGACATTTCGGTTTTTATCTCTAAAAGTCGTATTCGTATTCAATCAGGCTTTTTAATTTAATTTTTTTCTCTTTTTCTGTATAAAACCCACACCACGCCTCTCCATAGAAATGTAATATTCCATTCCGCATCACCGCCTTATTCCTTCAATTTAATTCAAACGCATTTAAAAACTTTAAATCAGATTTCTTATTTGACTGAGAAATCTGGAAATCGCTTTGTTTACCCGCGTCCCTTTCGGAAGGTCGGGTCTCCAGTGCCCATTTCGATGAAGTGCAGCTACATCGCTTCCGCGTGGAGAGAAACAAACATCCAATTTGCTCGATTGTCATCGCATACGTTTTAATATTTCCAAAAAAAGCCAGTACGGATTTAATTCGAGAAATTATACCCAACACATTCACTTTAATTAGATACGCCAGTCTTTACCAGTGCCCAAAGCCTGAAACCTGCCATCTTGTTTTTGTTGTTGTTGTTGTTGTTTGTGCGGGTCAAATCGGGGAATTAAAACCGGAGCGGTCGAGCCAGATCGTTATCCCTGACCATACATCGGCTATTAACTTATTTGTGCGATGAAATGTCAGCAAACAAACTGTCCCGGCTTTCTTACCGACCGCTTTAGATGGGTTCCTTCTTGATTAACATCACCAGTTATGAGATTTCTTACGAAAACCCTTGCGAATTTGCTCAAACGATGTGGCTATTCGCTGAAGCAAATTATCAGATCTTGCGTTCACATATTTGCTTTGTAACACATAAAGCGGTCTATCGGATAGAAAGAGAGCCCTCCGGCTGCTTTGATACAGGCCTTGTAGTTTAGTTAACTTAAGATTATCTTTCTTGACCAGTTTCTTTTTTTTTTTTTGACTTTATATAAAATATGAAAACTCTTCGTTTAATGTCTATTGGCAGAATCAGAAGCACGACGGTTGTAAGAGAGTTAAACGCATATAATGACAACAAAAAAAAAACACATGAGAAAGCAAACTACCGTCCAACCTCCCCTACCTCACACACTGTTTAAACTCCCTGACTGTACATTAAAAATTTTATATCAGAATAAATAATGGAATAGAGTTCCATGCATTGCGCAATTTTCCATAGCTTATCCATATTTGCCGGTGTTTTTTAAACATTCTGTCCACATACTACCAAATCTATTTCCATAAGACCCGTGCTGGCCAGTCCATTACATAATAATATGCTTAATTATCTTGCAAATGATGTTTCACTAACCTTGATATGTAATTTGGATGGTTATCATGTTTCATGATATATATATATATATTTATTAATATCATAGTATTGTTTTTATAATTTTTCCATGTGCGTGCGCATGCGTGCTTCTATTTATAATTCTTTACACCAGTATCGATGATCCGCATCTTCGAGAGTTCATAGATAAGAATCAATACTTGTATTATAAATAAAATACGTAATCGCTCATTGGTTAAAAAAATGACGCATTAGTATCATCTCTTCCTTGTAAAGGATACAAAACATGCGTGCATACCATCTCCCGTTAAGCTCCTTTAATCTTTAACAGCTGGCATAATGAAGGAAAATATTATACTTTTATGACTTTAAAAATAAAAGTAAGTAAATATCATTAAAATTCCGCGTAAACAATGTGTGCATTTTATTTTTAGCGTTAGTTATTAAAGATGAAGTATATACAGACTTTCATTCATCGATTTCATATATTCCTGATTTTTTTCAAAGAACTGAACAATGCACATAATAAGAAAGCGTTTATATTAAGATAATCTGCCTTGAGCCTGCGAAATTTAAAAACTGACTACTTGGATTTTTAAAAAAAAACGTTGCATCTCCAAACTCGCTCAAAATCTTCTGAAGTTCCATCTTTTATATTTATGATGGTTCTTAACTTCCTCTATTTATATGAAATACGTCCTTTTAAGTTGGAGAACTAGAAAGTTTGAACTTGATTCGTTAGCACATCTTTAGTTGCGATTTAAGAAGTAAAAAGAACCAGCTGCTGCCAACAGTCTGCGACTGGAGAGAGTACAAACCAGCACCGTAATCTACTGCGCCATGTTCATTTGCCCTCAGGTGTTAGATTACTTTACTTCAAGGTTGTTAGCTTTATCATCACCGATATGTCTACTCACTAGCCAAGTTTTGCACGACAACTACTCTGCTACTAGTAGATAACTGACTAACGGGATAAGCCATAGATACAATATAACATTTACTTGTTGATATCTTCTTTTAAAGTGTTCGTATTCATCCAGCTGTTGTGTTCTCAACACAAGAGATGTTCATAGTTTGTTTAGTCAAAGAGTCGTAAGTAAACTAGCTCCAAGCGAAGTTACACGATTTATTCTTTTTAGTGGTGTAACGGCGTTCACCTGCAACTAAATCAAAAACTAAACAAACTGGTAAATATATATATATAGTTTCTATACTTAATCAGGGCCGGGAACATGTGCACAATGTGTAACAATCCACCTCTCCGCTTGACAACAGGTGACTGTAATGGCTTAACTATTTTATAAGACCTGACACAGGAAAACACTAAGTCGCATCATCTTTAACTGAACCGTGATTTGTCTGCGAAGAAGACGACGGCGCCTTTGCTACTCTGGATATTTCTGTTGCGTTCTTTTCCATTTCACTGAGTTCCCGCTGAGCATCTCTCGTGTCGTCGTCGTCGGTGGTCAAAGGTCAGTCGGCCTAATGTGCTGACGTCAGCCTGGAAAACCACTGGCGGATATTAAGTTTAAATCTCCATGAGCCATAGACCGAAAACCACTTTACGCCGCCCTTTCATTTAGATGATTATTATTTTCCGCGTACGTTCCGGGAAGTAAAAAGTTGTATATCTTTTGTACGATCCTTTCCTTTTATATATTTAAGCATCTTAAGTTCCCGTGTTAGTTTTGAGAAGGCGAGTGTCGGTGCTTCTTTCCCTGCTTACCAAACAGGTGAAACTCGGCCCATTCCCATGCGGGAGTTTTACTGTGAGTAAGATAAATATGTGTGATAAAAATAGAAAGGCAGAGCCAGGAACTTAGCGTCGTTTATTCTCAGATCAAAATGTGTATGCGTATCTTTAAAACGATATGCAATGACGATACCAGTCAGACAAAGCGCAATTGCCGATTTGTCGGCTTTCCATTTTACAGGAAATCTGCTGTCACGTGATTCGCTGCACTTGTGGCCATTGGATAAATCTTCACATTACCGCGCGCGCAAAAATAGCGAAGTTTCTCCAACGATTTCTTTTCCGGTCCCTCGCGTTCAGGTTAGTTATATATAAAGTGCACGGGTACTCATTTGCGTTGTCGCATTGAGCGTAGATCCATTTAATATTTAAGGGGGGGAACCAGCGAATAACCTGTTTTGAGATGTCTGCCCCCTTTATCCTTCACCGCAGTGATCGAATATTCAAACATGGTATCACTTAGCCTCATAACCGCCAGCGTCTCAGGTTGTTGTTTTGTTTTTTTTTTGCGAATCGCCAATAAAATATGCTACCCGTCTATCTCCATAATTCCTATTGAACACCTTCGTGATAAACTTGATCACTATGTTCGACAATGCTAGCCAAACATCAGAGGTTGTTCAGATTTTCAGGCGGAGGAATATCCAAGACTGGAAGAAAATCCATCTCTACATCATCCTTAATGACTATCATGAAGATCTAAAGAACGTCTTCTGCGTGACATTTTTTTTTTTTTTAAAAATGCAAAGGGCTGCCATGTTTCTTGGTTGTTTATAGCAGCTATAAAGTAAAATAATTTGCGCCTAGTATAAGATCTACATTCCGAAAATGTCCGGTTGCGTTAGACTTTGGTTCTGTACACTCCAAGTACCAAACCCGAGACGGCCCACGATATTTTCGGACTGCAGTGACGTTGATTTCGAGTGTGGCTTCCAGGCGCTGATCTAGATTGCGAATCGCCAACCTCGTTTATTCTTCAACACCTAATAAGTGCAATACTTCTCAGCATGTACACAAAAATGCTCATGCCGTTATATTACAGTCCCTACCGGCTTACAACACAGTCTAACGTCTGTGCATGTTTTAAGGCCTACTAGTGAATAAAATTATTAACCTCATCTTTTCTGTTGGGTATTTTTCTCGAAAAGTATGTGAGTTGTACTACTGTTTTTTTTTTTTTTGGAGAAACTGTCCATTCATACCTTGTTCCTGCATCATCTGGTTATCAAGGATAGAAACCTACATAACCTACGTTAGAGTACCACAAAAGCTAACGTTGGCTTGTCTATAATATTCCAGATTACAGATAACATTCCTTGTTCTTTTCGACGACAAAGCCCCATTTCTCTTCTCCGTCCTCACGAATAAGTAGACTATGCTCTCTTCTGTTGCCTTTTATCTGTGAAATTCATATGTTTGAAATATTATTTAGTAATTTCTGTCATTTAATTAAAATATATGAAATGAAATATATATTTCAGTTTAAAACTTTAGTGTTTTATACAATTACTATTATTATTTTAGAATTTCAAGAATAGCGCAGACAACCGTATAGCTATGATCTATGTCTTTATTATTTGCTACCTTTAAATGCATTGGACTGGAATATTTGGTAGGAATTTATCTTATAAAATAACGCATAAAATAAAGAAATATAATGACAAGTAAACATTAAAATTTTATATGTACTTTATTTGACATCATAGCGACTTGCATGAAATACAAGTGTTGGTGCGGATACTGGAAATGGTACGGATACTGGAAATATAAGATTAATCAGTATCTAATTTATTTATCATAGAAGAAAAAAGTGTTATACTGAAATCTTATTAAAAGTTCTGGAAGATTAATGCATTTCCGCCATACTTTGTTTAGTTTATCATTTAAAAGAAATTCACGAAGCCATTATATCATGGGTCATACATAATCTTCCCGGTCCATCAATAAACTAATTTACGCTATCAGGACGTCTTTCATTCTATTCATTTTTTTTTTTTTTTTTGCTGCACTATTAGATTTTTAAAACAATTTCCAGCCGGGATTAATTTTATGCCAATTTATGATCGTCATTGTAACTAATTAAGAAAGTCTAAAACTTTCAGCTGTTTAAAGAATCTCTTTCGGATTATCTTTTAGCACGTTTCTACTTAAACTCCTCCTCTTCTCAAGAGTTCAGCGTATTCTAAACTTTTAGAAAATGAAAGCATCGACTGAAGCTTCGCAGAATTACGTTTAATAATTCTGTATTTTTCAAAATAAGTTTATTCAGGACGTGGACAATGTTCTGAGAATAAAATAGTTTATTGTATATCTGAATATTTGTTAACCTGTGTCAGCTTTGCAGCAGCTAAAACGTGTTGATCGACAAGTTAAAACTTTCTATTAAGAATAACTCCCAAATATTTTTGAAATGATATTTTCAATTTACCATTAATAAAATAAAAATAATAATAATTTAATTTTCTGTTAAAACAATTTAATTTCTACTTCTATTATTAAACCCAATTTTTTATTTGGTTCGACAGTGTAATAAATTCTTCAGATCCATCTAAAAAATTATTTCCATCGTTTTCGGTATTGATGCAAGAATAGATTTTAGTATCACATGTACATATTTTAATATTTATGTTTGTATTACTATTAATATTAACATCAGTGAAATAAATTAATAAAAAGGGGCTAAAAAGAGATCTTGTGGCCCACAACTCGAGAAATTTATCTAAAAAAGAGTTGTCAGAGCAGTATGTTTTCAAGTTACTTATCCACATCAAAAGTCTACCATATAAATACTTATTTTCCTTACCTTCCTACCAGTCTTTTTTTGATGGAATTCTATAAAATAACAGTTCTTACCAAAGTTTAAACAAGCACCTATCTCTCGTCTTAAAGGAATCTTTAAAAAATATATACGAGTGTATTTAACATTCTAATAAGCAAGCAGATGTTGATGTTATGTTGAAAACCTTTCGCGATTGCAGTATCAGGTCTAGAGTAACCGTTTTGAACGTTTACATTCAAACTTCAATTTTAAAATAAAAATAATATTGAACTAAAACGTTACAAAGGCAAAAGTGAGTATTAATATAAAAATTTTACATGCTTTTGAAATTATCTGGAATGAATTGCTTTTTTTTAAAAAAAAAACAAAAAAAGAGAATTATTTTTGTTGTTGAAAATCTAACTCGAACGTTTCTAAAATGTGAACGAAGCGATTCAAATCGCAGCAAATAGATGGGATATCTATCAGTAAACAGGCTTCTGAGTGTTCGATTGGTATCCATCCTCGATGTCATCAGGGTGGCCAAATCTTCGGGGATTCTGAACTGCATGAATAGCAGGCGGGTCGAGCCCAGGTTACGTATCGCATGGAGTTACACGATCTCCCGGCTGGATGCAGCAATTAAAACCATTCCGGCTGGAGGTGAGGAAAGGCCGGCTACAACGACGAGACAAGTAACGATCGTAGTCTCCATTTTGTTTTTGTTGCTGTTGCTCTAAGCAACGTCGGTGACTCGGCCTTAATGGTATTTTCGTTGGGCTTCCTGTTTACGCGTTTTCGCAAACAAACTGAAAATAGGACAAAAATAGATATGTACCTGTTGGAGCCAAAGAGCTCGGCGAATCTACTCAGATGCATGTGACCACGTTCTGTTTTGCTACGCCTTAGCGGTAGCCCTTCAAGCCAAGCCTGGTTAAATCGAGGCGTGTGCCAGCTGACGAAATCGGTTCTTTAGATTTCAGGGCTGTCTGGTGGCTACCGTCGACTGTTTATATCCAAGTCTATCTCTAAAAGCACGAAACGTAGAATAGTTGGCTAAATTAAAAGTCTTTGATTGTATTGCCATTTCTTCGCGTACTTTGCCGACTCTTACAAACGCCATGGTTGGGATATAGGAAATCAATGCTGCTTGTTCTGGGTGGAATGAGACTGGATATTAGGTCACGTCGACGTCAATGTATGGATTACAGTGACAGTCGGCACTACCGTGTTGCCCGTGCTTGGTGGGTTTTGGGGGTAGTGTACAGGTATACCTGTGTCTTTGCCAAAAATTACCTGAGAACAGTGTTTCACCAAGTTCGGGGGTGTTCCGTAGCCTAGTTGTTGGAGAGTATCGCTGCTCAAAACATTTGTGACCTGCATTATTACCGACTTGACCTTTGAATTAACTGAAAATGGTTCAGATTTTGCGAGTACAGGTCACGCTCCCTTCAGGGATGCCCGTAATCGCCACCAGGGGTTATGCGATTTTAGAGGACTAGGTAATATTTCTCTGTTCCTATAGTGACCTCGCTGAATGCATCTTCGCTGCTTCACCCTCATTAAAGTCGGTCAGTTTCATTTTCTCGTTGCCATTTTGAGAAATGGAAAACTTGTGTTTACCTGGAAGCATAATTTAATATATATATGCTTTGTTGTAACTAGTACGAAGATTGCTAAAAGTTCTGATTTGATTATCCATGCGAAAAGATGAGAGGGCGTGCATTCCTCTTCTCACGCTACAAAGGACAATAGTTCATTATTCAGATTCGAACCTCACCTTTCACGCTCTGCCTATTCATCTTCTGTTGTGTTTTTTTTCTTCTTTTTAATTGGGCTGTTTACGCAATATAAATGTGCGGAGTTATGGCAATTATAATGTCAGATTTTTACATATTTTTTTTTTTATTATTTTTAAAACTCATTTAATGTATTATTATACTGAAGAAAATTCCAGATAGAACACTATACTTTTGTGCTGATCGCTTTATCCTAATACATGGCTGACTGGTCACACGAAAGTGCCATTTTTAGATTAGGTCCGAAAGCAGGTGTGACCGCTCCAGTAAGTTCAGCGCGCGCCCCCCCTTTCCACTCCACCTACCGCTGTTGCTTTGTTCATACACAGTCAAGTAATTTAGGTTGGCCTTTCTCTTCTTCTTGATTGGTACTGTTTACACAGTAAAAGCCGTGGCATCCACAGTCTCTCTCTCTCTCTCTCTTGTCAGTTGCTAATGCTAGTTTTTATGATCAAAGCAGCGTACAGTGATGAACACGAATAGCATCCTTCCGGTTAATTGCAGTTAAGAATAACGGGTGTCATGAGCGTAAAAAGACTAAAGCGTTACCATAGCCTCGTATTAGGGGAAAAAAATGGACATTTTTAATAATCAGATCTTGAATACATAGAATACATTTACGGAGGCGAACTTTAACAGAGAATTGTATGTAAATGAAATTGTTGCATTTCTTTTTCTTTTTTCCGGAAGACCTTTGTATAACAAACCCTGGTAGATTACCGATTTTTTTTTTACCTAATTAAGCCAGATTAAAAGTCACGCTGCTGCGTAAATGAATACTAAGGAAAGTTAGCTGCATCATTGTAAGGAGATGATTAATTTTCATGGAGAAGTGGTTTCGTGACACCTGCTCACTCGTGGTCGCCATCAAAACACTAAGAGTAGACACCATGGCCAAACTAGTTGAGATGCACAGTTAATTTTTGAGCATCCGAAACCGGCAGATATTTCAGCAGCAACCTTTAGAAATCTGTGCGGGTTGCATAACTGAGACGCGCACTGATTCCGTCTCGGATTTATAACGCACCGCCAATGCGTTTTTGTCGAGATCAAAAGCCAATCCGTTTTCACGATCGCTGAAAATAAACAGCTGAAGACCTTAGCCTGAAAAAAATGATTTCGTGAAAATTGAGGAAAGAGAGACTACGGAAATTATAAACAGAGGCATGATGGAACGCTTTGAACAACACTTAAAAAATATATATACATTTTCCATTTCATCAACGAGCGCTTTTAAGTGTGGCGAATGAGCATTTCCGCCTGTCGTGAATGATGGTCCGTCTTTTGTCTGTGTCAAAACCCCGTTTCAATTCGGCGATTTCACGCTGCAGTTTTGTCTCGCTCTTCTGTATCAGTTAGTTTGCATGGCATCCGGTTTCCTCCTCCTGCGAGTAACTCGCTTAATCACTAAGGCTGATACACACGCACACACACACACTACCCCAACCCCCCCCCCAAAACACACCAGATCCCCTTTTGTTGTCAGATGTCCCCCCCAACCTCAGAGTCAAGACAGGGGTTCGCAAAGAAAGAAAGATAGAAAGAAAGGAAGAATGCCTTTAAATAACCACGACCATATTTATCTATCGGTTATCTGCCAACCGATCAAAGGAGAGGTGTCTGGTCTAAGATGAATACACTGGTAGCAGCGCCAACCAGCGGACAGAACCGACAACAAGGGGAAAGCAGAACGTCGGCTGTGAACTAAAGACAAGAAACGTTGGTCAGGGTCCATTTTGAAATGATTACCGAGTAAATAAATCGAAAATGGATCTGTAGCATGAATAAAAGTAATTCTAGGAAAATATCCTTACAATTATCTTTTTTTTTTTTCATGAGAATGTTTTTCACGCTTTAACTAAGTCGAACAATTACAGTTTTTATATAATTCAAGATAATCCAACTCCGTTGCCTTTTCTGCTCTCACGACTGGCGCTAAGCCTGTTTCGGTGGAGTCCTGGCGATGTAGAATGATATCGGCGCCATCTTGTTCGCTCTAAGTGTTCGCAGCGCGGATAATCGCAGGCTAGGGAGGAGGGGGGCGGAGATACCGAAACTACAGACCGTTTGCTTTACTGTTGTTGGTCCCGCGGACGTCGCTTCTCGGAAAAACCACGTTTCATTCTACGTGGAGCGCGTTAACTGGATCTCGGTTTATTGGGATGGTTCCCTTGCTTTTTTCTCCACCACCGAATTTACAAAAGAAATGTTGGCTTAAACATCGCGCTGCTTACACCGGGTGTTGCTTGTTTGTTTTGTTTTTCTTCTTTTTCTTGCCAGTTTTATTAACGCCATCCGCTCCGGTAGGCGTGTTTATAGACCGGGGCGGTCGTTCGATCTCCGTTAACATCGCCAGCAGAATGTTTTACGGCAGTAGTAAAACTGCTCCTCGAATGTTGTGGCTTAGCAAGTGTAGATAATGGCGACTTATCTAGAAAAGGGGGAAAAAATGTCATGGCAACGAAACAGCTTCTCTTGGTGATTCTTGAAAGGAAAAGATTTTTTTTTTTTTTCTAAAAAAGGGTTCTGAGTTCTTTATCGTACGCGTCGGTTGCTTGTAAAATTGTTCCCGGACAGCTGAAGCGTGAAGATGGTTTAGAGTCTTCACCGGCTATAATCGCTGCCTCCGAATAAAAGGGAATTTAAAGCAGTCATATGCCAGGTATAGTTCTTTATTCAGGCATGAAATAAATCCGGAACCATACAAGATGACAAATAGAAAGATAAAATATTCCTGTAAGTGAAAAAGAAGGAAAAGAAAATGTATCAGGATTGCAAGCTAAATTATAGATCAGATCGATACCAAAACTACTTTGCTGCTTTGGAAAAAATATATACCCTGGCTATTGTCTTAAGTAATCAAACGATCGTTTATTCAAAAGATACGAAATTATTTTTGCTACTTATTTCTTCAAAACCTATTTTCAAGTATGTCAGATGGTTTTGGTTACATATTCCTGAAATAATGAAAATCAGCTAAAATGGACAATTACCTAGGTTTATAAATTTTAAAATAAAGTAAATATGTACACAGATTATACGTATATGTTTGGCGTAAGTTTTAAATATGAAACGTTGTACTGCCTTTTATCGCAGGTAGAAAATTTTCCGGGAGTTTAATTACATTGCGAAAACATTTATTAGGGTTTCTGTTATTTATTAATGCAAAAAGCCACCTTCAGACCACCTATACGAAGAAAAATCTATTGTTAGCTACCAAGATGTGGCGTAAGATTTCCCTAAGTGTAAACTGTGTACAGCACTGACGCGTTAATTAATCGAAGTAAACACGAAAAGAATCTAGAAATCGAATGTTTGGTCATAATTTCAAACACTAAACATAAAATTTCCGCTCTTGGTAATAATTATGGATTTAAAAGAAACTGGGTTGGAAATGCAAATAACACATGATGGCATCGCATACCACGTGTTATAATTAAAATGGTCCATAGGATTGGTTGTCCAGCAAGCAATCAGAAAGTGTCACACCTGCAGGAAGACTATAGGCATTGATACCATTGTAGCGTTGTGAATGTGTAGGGAATAGTAGAGCTTCCGAGAAGAAAATATCATAACAAGCGTATAGAAATCAAAGTCTTAGCTAGTCAAGGCTACTCCATGGGGCCGACTGACTGCAGCCCGACATAGTGTTTCAAAGAAGCTGTGTGCAAGACTCTGAAGACGATATGCAAACTTAACACTGCTGATAATAAACGCGGTCAAGAAAAAAAAAAAGCCTAGACTTTCCAAAAGCGATGTTAAGTACCTAAGGGTGCTTTCTACTTTTCTGGGTGGGGAAACCAAAAGGCAAGGTTTGGCATCAAGAAAAGAAACAATGGGGAGGCCAAAGTTAAGAGAAAGGGCTCTTCACAGATGAATCCAAGTTTGAAATTTTTTAGAAATAATTAACGACAGTTAGTTTCTAAGACGGACCTGAGGGCGGTGTACCAGTCAGCGTACAACGGCTACAGTGAAGCATGAGGGTGGACCAATCCAAGTGTGGGTCTGCATTATTAACGAAGGGTGTTGAATATTTGCATGAAATTTAAGGTATACTGACTGCCGTCAGGTCAGGCAGGTTCTCATTCATCAGGCCATTCTCGCAGGAAGAGATTTCACTGGACAGGAATTCGTTTTCCAACTTGACAGTATCTCCAAGTGGATGTACAGCCAGCGTGGTGTAAAACTATCTGGAACGTAAAGAGGCTGATAGAATACTTACAAAGGAGGCTGTGATTTCATAATTATCTCATATATAAGACGAAGTAGAGCTTTCAATTGATTAAACTGTCATCGATGACCCAACTCTGCGTGCTGTTTTACTTAGCTTTTTCGGGATTTCCTCCTGTCACTGCCATCAGGTAAATTGTCAGCTTGGATAAGTGGTTCAGATTAATACACCTACGAGTGTATGAGTATCGCAAGGAAACTATGGCGAAATTATCCTTTACTCGTCGACCGTCTGATTCCATCTGAATTTTAAGAACACATTAACTTTATGTTTCTTTTATACACACCTTAACCGAGATGCAAGGCAGTGTCACAGTGAACTAAGGTAAGGCACTGTTGAAGTTACTTTACGATGGCTGATACTGCGATTATTTTCCCATGAAAACGATGTATAAATAATTATTTTTGTTCGCACTATGAATGAGTGGAATTGCATTACTATAACGGGATAGGTGCGGTAATCACATTTAAAGAGGTGGTAGTTTCCAAAGTGGTGTATGACGTCATTGAACCGCTCGAAACAGTTCTTACCTTATTTTTGTTTAACATTCACTGTACATTGATTAGTGCAAATATGTTGATAATTTGATTTATTTGTTAAATTCATATCTTCAAATCAAAGTAATATATTGAAAAATAACTTTTTCGCTCTATATATGCGCCAAGAATTTTATATCAGGAATGGCTAGACTAATAATATCAGACCAGAAGTAAAAATAATGGATTTTCGCAATTGTAATACACAATGGACACGATAATTTGTTTAAAAATAAAGTTATTTAATTTTGACGATGCTGTATTTATTTGCAACTAATCATTATATGTTGGTTTCAAATGTTTTTTTCTTGTTTTGTCTGTTTTGACTTTTTTTATTTTTTTACACCTTAAAATATCTCTAGGAATATTCCGCAGGGTAAACTCGTTTGCTTTTTGTGAGAATTTGCTGATATTACTGATGCACCATCAATGCTGAGGGGGAAAAATGTCTGTAAGTAGCACGTAGGATATTGGCGAATGCAGTAGCCGACTGACTGGCAGATGCGCGAGTGAAAAGTAAAAAAAAAACTGCTTTCAGAGAGACTTTCTCAAGTTCGAGAAGAACCATTGCGAGTTCTATGTGATTGAGGTTTTCTCTCATGCCATTTTGGCAGGTCCATCTGCTGCCCTGATGCAGCGATAGTTTGTGTACGGTTTCGAGTGGAAAGGTCTGTCGAGGAGTTACAACCCGGATAATCGATTAGTACATTTCGCTTCGTTTATCACGACCGAAAGCTAGCATGTGAACTAGCCACCGGCATCTACCTGCTCCACATCGACTGGCGTGCACCGGGCCGTAGCCAGGGCGTTAGCAATCGAACAAAATAAGATAAGCGGGTAAATAAAACCATCCGACAGATATCGGCTCAAACAATAGACAGACGTTCATGCCTTGTTCATTGGCGAATATTCAATAGTTCGCCACAGAACATGGCGTCCACCGATCTATTTCGATAAATTTACTGTTGTAATTTAAAAGGAGAACATCATTCAGAAATCTCTCTTTGAGAAGATTCTGGAATTTCCAAAATTCAGAAAAGAATGACTTCGCACAGCAATGTCTAAAAATTTGAGTCGGCTTGAATTTAATCAAACCTTGTGCGATTAAATTTGAAATCATTTACAAGTCCTTATTTATATTATTTCTATAATCTCACTGCACAGCATTTCAAAGTTGTAGTTTCTTTCGCCTAACCTTTATCTAATAAAATCCGGTAATCAACTAACATCAAGCTTACGAAGAAAGGAGATTTAAAACTATGAACCTGTGATTAGGCTGAATCTGCAATGGAGTTTTATGGAAATTTCAAATCGAAGACTTTATAGTTTTTCATTTAAAGCAAAGCAACTAGTAAAACAAAGATTCTTCGTGCAAAAATTGAACGCCATGGAAATACTAAATTTTTTTCCTTCCGATTGTTACTAAATTATTCGCGATACATTTAATATAAACTTTCCGAAATAAAAACAATTAATCTATGCACAGAAATGTTTTACAAGTTTCAGAAAAAATAATAAATAGTAAAATCTCTCACTAAAACAAAATAATTATAAATTTGATATAATTTCAAAAAAAAAAAAACACAAGAAAGGTTTACAAAACGTGTATATAAAGAAATATAAAGGTTTATAATCAATTTTATTTATTGTATAAATTTTAAAAAATCAATATTTTACCAATATCATTATTTTCAAATAAATTTCATTAAATTAAAAGTTTGCATACTTTTCATGACTTAAATGGATGACAAGATAGCTCTCCCGTAAAGGAGAACACAAACACATTTTGTTTGTGACATACGCATAGTGTTATTTGACGTTTAATTGTTCGTCTTGCGTCATTGTACATAAGAGATTTGAAAGATAATCGTTTGTGTGTAATTTTTAGCGTGGTTTCGCTCGATGATGATTTGTATTTGATTGTCAGGATAAGATAATCGTTTGTGCCTCGTTGTTGAGCGTAGGGTTGAATGATAAATTTCTGTGCTTCAGACATGTACCAGATTTTGTGGATTATCACTCTACATTTTTTTTTTTAATATTCTTTAAAACGTGACAGACAAACCCCAAGTTAGCGTTCTCTTAATCGATCAGTTAATGGTCAGAAATGCCAATTATGCGCTTTAATGACTTGTTGAAGGTCTGTGGACAGCGGTCTTTCTGTTAGCTAAAAGCTGCAATCTTAGTAATTAAACAGAGACGTTAACAGAAAGCGGAATCCTTTTCTTTTGTATTAGATAAATAGATAAACATTGGGCTGATCCTTTCTGTCTTTAAATGGAAACACTGTCTTGATCATATGAGATATATAGTAAACTTGCAATTTAGCAGCAAAGTAAAAAAGCAGTTTGTTTTGAGAACTAAAATTGCTGATTCTAAATGCAGATAGCTACGATGTTATTCATTTTTGACAATTTATTCCATATAAATTACTTCTATGGTTTGTGCTGTTATTTGAATTAATAATTTGTTAAATATCGTATTGCAGCTTTTCGGAATAGGTTTTGGGAAGACAAAAAAAAATTAAAAACTGGCGTGGAATTATAGTTTAGCTGATTTTGTGTCATTTGGCCTTTCTGGGCTTAAATACTGTAGATTCTTTAGATATCCTCGTTTGAATTTTTTTGCAGGATATAAATAGTCACAGATAACTGACTGAGTAACAAATATAAGTAGACAAGCAGTCATATAAATAAACTTCGTCAAATTCTTCTTGGGAACTCAGACATCCCAATTGAATGTGAAGCCATAGGAAAGAGTTCTGCGCGCGCGTACGTGTGTTACGACGCTATGATTTCTGACAGAATGGTTTTCTGTCTGATTTAACCAGTTACTAATAAAGTTGCAAATGCTTTCAATATTGGTCAAAAGCCTTCAGAACTGGTAAGCAGCCCCGTAAGGCATTCTGCATATCCTGATGGCACCGAAAGCAGTATCGTAATATTATCGTAGAAAGATTTTTTTTTTTTTTTGTATCTAAGTTTACGTGAAGTAATGGGCGGAACCTTAAGCTGGTGTAAGAATGGGATAAATATGAAGCTATGATCCGCTACTATCTTAACACAATAAAAAAAAACGAACAAAATGATATATTCTGTAAGCATTTTTTAAATGGTCTGATGTCACGTGGTAAACTTGCTATTGAGGAACTTCTGTAGATACACTTGGGAATGATTGTATTTGGAAAGAAAAGAAAGATGACCGAGATCTGATAACACAATTTACTGTAGTACCGATGCCTTATATTTCAGAATTTTTATCTTTAACGACTGATATAAAACACAAAGACTATCTCCACATGCTTTTTATATGACGTCAAATATCGAAGGTATAAATTCATCTAAATATCTCATAAAGTGTTATTTGGTTTCTGCGAAAGTCAAAGATGAGGTAAAGCGATTTTTTTAATTATAATTGTAGCCAACATTTTCAGATATTCGAAAATCCTCTCTCTCTATCTCTCTCTCTCTCTCTCTCTCTCTCTCAAGCTCTCCATCTCTCTCTCCATCTCTCTCGAGTCTCTCACCATCTCTCTCTCCCTCTCTCTCCATCTCTCTCTCTCTCTCTCACCATCTCTCTCTCTCTCCCTCTCTCCCTCCCTCCCTCCCCTACAGATGAAAAATAGCTGTCTATAAGGTAAAGCTGTTTTGAATCCTGCAGCAAAGGACTTTGCTTCGTTTTATCCTAACAGAAACAGAAAACTCTCCTGGTGAAAACACGAAAGTAAATTAAAACTTGTGTATGGCTTTAAATTATATTAGATTCCGTTGTTGGCGACTAAGGGCCGGTAGTCGTTTGAAAAAGGCGGAGAATTATCATTTGGCATGTTTTTTTATATATATAAATGTTCGCATGAGAGATCAAACATCCGTGAGCTGTCAGATCCTTATCAGTGTAATTCTAGCATGGTTAAAAGCAGACGCCTTGATTGGAGTTGTACTGTATTTAACTGAGCTGATCCGATCGGGATGTTTAGGGAGCCAATTGACGAAGAACAGGCTCTGGCCAAGAGAAAATCAAATAAACGATATTTACCGGCTGGCACTTTTTCCCGAACAACTCTCCTTCTCAGCACATTCACTGAAAGATATAAATAAACCAAATCGCTCAGTCTGTGCAGTAAAACGTGGCGGTAGCTTAAGTTGTTAAGCTGGGGTGGTTTTGGTGGCATTGCACCAATACGAAGGCGGTTCTATTGTAATTGTGGTCCCCCGTTAATAAAACTCGTCAAGCGACACGTGACTACGACGTGTCATTCGCTAACAAATAACTTATTTTAATCTGTATTTTCGAAATTCATTAACCCTGACACGATCTAATTTCATGCTAATTTACAGCGAGCCATCTCTGTAAGCGGACTTTTCGCTAGGCAGTAATGTAATCGTGTGCTATGCAACATGATGAGATGGAAAGATATTAAAGACCAGGCCATATTTGTTTGAGATAATTCTACTGTAATTTTGTATAAAGAGTATAGTCATAAAACGATCATCATATAGTTATTTATTTTGTCCATTTTTCATCAGGCACAATCCCTTCTGGCGCCAGGCGCACACGAACGGAAGCCAGCCAAGGTCCATTTCGGTAACCAGCAGCAATTTCGTACTGCAGTTAATCTAGCACTCAAGCCATCCATCAACGGAAACCCGGCGAGGATGAACTGACTGCCTACTAGCAAGCGGAAACTCCACTGGTACAGCCCCTTTCCCCTTTAAATGCAGGTGGAAAGCGGAGTGGTCGGAAGCAATCAGCCTAAAAGGACTAGCAAATGAGAGCGAGAAGGAACTATGCCGTTGGAAGTCGCCAAGCCCGGCGGAATCCTAGCTGGATTCTAACCCTTGCTCTTAGCTACGGTGCCCCGGACTCGATCGCGGGTTCAGAACAAAGAAAACAAAAACAACAACATTACTTGTATTGTAGCCTGTACTGAAAAACAATTTTTAAAAAAAAAAAAAAAAATGAAAGCATTACTGCGCACCAAAACACTTCTTCTCAGAAGTAAGTACACTGACGATGGCGGCGGGGTGGTGGCGGTATGTGATCGATGTTGTGATGTTGGTTCGTTGGAAGTGGTGGGAAAATGGCCGAATTAAGCATCTAAGTTTCACTAAGGATAATCTCGATAACATTTACTGCAATTGCAGTTCAGTTTTCACAGTGAATTATAACCTGCTACGGAAGTCTGGTTTCCAAAAATAACCCAAAAGAAGAGCATTCGCTTTTGTTTAAGAAAAAAAAATAGAAATGTTAAATTTTTTTGTAAAAGAAAAACAAAACAAAAGTCTTCGTGATTTTTTGCTGTAGTCAGAGCGAGCTTGGCTGGAGAGTGGTTAATCCTCCTTTTAAAAATTTCCATGGAGCATTTGACGTTCGCGAATTGTTAGAATTTATGTCCAGTTTTTTGTTGTTGACAACCGAGGCGGATAGAACTCGAAGAGCAAGCATGTGCCCCAAGACGGTTTGGTTAGGGCAGGGATAGGGAGAAAACGTTCGGAATAATTCTGTTGACCGTCATAAAACACGAATCGCAACAGTTTTCTCTGCATATAACGTGACAGGCGATGCAAAGAAGACAGTGGAGCGTGATAGAATAATACTGAAGCGTTGCAGTTCGTTATAATGTACACACAGACAAAATAAACAGAGAGAGAGAGAGAGAGAGAGAGAGAGACACGTATAACAACTCCCGATCTAAGCCTGACAGTAGGTCCGCTTTTCTGTTTTCTATATAAATAATGTAAATGCTTCTTTACACGTACTAACCAAAATAAATAAGAACATTAAATAATGACTGTAAAAAAAACAAAAACAACATTAGATGTGTTTGAAACGAGTAAAAAAAAATAGCTAAGTTCTTTTAGGGAAACAGTAAAAACTTCACAGTTGTTTCGGTCTTCGTCACGCAGTCCAAAACATATTTTCTTTTTTTCTCACGACAGGAAAACAGTTTACTTGCGAAAAGAATTAAACTATTTCACTCCCACCCCAAATACAGTCTCCGTCACTTACAAAATGAATTAAAACATAATAAATTAAATCGTAAAAAAAAAAGTTATCCATTTTTTAAAAATAAAACAACCAGAGAAGATGGTAACAGTCCACTAACAATGATAGAATTTTCCGTACAAAAAAAAAGAATTATACAGAAAAATCCAATTTCTTCTTTTATTCTTCCAGGATTTTTATCAGGGAGTTGCATACAGTTTATTCAATTTAATGCATGATTTTTAGCTAATGAAATATTTAGCAAACTAATACCACCAGTAATTGTGTAAGATGCTACATTTAAACGATGACTTTACAATCTTCAACAATGGACAATTTTACCTACGACCAACTGGCGATGCAGAAGACCTCTGCGATTCGTCGTTAATGACTGACATAAAGAATCAGAAGTTTACATGGTATTTTCATATTAGTTTTGAAACACAATAAATATGACATAAAGATGATATTTTTTTTTTGTTTGTTTCAGCCATCGAAGGTGAAGCAATGATGACACTTCGTCCAATAAAATTATAAATTTTGTAACATCGCATCTTCCCATTTTTCCGTATGAAAACTTTGTTGAGTAAATTCTCATTTTTTTTTTTTATGTGTACGTAGTTTTACTAAAAAAAAATAGTAAATATGAGAAATTTACTTCGGTGAATGAAAGACCCCCCCATCCCGTTGGCATCACCATTTCTAGTTTTCGATTTCGAGATTTCCGTCCCAAACTAACCAACCAACTCGGCTGGGTTAGTGTACACTGATCCCTGCTTACTTATCTGTCTATCGGTTTTTAAGTGAAGTTTGCGCCTCTTAACCGACTGTTTTCATCTGTTAATCATCGGAACTTGTTTATTCGATAAACCAACGTTTAGAGGCATCACGTTCCTCGAACTTGCGCGGTTACTTGCTGCATGTGGGTAATTAAGTGTGAAGATACCGAACCGGTTAGAGCACTGAGCGCTTCCCGATCAATGATAGATTTTTCAGCCGAATGTTTTCCTTGCCAGAGAAAGTAAGAGCGCATCCGCTTTTCCCAAAAATTACGAATAACGGCTTTGTAAACCTTTCTACTTATTCATTTATTTTAAACTGTAGTCAGTTTTCGTGTTAGATCACTTCATTTAAAAGGAAAATTTTAAAACCTGTTATGTTTTTTTTTTTGTTTCACGAATCTGTGAGACAAATAAAAAACGTAATTAAAACTTTTTATCACAAAAGAAAAATCTACAATTGTTATCTTCTTTCCAGAACAGAGTACATAATTATATCAAAACAAACTAACTTCTTTACACGAGGTAATTTTCTCTAGTTTCACATTTAAATAGACTATTTCTATCTTACTATGTTATTTGAGAGCAAAGTATTTAAACAAATGTATTTTATGATGATTTGTAGCAATTTCTCTGTGTCATCTATTGTAATTTTATAATTATTTATATTACAACATATTTATTTTACTTAAGCTCCTGTATGCCACCGGAAGCGCATTTCCATCTCACTTCCTCTTATTGTGTTGACTAAATGTGCATCCAGTTCATCACAAATACAAGTGCTTCTCGCTGGGTAGGGTTGTCTAAATAAAGCAAAACTAATTTGCCATGGGGAGAGAATGAAGGAATTAATGTGATATATACATACGAAGTATGTCGAAAAAGTATCCGACTTTATTTTTTCCCCATGAGAGGTAATGATGTTAGAGAGGCAAAAGTGTGCATAGTGGAGCCTCATGCCTTCATGCGCATGCGTGGTTTTTGGCAGGCTTGCTGGATGCGTCAGTCGCTGTCAGGCAGCCAGCTTGAGAGGTGCTGTACTACTTACTCGTCACATTTTCATTTCGCCCGTGATGACGGAACGTGTGGAGTAACGATCTTGCAGAAAGTTTCGCCAAAAACTTGGAGATACCCAAGCGGAAACAATTCGTAAAATTCAACAGGATTTTGGTGACAATGCCATGGGTATTACCCAAATAGAAGAATGGTACAAGAGGTTCAAAGATGGTGAGTGACCAGCGTTCCGGGAGGCCGTCAACAAGCTGCAATGCAGTTGTTATCGACAAAGAGCGGACCTTGATAATGGAGGATCGTCGTTTGACATTGTGGGAAATTGGTGACGAGGTTGGGATCAGTAAAGATTCTGCACATGCAATTTTAAAGGAGGATTTGGGCTCGCGCAGAGTGGCAGCGAAATTTGTGTCCAATTTGCTTTCTCAGGAACAACAACAACTTCGTCTTGAGGTTGTGCAGGATCTACTGGATACTGCCAACAGGGATCCTGAGTTCCATAATACCGTGATAACTGGAAATGAGAGGTAGGTGTACGGGTACGACCTGGAAACCAAAGCTCAGTCATCACAGTGGAAGCACCCAACGTCAGGTCCGGAGGAAAATCAAGGTGATGCTTTCTGTTTTCTTCGACTACCGAGGCGTTGTGCATCACGAATACGCACCAGAAGGACCAACAGTTACAAAGGAGTACTATCAGGAAGTCCTCCGAGTCTTCGTGATGCAGTTCGGCGCAAGAGACCGGATCTGTGGGCCTCGCAAAACTGGCAGCTGCATCATGACAAGGCCCCGGCTCATTCGTCGCAGTTGATCAAAGGTTTCTTGGCAAAGAATGGCATTTCACTCATTCGCCAGGCTCCCTACTCTCCAGACACGGCTCCTTCTGACTTCTGGTTGTTCCCAAAAATGAAGATGCTACTGAAAGGCTCCAGATTTGAGAGCCGAGAAGACATCATGTGGAATACGACGGCGGAGCTGGGAGCCATTCCGGAAGAAGCATTTCAGACGTGCTTCGAACAGTGGAAGGATCGCTGGGCTAAGTGTGTGGAGGCACAAGGGGCCTACTTCGAAGGGGATTAGCAATTGAACCCCACCAAGTATGTAATTTTTTCCAGCCTAAGGTCGGATACTTTTTTGACAGATTTCATATATAAATTGTAGATGTATTAATTATATTTGTAAACGAAGAACAGAGCCTGGGTGTATATCATTCTACATGGTGCTGTCCGAAAGAAGTTGAACGATGATTTAAGTACTACAATTCTGAATGAACATGAGAACTAGTATCTAGAAATTCTACTGACCACGAAAATGTGATAAAATAACCCTTAGCACACAATTAAACGAATCTATTAGAAACCTAATTGCTTATACCGTGAACATCGCTGCTATAACCCAATGAAACCTTATTTCAGCCCGGCTTCGCTTAAAATCACAGTTTGCCCATGTCAAGGTGCCTTACTGTATTAGTTCGGTGCAACACCCTGCGATGTAATGAATGAAATACTTACAGAACCTAAGAATGAATAAATTCCTTAAAATTCAGATTATACATGTTATTTTTTTTAAGCTACTAAGTCACAGACATGAACCTAAGAATGAATAAATTCCTTAAAATTCAGATTATATATGTTATTTTTTTAAGCTACTAAGTCACAGACATGTTCCGGTGTTTCATAAATGCTTTGTTTAAATCATATACATCCATATTTTCCGAAAAACTTGGCAACTTTTCTAGTAGGTGTACAAAACACATTCTATCTCTTGATAGCCTAAAAAAAATAAGAGATTCGCGCCCCTTTTAACAATAATAATGTTTTCTAAATAGACGATTCGAAATGTTTAGAGTTGTCATGGTGAAGTTTTCACAATTGATACTTAAACACTGTAGCGCCTACGGTTGAGCGTTGAATGAATCATACGTCTCTGTCGTTTCTTCCACTTTTGTGTATTCACCCGATTTCCATCAATAGAAGAAAGTCTTTTAACTGATTTTGAATTAACAATTAATCAGATCGGATTAATGCTTCTTCTATTTTTTTTAAATGCAGGCTGGTTTATATGGCGAATTTGGGAATGTTGGCTAATATCTCACAAGAGCAATAATAATTCAGAAGTTTGTTTTTATGAAAGAGATATTTATTCGTGTCCTGTTGTGGGTTCGTTCTCGCGCACTTTCCTACATTAAAAACGCGAACATTTCTTCAGGGTCCAGTGACGTAACACAATTTCTTTTTTTTTTTTACAGGAAAAATCGATATAAACCGCTTAGTTTCAGCTTGATTTCCGAGTAGCTACTTAAATCCAAAGTATTAACAAAAATTATTGAATGTCTTTCCAAGTACTATTTTTAACAGCGGATTTTTTTCGATTCTTGGATGGCTGTTATTGCGCTCGGGCTGTTTGCGTTAACGAAGCGACTGCGTCGGTGACCGCTCTCTTCACAAACGGGTGGGCGGCCCACAGTTTTTTAACAGTGGAGTCTGTTTGGGGGGGTTACATGCGATAATAATAAATTATAAAATTAAATAAATTATAAATTAGCTTGCTGTCTTGTTTTAGCGATGTCTATGACAAAAAAGGGGGAAGTATAATGAAGAGTCCATCAAGTTTAATTCTACCTTCACTGACAAAATGTCAGGCAGTTCTCAGCAATGATGACTTGAGACCTGGTAGCCTATGGCGACATCTGAGCACCAACCACAAGGAATTGAAAGACAAGCCAACAGATTGTTTTCGCTGCCAAACTTCGATACGGTGAAGCTTGGCACCACAGGAGCTCTTCGTCTGGGTACTGCCCCAAATTGGTGTAAGCATGTCGCGCGAGCTATCATTTCTCATTGCCAGAGTAAAAGAAAGCTCACGCAACTGCAGACACTCTCGTGAAGCTATGATGCTTGGTTAGAGCTGCGAATACTGTGCTCGGTAGCGAAAGCCGGAAAAATCTATCAAAAGTTTCGCTCTCTGATGTCGCTGTAGAGATCGTCGCATTGACGAACTTGCAGAAGACATAGAAACAAAATTTTTTGGAAAAAGTAGAAGTTTCGGTTTTCTTTTCAACTCAGTGCGACGATACCACCCGTAAAACTTAATGCTGTCGTTTTCTTCTTTATTCTCGATTTGTGGATAATGAAGCTGTGAAAGAAGAGAATCTATTCTCAGAAGCACTATAGACCACATTTAAAGGCTCGCAACGTTTTGGCAACAGTTTCTGATTATTTTTTTTCAAGAAAATGGTCTTTCTTTGGAAAAGCTTGTTGGCGTTTGCTCTGACGGTGGCTCCCACAATTCATGAATCTCGCTCTGGGTTCATGACATTGGCCAAAAAATGAATCTAGCCATACCACGGACTCGCTGCATCATCCACAGACGCCTTGGCTGCTAGGACTCTTCCAGATAAAAATGGACAATTTGCTACTGAGATAAAAGTACGTGTCTTAGACTAATTCGAGTGTGCTGTTTTCAAATCTGAAATCAGAATTAACTCAGTGCGTAGAGATTTTTAGTCACAGAAATAGATGGAAATCTAATGTTATATATTTTGAGTTTTCTTTTTAGTACTGTGTACACAGCAGGCTACGCCGGAGAACCACGTGATTTCCTGCTCACGTGTACAAACGTGAATACCGCGCCTCGTGCGCTGTGGTGGAGAAGTTTCAATTGCATGCTGTTCTTCTCCATATTTTGGCCTGGTGGCAGTTGCTCCGTAAGTAATCTATATTTTCGATGTGTTTGGTTTACTTTAATGAGTAAACAATGCTGTTCAGTTTTTCTTATTGAGCTTTTAATACATGAAAAATTATTTTATTTCAGATTAATATGAATAGACGAAGGTGTCTGAACAGTGCAGAATGATTTTGCTATGTACGTGGAAAATTACGCCTCGTAACCAACGGAAAAACACAACCAGTCGTCCAAAGATCGCATACAGGCAAAACTTTGATTCCAAGGTGGGCAAACAAAGACAAGACATAGGCACCCCACACATGTGGCACTGTTTGTACCCCCGGACTGACACAGTGTTTGAATGGGAAACGAACGTCGATGCCATTCGCCGTACAACATGTACCACTAATATGTTCGGAAACAATATTTCTTCCACCACTACACATAAAGCTGGGACTAATGAAGAGCTTTGTAAAGGCAACGAGTGTTGAAGGTGCGGGATTTCTTTATATGAAAGAAAAACTTGGAGCGATTTTAACCGAGGCCAAGTTGAAGGCTGGAATATTTGTCGGACCACAAATTCGTGGTTTATTTTCCGATCCAGTCTTGTTCGAGGGTTAACCACTGGAGCTGGCTGCATGGCGGGCTTTCAAACTGGTAGTCCACAATTTCCTTGGGAACTACAAAGCAGACAAAATGCCGAGTTGGTTCAAGACATGATAAAAGCCGTTGAAGAAATGGGTGGCCGTATGTCGCTGAAGTTGTATTTTCTTCATTCATGCCTGGATTTCTTCCCAGCCAACTTTGGTGCTGTGAGAGATCAACATGGTGAGAGGTTCCACCAACATATGAAGGCAGGGAAGACTCGCTATCACGAGAGATTCGGCTCCCACACGATTGGGAGCAGTTGTCGGTTTCTTCAGAGAGAAACCACTTCTATTCACAAGCGTGAAATCAAGTACTTAAAGCATTTCTGAACAGTTAATGTGTACAATATACAATGTGTTTTGTATTGTGAAATGAATTTATTTTTTGAAGTTTTGCGATGTACTTGATTTATTGGTAAACAAGTAATGAAAATGACATTTTTCTGTAGCTAAAATTCCTGACGGGCTGAGTCAATTCTGACTTCAGATTTGGAATCAGCTGTTTGATTTGATGTAGGACAGCTTACTTTACCTGAGTAGCAGACGAAAAGTTATTTTTGTTGTCCAGTCCAATCTGTGTGCTCCGCTGATCTTGGAAATCAAAGTTGTTAATTTTGTAAACACGAGAGCTTTAAATCCAAGACTTTTGGCAGTTCTTTGTGCAGATTTGGGAGCTGGTCATAAAGTTCTCTTGTTTCACACGGAAGTCCAGGCTGGCTATCGAAAGGAAACATGATGACCAAATTCTACGAACTCAAGCATGAAGTGGAAATTTTTTCTGAAAAGTCAGAAAAAAAGGAAAAATTGTATGGTGCTTTGACCGAAGAAACGTTTCGGCTTTCAATGGCTTTGTGGACATTTTTGACCCTGTCAACAACTCGAATTTGAAGCTGCAAGAAAGAAACGCAAACATAGTCGGCCAGTACGATACAATCAGAGCCTTTATAGAGAACATTCAACTTTGGAAGTGCCAACTTCAATCTGGAAACGTTTGTCATTCCCTCATCTCAACGAATCTTTGCTGATAAAGATCTTGATAAGCATTATCTGGATAAAAAGAACAAAATCATGTCTCATCTGCATTGTCATATTGAGTTCATGCACTATTTTCCAGATGTTATCTTTTCTTAATCCTTTTTGAAAATTGGTGCGAAATCCATTCAACATTAGTGTGGATTCTTTGCCAGACCGTTTGCAAGAAGAAGCAAGCAAATTGAAGTGTGATGCATGCGCAAAGGATAATTTTGAAACCATAAGTTTAGAAGAGTTTTGGATAAAATATCTCCACATTTACACAAAAGTTTAAGAACTGCTGCATTTGATTATTCCATTTTCTTCTACTTATCATTGCGAAGCCGTGTTATCAACTCTCACTGTGTTAAAGACAAAACAGCGCAGTCGCCTGTAAGTGGAAAGTAACTTGCGTTGTGAGCTCTTGCATCCTTCAAATATAATTTTTCTGATCTTGTGAAAGAAAAACAGTAACATCCTTCTCATTAAATCGTTATTTTGTATTATTTGACATTATTTGTTGCTAATTTGAAACTTTTTAATAAAATAAACCAACATTAAATATCTATATGCGTATTCTTAAATAACTGAACCGTTAGATTTATTTCAATTAAAAAATATAGAGGGGATCTTGAAGGTTTGATGAACAAAAAGGGGCCTTATGTCAAAAAGATTGGGAACCACTGATTTAAAGTATTCTAAATAATGTATATAAAGTAATGTACGCTACTGTTCAAATGTTTGTGTTCACCACATGAAATTTCAGTTTTAGTGGACATGAAATATACTAACTACTACGAATAAAACTGAAACAATAAAAGTGTATTTTTAATGTATTTAACAAATTTAATCAAGAAATATATTTTATTACGTTGTATATTTTTTTATTTGTAAAAAATAACCCTTTTTCGCTGAAATTACTGTCTGATAGGTTCTTTGAAGACTCTCAATCAATTTTGTGAAATAATCTTTCGATAGTTCATTTTTAAAGAACAGCCCACGATGTTTGGCTAAAAATGAATACATTTTGGAATTCTGTCTATTTTAGCTCCTACAGTTTCGGTGGAGTTTAAGTCTGTTGTTTATTGTGGCTATTCCATAATAATCAGAATCTCGTCCTGTTGTTTGTTTGTCTTTTTGATAATTCTGACAGACTTTGGAAGTTTGTTTCGGGTTGTTGTCTGCTGTAAAATACGCTTTTGACCAATTTGACGCAAACCTTATCGAATGGCATGCCTCCAGAACATACTGAGATAGCTTTCTTGTTTATAATATTCTTAATTTTATAAGATCGATTTCTCTTTTGCCAGAAAAATGACCAAAAACTATTATATTTTTTCCGTGCTTAAGAGTAGACACGGTGCAATTTTTATTTTTTTCATTTTTCATTCACCCATTCTGCGATGGACATAAGCTATGCGATTGATCTAAATATTTAAAATTTGAGGTTCATTTGTCTATAGTACCTGCATTAATTTATCAGTTGTCATAATTTTGTAATGTTTACCAAGAAAAAAATCTTTTTGCCTTTAAATTTACGCGCCACTTATTTTCCAATTAAATTACTGCTTTCAGCGTCATCTGAAAAGTAAATGCAAATATCGGGTTATTTTTTGTTGCGTCAAACGCAGGAGTTATCTTGGAGCTGGACAAACGTCTGATACGAGAGTCTGTGATTTCAAAAGTAGTGATTTTTTTTATTCTAGATGTGGCTTTCAATCAATCTACCCTTTTTATGGTCAGGGTTGACACCACTCTTTCTGTGGTGCAGTATCGTATAAGCAACACATTTTAATGGCACTTTTAGAGTTTTTGCAATTTATGGCAAAGATATTTATTCGCTGTTCATTTGATAGTTGTCTTCTCTTTTCCATCGCCATTTTTTTATAAACAATTAATTTCAGACTGTTTTTACTACTTTTACTTATTCCGAAATAGAATATTTATCACGTAGTTTAAAATCATTTAAAATAGTTGTAACCATAAATAGAGCAATTTATACATAAGTTAGTTAATTTCCAATGGCAACAAGCTATCATATATTCCAGATGAATTTATACTTTATAAAGGAGAATATTTCTAGATAAAATACTTTATTTATATTGTCCAAAATGTTACACATTATTCTACGATTTACGAATTCATTTGTATTTATTTTGTTATAATACCAAACAAAATGAATATTTAACTATGGAAAGCATTGAGTTAACTATAAACATTCATTTTGTACAATATTCCAAGAAAAAAATAAAATTACTGCAGTGTGCCTGAACTTGTGAGCGGTAATGTACATTTAAAAATTAATCCAGTTAATTATATATGTACACAATATTGGAAGTAATTACGGAAATAGAAAAAAACTGGGTATAAAATGCAAATAATATGTGAAAGAATCGTCGTATCTCATGTGTAAAAATGAAATGCTTCATAATACAGTGATGTGTTGATATATTATACAGTGGTGCAAGTAGTCAAAAATTTCTCCACACTTGCAAAAAAACTATCCAAGTATACACAGTGATATCACTGTAGTGTAGTGAGTGTATGATGAATAGTGTGTCTCCTGGGAGGAAAAATCACATGACAAGCGTGTAGGAATTAAAACCTTAGCTAGTGAAGGCTACTCCATGCGAGAGAAGAAGAAGCTGAATTCAACAGAATACGAAAAAATGGTACCGTTGACAAAAGACGTGGTTGAAGAAGAAAGCTCAAACTTCCCTGAAGTGACGACAGGTACCTTGGAGTACTGCAGGTACGGGTGTTAATGTTACTCTAGGAGAGTAAGATGCCTATTAGCGTGAAGTAAACTTCTCGGATGTGTAGCTTCCCGAAAACCTTTGTCTAAAGGAGGCAATCAAACACTAAGGCTAAAATAGGCAGCAAAGGTGAGACAACGAAATGATTACATTTGAAGATGCTCTTTACAGATAAGCCCGAGTTTTAATTTTTTGGCATTAATCAACGGCAGATTGTTCGATGGCGAATCTGGGTGATATAGCAGTATAATGCTCAACAGCTACGGTCTAACACTAGGCGGGGGTAGATCAGTACAAGTATGGCGCTGCATATCAGCCATAATATCAAAGGTATACTGACTGCCGATAGGTACAGGCAGGTTTTTATCCATCATGCCATTTTCTCAAAAATAACATTTCATTTGGACGGCGGATTCATCTTTAAATGTGACGAGGACCCAAAGTATTCAGCCAATGTGATGAAAAACTATCTGGAACTTATAGAGCCTGAAGGAAGACTGACAAAGGTAGCTTTGCCTGTACACGGTCCGGATATGGATCTCATTGGGCTAAACTACTGAGAAAGTCGATCGGAAACCAAACACTTTCATTGCAATTTTACACTAACAAAATATAACAACGCGCATAGTTTGGAATGTCGACATATGCTTCAAAATGCTTTTAAATGCACTCTGTTTTTGTGCTCGTCTCGAGTTTCACGCGTGATGTTTTTACAATCGATTCCACGCACTATTTCTATTACTGCGCCTGCACGCACCCACATTCGCATAACGCGGTGCCTCTAAAGCTGCTGGGATTCATAGGCTAGATAAAAAAAATTTTTAAATGGGTAAAAACGGTCTACTGTCTTTCCACAAATTACCATCTGAGAATACGATTAACTGCTAGTTGTTTTTTTTTTATTACAATTTTCGCATATTAGTGGAAATCGTGTAAGATGTCTTTTATATTAGCTACAACAATTATTGTTGACGGAACATTTACAGCGAGTTTAAAAAATTCGAGCAGGATCTAATTTAATATTAGATTTCAAATTTTATAAAATGTTATTGTTTTTTTAAAAAAAAAAACATTCTATGGATTTATTAGCAGCAGACTAATCAAAAACGTATAAAAATGAAAAAAAAACTGGCTGTTTAAAATATCTGACAGATTTGCAAGTAGTACATATTATGAAAACAAAAAAATAAATCTGTTATCTTGTTGCTTTTCATGTCATTGGTGCATTTATGTCTCGATGCCGAAAATGATTATACAATGACAGAAAACATGAAACACCACTTTAAACAAAGAGTACGGTAGCCTTTCAATTGCCTGATTCTTTTCCTTTTCTCTACTCTTGAAAGCAAGAGGATAAACAGTTCCACAAACGTGCGCACAGGAAATTTGCAATAGTTTCTCTCTGGCAGAAAATTCCTTCGGGAAAGAACAGCACATACGCAATTATTATAAGACACGTAGGTCCTGACTTTTCTTTCTTTGGAAAGGCGCATGGAAGTTGCTGTCAGATGTGAGAGAATTTATTTAGTATCTTTGTTACTGATGGCTGTTCTTGCACAAATTGTAGAGAATCCTTAGAATACACATAGCATGGTTTTTGAAATGAGATTTTTCGCGTATTTCCAACAAAAATCTTCAGATTTGTTTAAATCTACCTACTCAAATTAATACTGCTTCATTGGCATAATTGGTGATGTTTATATGATACGGACTGAAAATTAGATGCACGATATCAGAAACTATATCAAGAAATAAAACCAACTCATAAGTTGTGATTGTTTATTTATTTGAAATCAATAGCATGCTAAAGTAGAGACAAATCTATTAAATTATTCCATGTTGTATTTCACTGGCGTGAGAATGAGTGCCAATGAAAATACTGCACCCATTAGCAAACGCATATAATAAATCAATAATAATTAGAATAATTACATAGTGAAAGGCACAATTGTACAAACATCAATCAAAAATATCTCATGTAATAAATATCACTTTATTAATGGTATAGTTAAAGGGGATTAGTAACCTAGTGGTTAAGTAAGCTACCATGATCGAAGTCCTGAATTCGATTTCATTTGTGGACCCTGATTGGTTTGGTATACCTACCTTCGTATGATTTCATTCCGCTCTTCTTCACCGGATTGTCTCCAGAGTTTTTTCCGGACACTCTGATTTCCTCCAACATCTATATTGTAGCATTGCTATATTGCCATGAATATGCAATGCATTTTTTGTTAACTTCTTTTTCGATTGGCGAGTCCGTGAACTGATTCTCTCTGACATAACTTGCACAGATCCTCGCTACGTGGATGAGGTCATGACATGGGCTGTTAAATTGTTTGTACAAGGTTTGGCTAATCAATTCACATTCATGGACGACAGTGCAAGGGCTTATTTCGTAACAATAGTCCCAATCCACTTTCAAGAAAACACGAATCAACATCTTCCACGGCCCGCTCGTTTCCCCGACCTAACTTCTGTAGGTCACGTCAGACACGATCTCTCTTCCCGTGGTCCCGGAATCGAACCCTTGACAGAAAAGTGGAGCGTTCTGCTACATGGCCGCTTCGAACGGCTGGTGGACAGTACGAGACGCCGGTGCTGTACTGTAGTTCAGGTCGGTGGCGCCTATCCTCGTTACCAAAGTTTATGTACTTTTAGGGAGGTGGAGTTAGTTGGCTATTCTATGCCGCGATGACATCGCTAAAAAATTTGTCGAGGAGTTTCTACTTTGCACAAAGTTTAGGGTCAATTAGAAATTGTGTGCAGATCCTTTATCATCAATAAATTCGTACAATATATATTCCATTAGCCTTATATTGTTCTGATCAGTGAATGAAACTCTGCTTTGTTGAAATGGTCATTGCATGTATGAGGAAGAGATATGGACTCAGAGTCTATGAGTCATGGATTTATAATGAAGTCAACCGTTAGAAACTCGTTGTGAGAATTTTATAATTGGAAATCACGTTATCACATCGATTTATTTAAAAGTCTAGTTCCACGTTTTTCATTAAAATGATTTGCAAAAGGTTTGATTACAATTAATATTTCAAATGAAATAAATAGAACTTGACGCTATTTGACATCTTTACTCTTCTTTAGAACTATATTTGAAAACGGTGCTTTATTATATTGACAACTTGGTAACGCATAATTGCTTTGCCAAGTATTAAATTATTTCGATTACTTTAGAAAAGATCGATCAGTGCACATTTCTTGCCTCTGAAATAACTCTTCTTGAAACATCCACGCACTCGTGATTTTTTTTCATTACTCTTTGATCTTGCGCTGTAACATATAATTAAAAACAAATGAATCAACACAAATCGCGCCTTTAATAATGGCTAATACTTCAAGAAGATCTATAGAAGGTACACGCTATACAGCAAAAAAAAAATTGCATTGAGAGACCTGTCATACCATCAAAATTACGTTTCATGTTCTCCATATCCATTATCGATGGGTGTTATTCATGATTATCTTATGATTTTCATTAATTTGTTATCGGTTATTGACTTCTATTTGAAGGAAAATAAAACAATAATTGTAATACCCTTCTCCACTCCATTTTCGTATTATTGCTTGGAAAAACATTACTAACCAAGATATCACCTGCACCTCACCTGTGCCTTTAACAGCCGACTGTTCGAAGAGATTTAGATCCATCTAAAACGATCGTAGCCAATTTAACTTAAAAAAAACCAAGGTTCCAATGCTTTGCCATACATCTGTATTCATAAATAAATGAATCAAAAGTTAGTGCATACCTGCTGAATAAATGGCATTCTAATTTGATTTACAGGTGATTATATCTTGACCACTACAGTTTTTTTAAATATCTGTTAATATTACTTCATTAAAACGATCTCGCTTAAGTATTATTGTTTCATACGCCTGTCCTTTCAATAGAAGCAATCTTGGTGAGGAAACAGGATGTCAAGGTTTCCTGAAACCTTATGGCTGAAATCTTCATTTTATATAATAGAAGAAACCTAAATGACTGACGGGTAAAGAAGAGCGAGAAGAGCGCATAGTAGGGAGGTACATACATCGAGCCGAACGGGAATAAAACTCACGCCTTCAGCCTAGTAGACGACCGCTATGCCACAAGTCGACGTACTCTTTAGCCAAATCACCATTTCAAAGAAGAGGAAAAATTCCCTACGTTAACGATGTCCGGTACAAAGGACCCGTGAATATCAAAACAATGATTAATTGAATTTATCACAATAAAAATGCAGTTTTTACTTTATTACACAAGGAAATCTTAGACATTTTCTGTAAGCGTAACTTTTTACCACCGCTGGATAATCAGTTTACTTTTTTGTACATGGTTAGATATATGTATATTAGCATCTGACTTATTAAATATATAAATTAAAAAAAATATTTACAACAAATTAAATCATAACCCTGATCACACAAGACCTCAAATATTCTGAGGTAATTTTCTAATGAATTTTCAATTCGCTACTTTATGGTTTGGTTTAATTACTTAAACTTTCAATTACAAGTTTTAAAAAAAATAATTACGTCTATTCATATCGAATTTTTCTGGATCATCATATTGTATTTTTTATACCTATTTTGAAGTGAAATTTAGGAAAGTAAAGATAATGGGGGGACATCAGAACCCGCGGAACTATTCCCAACACCACGCAAACCTCACACGCAGGTATTTGTATTACCTGTATCCAGGTACCTTTATTATTATCCACAGATATTTGAAAAGCTTCGAATGTTTGAATTCTTTAACCTTTTCCTGAAATTAATGAATTATATAAAAAAATTATTACGTAAAATGTTCATTGTGTGCAATGTCCATTTGAATCAAGTTTATTTAAAGACAGCTTATAGAGTAACCATTAAAAAAGATGTCTAACGAGAATATAAAATCATATATAAATGTCTATTATTCCACCAACTTCGAAATATAATTTACACGGAGGCGCCTCACGATCATTTTTTTTAAATATAAAATGCCCTGCGAAACATTTAAATTGAAAACTATAATTTTCAACTGATCTGCATTATAATTATCGTGTATAACCGGTAATTTATTCCATTTATCCGCACGTTTATTATTTTTTTCCTATCTAACAATATTAAGTTATGCTAAAACTTTAGCTGGTTTATAATTATAGCCCTGAGTATTTATTTATTTTGCAGATATCCAAAACATATGCTTGCTGATCACATTCACGAAAACTTTATGCAAATTACTATAGATTTGGATGCTAAACAAAAGGTGTGCATTTGGACATTTTTCACAAGCTAAAACTTTTGTATATTACTAACAGATACTTGATGCTAGACGTTGTTCTAAGACAGATACTTTTATGTTCGCAGCACCTGGCAGGTATTGACCAATAGGATGGATTACAATAGAACGTCAGTACTGTTATCTCCGTTTTAGATGACTCTTAACGGCTTAAAGCCTGGAAATATTTTGCACAGTATTCTGATGGAAGAAAACCAATTTTGAAAAATAAAAAAAAAAATCTTACTTAGCTCACGGCGGAGGGAAGCACGAGTGATTTACTCGTCTGTGGATAAAACTAACTTGGCTGACTTCTAACGACGAATCGCGTTATTTTGACAGTGAGATGTTTTCTGTTGTCAGGTCGCTCTTCACTGCTGCCGGTTCGTTCCGAGTGCGCATCTAGTGCTCGCCGGGTTCGACCCGTCTCGCCTTGTTAAATGAACACGTGGGCTTGTGACTCTGGAATGCAAACCCCCGAGGAAGGAGCACGTTTTGCTGCGGTCTGGAAATTCGCCAAGTTTTTCTTCCATAGAAGGGCCGGATGCGCGCTCGTGCGTCGCGAGTGGGATATTTTTGCGTGCCCTCTGTGAGGTAAAGCCCCTGAAACCGAACAAAGCGATCTGACCAGTTTGCTTCTGTTTTCAATAGATTCCTTTGCCTCACTGGCTGAATAGCGACCTGTAGAACTGCTCAGACTTCACAGGTGATACCTCATTAAAGCCCCAACGTTCCTAAGATTTATAAATTGAAGATGACCGGATAAATCGGTGGTCTAAATTGGCGGAGTGTTAGATGCGTTATCAGCATTTAAAACGAGAAATCTACTTAATGACCAAGTGTGACCAATAATGACATGCATGCTCTTTTCCCAACTCACATGCAAATGTGTTTGCGTTACCCCCGTTACTCCTTGTGCGAAGCCTAGGTTAGCTGCTCAGCAGTATTCCTTTAAACTACGCTCGATTTGGTTGCACAAATCTGGGTTTAATCCAAGCTCATGTCGGGGGGAACCGGCAATAGTGTTACGCTGTATTACCCTGACCAGTAGATAACCTCTGGCATCGTCCATGAATATTGGCCCAACGGAGGATCTCAAAAATCATAAACAGCGATACATTTAAGAATGTTTTCTTGGTATCCGTTGGCATCTAAAGTTCCAACCTCAAGCTTACAGTTGTACGATATACATCTCACCACTACAAGCAAAGGTTGCAACAATGTTTCTTTCCCCTTTAGCTTATCTCCCGTGTCACCATTAGACAATTACCAGCAGTGCAGAAGAAACCCACCTTTTATTGGACCTCTTTACCCTTGTACAGCTCCTCAAATTCCACCGAAAACGTTGTTTGATACGAGTGTCGCTTTTGTCGATTTAACGACACTGGATGTTCTGCTTTTCGTCTTTTGTGGCAATCAAGATCACGAAGACTTTTGTATAGTTTTCTACAGGTCATTGTGCCGCTTTCTACACTCTGCCAAGTCTTCTTCAAAAGTTATTTTACTGAGACCTCCACCACAAGCCATAAGACGATTGGCGACAATGCTGTGCATTACAGGTCTTTCCAATGAGGAAATCACTGAGATATTCTTTCCAATTAGCTTCCATTTCTGGGATTACCTGAAACGTGTCTGTGCTGTACTTGTCTCTAAGTGTCAATTTTAAATGCAACGTCCTGAATTTATATTGTTTAGCGCAAGAATAGATGATAATATTACACTTCGATCAAAATGTGCCAAAAGACGCGTGTGGGATAAAGAGAGTATGAGCAACACAATGGAAGTTTAGACATTATCTCGTTTAACTTTGAAAATGTTTTGTTGCTTACATTATATTTATGCATTTTATAATTTACCACAATAAATAAAAAAACATGATTAAAATAGATCAATAAATTAGTAGAATTAGGAAAAAAGAAAACGTTAAACCTTATATGCTGGCAGTTCGTACTTTGAAAGGTAGATGTTAATAACTTTGGGTTTATTCTAAAAGACAGCTAAAACACACATGCAAAACATATAAATAATAAATAATATTAAAAAGGAAAAATCAGAATAAAGAAATCATGGTCATTAACTTACTAGGAAAGTGACTGAAACCGTTTCTGATATTTAAGAAGTGCAAATAAAATGCTGAGACCATATAAGCTGTGAAGTGTATCAGTTAGGTAATGAGCAGTGTACACTGTGATTATCTGACCTTCCGCATTTTCAGCATCTTGTGGTAAAGTTGATTAGTTTTTTTTTTCACAAAATTTTAAATATACACATAAAGTTCAATTTTTTTAACTTGATTTTGCCTTTAATGTGAGATTTGTCTATTCAGGTGTCATCTCCGAACACGATCATGCCTCTCTGGTTTTTGCTTGGGGCTTATCTCTGTAGAGGCTCACAGAACTGCCACAGCGGTAAGCGGAAAGGGACTACTAGAACTTCCTCCATTTAGCTGAGGGAAATAACCGGAGTAGATGCAGGGAACTCACACCAAAAGACAGGTAGAGAGACAAGATGCAGAATAAATCGTGATCTGGAAGATCTGCTTTTCGAAAGAGCTAAAAATCATTATATCTGTCTCTGAAGCAGCCGTATGAGTATTCCATTTACTTTAATATAACATATTTCTTATATGGATTTTGTAATTTTTTAGTAAATAATTTTAAAAATTGAACGCTGTGATATGCGGCAGTAATATGATTTTAAAAAGTGTGAATTTTAGTATTCTGAAAGTTTTTTAAGACATATTTATTAATTAATTGTATTGAGGTTAAAGATAGTTTTTTCGACTCACTAAGCTTTTAAATCTAACATTAAGATTCTTTGTTCATCTATACTGATCAAATTTCATAACAACAAAATAATTTCCCCGCAAGATACGGTTCGTTTCTATGTCTGAATTCTGTTCCTTTATTTTTCCGCCTCTGCGAGTTACCGATGGAACTAATGATGATTTACCGGGCTAATTAATGGTAACCCGTGAAATTAGTTTAATTAAAAACATTAAATTTCTTATTAAATCAAAGACTAAGATTTTTTCCCAGTTAATTCATTTAGCAAGAATACATATTTAAAAAAAAAAAATATATATATAAATCAGTTCTATCATCTTTCGATTTCCAAACATAATAATAAACACTTTAAATGCATAGAAGATAGTCTTAGATCACAAGTTACTAGTCGGCTTCTACAGCTATTTGATGAAGCAGCTCCTCTGTTATGAGCTACTGCGTTCGTTGACCAGCTGATGGTCTCGTCTACCTTGGTATTCTTCCACCTTTAATAATACAAGAAAATCATTTTAATCCGCTCTAGGATAACAAGCTGTCATAACGATATGTAGATCCATACAATAGGTGATCTACACACAGATAAATATCGACGCATCTCATTCTCTCGGCTACAAATAAAATTTAGTTACTTTTATGTTATTATTCGCTCCATTTTTATTTTTTGTTTTTGTTTTTCTTTTGCCTTCAGCTGGTTACTTTAGTTTTCGGACCAACAGAATTATTTAGTCGACCTGCGAGTCTATAGCGTAACTGCTGGTTCAGCCTCATTTTGGTGTGCGCCAAGTTCGCTAACTCGCCGGTGGCTTCCTTCGTCACAATCTTCACGCTGTTTTTTCCCAACGTGTCCTCTATAGTTTGTTTGTTTTGTTTTTTTTTTCTTTCTTTTTCCAAACTTAATCAGAACTTAATCTGAATGGTTTTTTTTGTTTTTAAAGGTTGCTAAAATCGAACTGCGTCGAGGATTTTTGTTCCGGTCATTGATACTGACGCGATGTATCTCCACCTAATGAAATAAGAATAATCAGATAAAATAACCTGAACCTCAGCCAACCGAATGGCTTAAACGCGATCATTCTAAATATAAAAGTCTTTTTTTTGTTGTTGTTGTTAATTTTGGTTTTGGTTTAAAATCTCAGCGGGATTAGATAAGATGATGGTTCAAATGCACCAAATGGTAGCTCCACCAGAGCCAGAAAAAGAACGCGCGATCGGCACAACCTCGTCGAGTGAGACTGATGTCAGCATTTCTACTGTCGAAATTATGGTTTACCCTCTAAAAGACAGGCGATGCAGATATCAATGACTGTATCAAAAGAAAGGAAAAAGCAAGAAATTGATTCGGAGAAAGAGATGAATCCGACTTCTACTCCAAAGTAAATTATTTTAACTCAAAAAGAGAGAGTGATATTAATCGGAAAGGAATCAAGAAGTCTAAAGATAAAAGAGTTATTCAGCAGTGTTTTTTTATTTTTTTGAAACCATGGGAAGATTTATTTTTAATATATTTGTGAGGCAAAAACTGCAAATATCACTTCTGATATATCTCTTGAGAAATGGGCAAGATTAGACTTATGGCAGAGCGTCATTGATGAAAAGGAATGCTTCCTGTTAGTATCTCATCGGACCGACTCCTGCTAGTTTGTGTCAGTGCTCTGGGGCTTTCAAAACATTTTCGTTTTATGTGATTGGAGAATTATGGAGCAACTTGTTTGGAAATACAGGATAGCATTGACACTAAGGCAGTCTTAAGAAATTACTAAAGTCAGTGCGCACAATGGATGAGTAAGAAGTTGGGTCTAATGGTTGCAGTTTTTACGGGCTTCATTTGCCGAATACGTGTAATATAAATCCAATAAGAACCACTTTAACCAGTTTGGATATGTGTAAACTAAATTTTGGAGCGATACCTGCGATCCTGAATAAGAACTTTATTGCGTTTCTTTATTTGAAAGTAAATTAAAGTTTTATCGTATTGCTTATGATCGAAGAAGTAATGCACCATTAATCGGCGGGGTACAAGCGGTTTTAGACCATTTTGGTCTTAAATCGGTGCCATTTTTTTGTTGTTGTTGTTACATAAGGACTGAATGGAATTTTGATAAATCCGTGTACTTGTTACAAATGGTAACGCCACAGGTAATAGTTTATCGGATGAACACTTCAGGGGAAAGCAGTGGCGGTAACACGAAAAAACAGATTTTTAACCGCGAATTTTTATTCAGCTGTAACTTGTTCCGTGGAAAACCAAAAGGAACTTCCCAGAGATGTACTATCTCGAAAAGTAAAAGAGAAAGACACTCGTGCCTGGATCGATTACCAATAGGATTCTTGCGAGCTAGAATGAAACCGGCGTAAGATTTCTGTAACAAGCAAACGGACGGGAAAGAACGCATTGTTTTAAACCACAGGCAGAAGTTGATATACATCGCAAACCGCCGTTTGGGAACGGACGCTCAAAGCCACGCCGTTTTGGTGGCGTGCAAAGGTGACGTATTTGCTAGCGGCACGGGGCTGGAAAACGACAGCAGCATGGAGAATCTTTATGCTTGAATGCTGCCCCAAAAAATGTTTTACAAAGTACCCATAAAAAGAAAAAAAAAATGGCGAAAATGGAAAACTTCTATTTTTCAGCGGCAAAATTGTAAGCGATTTTCCTCTCGGTCCGAAACTGATATGTTATACGTAAATGTTTCGCGTAATACCGAATTCTTCGCAAATAATAAATCCATTCGAATTAAAATTGGAATTTCATGATATTCTCGACCTTACCAGTTTTGATAAGAAGAATCTTTTTCTGTTTAATTTAGAAATCATTAGAAAAGAAAGGAATGAGAGAGAGAGTCGATATTGTACCGGTGATAGTACGGAGCTCCAAATGATGGTGATTGCTTACGGATATTGCTGATAGTACGTTTCTTTAGCTGGGAGACATATTTTGTGTGGTTTCGGAATCGTGAGAAACAAAATCCATTAATGAACAAAATAAACTAGCTGGTAGACTGTTATAATGCAGTTTACTTTGGACTTTAATGAATTCCTTAGGGAATTATATGGATCTACACTGGACCAGAATACGGCAGAAAATCAGTATCCTGCATCAAAAATCAAATTACTTTTTTTTTCCTGTCAACGTCTGAGACAGTCGAGAGTAATGTTGGCCGGCTTAAGCGGCTGAGTAGGCGGAGGTAGTAATTAAAATGTTATTACCCAGTCATTGATGAGTTTCTCAAATAGGAGAAAGAGTGATGGAGTCAAGAGAGACAACACCCCTTTAATTTGTAGGCCAGGAGAAGTCGTTTTAGACGGAGTTTAGGTTGCCTTCTTGCAAAAGTAGTTGAAGCCCCTTAATTTGCATTGAAACTGAAATAGATTTTAAAAAAGCAACTTCGTTCATGAGAGCAGAGATGCTACTAGCCATTCTTTGATTCCAAGGCATTACACAAGAGAGCAAGAGCAACACATACCATCATCCTCAAAATCTCTCGCATGCACACGAGCTGGCAGATACAATAACTGAACCTATGTTAATGGCGTATGTAGAAAAAAAAAACAACTTTTAATTTCAATCTAATCTGTATTCTCTCCAGCAGTTGAAATTTACGTAGGAATTTACCTTGTAACAACAAAATAACTTTCTGCAGTCAGTTCCCAGACCGTAACACGTGTAAAGGGGTCAGGAGAAATGCGTTCCCAGATTTTCCAAATATTTCCCTTCTAGTAACCACTTATGCTATTGGTGCTGTTATACTATATAAGCTTACAGAGGCCCGGTGTGTCAGCCTGCTTACAGAGATGCTTGTACGCTGTTTCTCGCTAAGATCGCATAGCACTTGCAAAGTTTCTCTATAGCAGCAATGAATATAATTTGATATAATTGAAAGAGGGAGGGATTTACGTATATTTTACCACGTCAGATGTGCTCGTTGAAGCCCGTGTAGTCCAAACGCCTTACCTAATGTCATTCATAGTTTTGAAGAGACAGGTTCTGTGGTCTGTAAACCATGATCGCACAATATACTCGAAGGCGTTGTTTGCAAAAAAATTAAGTAAGACTCCAATAGAGAATGAAGCAAGCATTAAGTTACAAGGCCTATTCGTCTGTCCCAAGCAAATCGTGTGGACGGTAATGCTAGAAAGCAATAGAGCAGTTTACAGGTGCGATGACTGCAGGAACTGCTTTCTGCTGACCAAGAAAGTGTTTTAACTTTGTCTCGGAAATCTTCATACGTGTTTAAGTTGATGATAATTAGCTTGATAATATTTTATAGAGTGACGAAGATCATTTCCATCCATACGGTGAAGTGAATACCTACTATTGTATTACCTGGAGAGAAAGATGCATTCGGTGAAAGGCTTCATTTATGGTGTGGATTTACCAACACTGTCATTATGTCACTAGCACTGCAGAGAAAGAACTTCGTAATGCTTTCAGTGAACGAATCATCAGTTGGGCACTTCCGAATGTTGGGGCACCAGAGTTATCAGGTCTCGCACCTGTGGATTTCTGGTCATGGCGTTATCCGGAAACATTGGCGCACCATGAATGTCTGCAGATGACTGCTGGTCTAACAGCATTACGTTCTCGCTCTGTCGGCTGTGAGCTGGGTATTGCAGCCTCGGGAAGCTGTTATTGAGAATGGCGGCAGATATTCTATACGCTGATGGTAAAGAGCTAAGCCAGTTCAAAAAGTGCTAATAAAAACCCTTTTTCAGTGAGCTGCTCTTAGTAGCTAAAATTTTTACCGTTTTCTCTTGCAGTTACACGTCGATTTCAGGGAGGAAACGTGTTTAATGGACGTAAGCGGTTCGGCGTGATGCCACATAACGTAAGTGGTCTCGCTGTGGTAAATCTGTGAACCATGGAATACATCTGTCATGAACTTTTTGTGTATGCTTAGCTACTTTCGTTATCGTGTCTCGAGCGAGTTATTTCCTACTGAAATAAATTACTAAAATAATAACAACTGGTATTAAATCTGGTAATTTATCATTGGTTTCAATGCTTGAGCCTTAATTTTCCCCAACTTACATGATCTACGAAACCCTAAATAAGCCAAAAAAATAAATATATAAACATAATGAATAGAATCGGTGCAAACAATGTCATTTTACACTATAAATTCCAGAAATAAATTACCTATATAAAGCCAAGGTTAACAGAACGCCTCCCGCATCTAAAAATGAAGAGTTCTAGTAGGGATTTCTTAACTGCCGGACTCTCTGTGGCGCGGAAGAAGCAACTTCGCTCTTTAATGGATGAATGCGCTTTCTCCACAAAGGTTGTCTCCCCTGTATGGTCTGGCGCACGACACAACTAGCGCTAATTATAGTTTTTAGCTCCTGGTAAATAAACAGCCACAGAACAATAGCATAGCAGAATGGAAGCTTGATAAGTTAAACGAATGAGGGTGTAATTTATAGCCGACCAGTCCTTGGAATGTCAGTGAGATATGCTACCAATGCCCTCACTCTACAACGACGAACGTGCGCTATTTAAACGAGAAGAGACTAAATGTAAATGGCGACACTCGATCTCGTTTATTAAAACTGCTGTCATCTTACAATAATAGTACGAGAACTCTGTTATTGTCAACTTTCGGCGCAGAATAAAACTTTTACAGTGAATTATACTTTTTTTTAAAAAAAAAGTGAAGAATTTGATTCTACGGAATATAGTTGTTTTTTTGGTTTTTTTTTGGTTATTTTTCATAAAAGAACTCAGACACCTCTCACTTGCAAACCTCTAAGTTGTAATGCTCACCTATCGAGTCACCTTGCTGCTTTAAATTGTGTTGCGGATGCTATCCTTTCGTTTGACCGCTAAGAGATTTTATCAACTCGCGGTAAAGATGGAGATCCACCCAACCCGGAACAAACCAATAAATTTACTTATTTTCTTGCCTGCTATTCGTTTGTTGTCATCTGACGCTCCAGACGTACCGCCAAATCTCATTGACTGAGATGTCTCGTCGTAGGATCTTCTTAAAACTGTTTCGTTTTAAAATTGAAATAAGTAGCGACCCCCCTTTTTTTAATATTGTTGTCTAACCCTGACTAATGTCGTCCCAAACTTGTTTACTCTACTGTGCGCGGAACGATAAGCCGAGTAAAGAAATGGGGGATTAGGAACCAGTATGCATGGCCGTCATCAACGTGGCGGATGAAATCCGACTTCGGCTGCAATAATAGTATAATTAAAGGAATGAATCTGTAATGACTTTGCCATTATGAATCGGAAGAAATTTAATTACCTGGGCAGGACGATTAAGACGAAAATCCTTAGACTACCCGGATGGAGTAATGTCAGCCACCATAAATAACGAGTACGCTACCACTACTAACCAAGTGTACACAACAGGAAAATTTGTTTGAAGAAATATGTTTTGTTCCGCATAACAACCACATATTTTTTTTTGCCTAAAAACCTGAATTTGACGTTGGAGTTTGGCTTTTAAAAAAAACAAAACGGTAAATCCATATTATCTACCTGATTTTAGCATATAATTCAAATGTCCATAATGCCACTAGAAATATATTGTTCTTTAACTTTCAGATATATTATTTATATCAATAAAAGGGCTAATTAAATAATAAGGATGTCGTGTAACCTTGAACAGATTAATCTTACATGATTGCGTGTAAGATATACATGCAAAGGGATAGAAAGGCACAATATGAAAGTGCAGTATAAAAATAACAGTTGAGCCTTAAAGCTGAAGCCATCGCTTTTGATACTTTTCCACCAGAACAGCATTACAAATATTAAACTAAATTTGCACATAAAAGCTATTGCAACAAGAACTTAACTCTCCGTTCTTTATCTGTTCCCCCCACCTGATTACAAGTGATCATTCGAAAATAATTTAGAAATAAAGAAAAAATTTTTTTCCATGTCAACGAAATAATGCGTTTGTTTATCTAGTTTACGAAATTTTCATATTAAAATAAGAGAATCTGTGACGCCAAGCACTTCAGCGTTCAATCAGGTTTAAATCTCTCAAAACTTTAATCAGTAATTTTGAGATTTTTCTTAATTTAATCTTTTCTTTGTGGCTGAATTCGAAGATAATCAGCAATAAATGACGATGGGGTCTGGGTTATTAACTGATGTCGTATGGACGGATTTTACAAATAAAATCACTTTTTGTAACAGTAAACGATTGAAGATGTGGAGATCGTCGATGCCAGGAGAATTTGATTTGTTGTTGGATGAAAACAAACTTTTCTGTTTATACCTCGGTGTATTTAAATATTAGCACATAAAGATGTGCTTTCAGTTCCGCGTATTGGCCATTAAAGATGAACAATAGATGACTTTGCGTCTGGATTAGTTGTAAATAACAGCTGGACGCTGTCATTTAGTTTGAGTTGCTCGTCTCGACATTCGAACACCGCTGCGTCGGCACAGGTGAGGGGGGAGAGAGCTTTCCTTTGATCTTTTAGCGAAAACTACATTTTAGTTCTTAAAGTAGATTTAAAAAGAAAAAAGAAAAAAAGTTACTGAGTTACTTAGTACAGGTCAGAAGAAACGTTTCGTCTTTTATTTCTGTCTTGTAAATCAGTTTTCCTTCGTGGCTAATGGCGTCTGCCCGTTCGTCTGAAAGAGACGTCGCCGCGACGGTTTATAACACACACACACACACCAAAGGAAAACTAGTGGAAACGCTGGAGCAAACCTAATTATCTCCAGAGGTGAGATTGCATGATTTCAGACATCGCCAGCAAAAATTAAGGCCAAGAGGCATCGCATAATTTTTCAACTTAGCGACAAGTATTGCGACGCTACGGGATAAAATAGGTCGAGACCTATTGTTGGGATTTGGTTTTGTATTGTCCACAGTTAAAGCCGATAAATAAATCAATTTTGTTAATTTAAGACTCGGTTGAGAAGGAAACTTGATTAAGACAGCGTTAAAAATAAGTGATTTACAGTCGTAAGATTTCTCGGAAATACATTCGATTGTACACGCATTCATTATTGAGGGCGATGTTCCTTGCCTCAGAAATACATAAGTTGGAGATTCTATGATATTGCAGGGCCAGCCAGGGAAACCACATTAGAATATTTTGTAGGATCGATGACAGAAATAAAAATGCGCGCAAGGGGTTATTTTGTTCATACAAAACGTGCTCGAGTGACGATAGGGTTAAGGGTTAGGGTTAAGGGTTAAGGGACTTTCTTATCTTGCTCTAAAAGGTTACGTAGACGTTGTAAGGGATCAGTTTCGCTAATAACGTTTGCGTTATCGCAGATTATCAGAAATTTAAGATCTAACGTCAATCGCGGTTCTTAGAGAACTGCCACACTCCATCGAGCATGGCTGCGGACAACTTTCTTCGTTATAGACTACCCCGTTCGTCTAAAACAAATTACGTAGTGTTTTCGTGATGCTGACATCGACATTTCATCTTTAGTATTTAGCGTCTGATAAATACATTGAAAAGGTGGGGGTTCTCTATAGCATTACTAAAGGGTGTGTAAAGATGAGATGCTGTCTCGCCTCAATGCTTTTGATTTACCGCAAGTCATCTTTGAATTTTACTGGCAGCCCCAGAATTTGGTCCAAATCCCCAGCAAATAATTTGAAACTAACGTTTATGAATTCTTAATACAAAAGTAAAATAATTCCAGAATAATGACTGGGTTTTGGAATTAGCGAGGAAAGAATATTATAGAAACGTCCAAAGAGGATAATTTGCGGGTCATGGAAAAATCCAGGAAAATTACCTACTGCAGTATTTTTTTGTCTCCATTAAGATTTGTCAATTTTTGTTTGTTGTTGATACTGCTATTGTCTTTATTTTTGTATCAACTTCATTTATTTTAATTTAAAAAAAAAGATTTTTAGAATATAAAACATAAATAGTGGAAGAATACCTCATGCAAAACATGAACATTTTAAGACAAATACCCAGTTTATACCCCATTTATAATCAATGAAAAAGATGAGTTAATTATTAATTAAAAATAAAAGAATTGAGTTTCGAGATAATGGAAGCGCATTAGTGCATTATATAGTTATGCAAATTTATTGACAATAATAGCTAAATAAAGACAATTTGGCATGCATTTGTTTATAATTTAGAATGTTCGTTAAATGTCAGTAATCCGAATATCTCCGCATTGGGGTAAATTACCTGATGCTTACATTCTGATTCGAGTTTCTATCAGCCGATAATTTAGAAAATCGTCCTGCTGTTCAATGAACGAAAGCTCCGAATTAGCTTCTGTTTCCGACCGATTAGTTCCGAACCGTTAACTCTCAAATCAATACGGCAGATGACGTAATAAAAAAAAAGATGGAAGACAAGAAAACCACATCGTTTTCCAGAAAAGAAATTCCACTACAAAAACAATATACGTAGCCACTAAAGGTACGATCTTAAAACAATCAGCTTCAGATTTGCTCTTGAACTTTGGCAAACCATTAACTTAATTCCACTCTTAGGCAACTGGAGTTTGTGTTTTTTTTAGAGTTGCGCTGTAGGAACTATTTTCTTGAGTAACCGGCTGACAGAAACCGGTACAGCTCTGTAACACGACACCGCCCCCCTTCATCGATGTGTTTATTTTATTCTGTTTTCAAATTAAATCTTTTTTTTTAAAATTTACCCAAATCGCGCAGCCTCTAAAGCGAAGAAGGTTTTATACGAGTGCGTAATGCAACCGTCAGAGGGAGCAGTACTAATCGCTCACCAATCATTACCTGGCGCTGACAGTCACCTCAGGGTCTAGAATAGAAGTAAAAATGCTTTAAGATGTAGAATCAACAAAATATCTTGTAGTTGCGCTGATGATTAAAAAACACTGATGTGTGGGGAAATCAACAAACTAATACAAATTGACACTGTATAAGTTCTAAGAAACAAATATATATATCACTAAAGGCCTGTAAAAGCGACGACTTTTCCTTTTTATTTATAAATAATACCTGTAAAGAATTAGCGCGCTGTGACTTCAAATACCACCAAATGAAGCATACACCGGATGTTCGAGTGTACTGATGGATAATTACTTGGATAAAGAATTGAATTAATTATGAATTTTTTTAAAAGTTGTATTTGCAGTTATTATCTGGAGTTTATTTTGCGGATTTCATTGAAAAACATTTCTTAGTTAAACATTTGCGTGACTTTGTTGTTATCCTTTTGAAACTGCAGACAGATTAGTACGTGTGTACGTCTATCCGCCATTAGTCTGTTTTCCTTCAGCTCTTTTCAGCAACGGACTCCGCCAACAAGTATTTTCAGTCCTGCTTTTTTTTTTTTTTTTTTTAAAAAAATTTTCAGTAACTTCGAAACGACTCTTTCAGTTTAACCAGCCGAGAAGAAAGGTCTTACGAACAGTTGGACTTTCTTTTTTTGCGTAAACGTTAACTGTAGTACGGTTTATTATTTCCACACAGTTCCGCTTGTCAAAGCCCTAGTAATACTGTATTGAAAATGGTTGCCGTATGACTTTCTCAGGAGTCATTTAACCCTACACAGCCTCAATAATACCTGGGCTTTGTGCAGGTCAAAAATACTTTTGTAAGTGTTTTAATCGGTCTCTTGACATTCCAGATAGCATTCCACGACATTGGTTGCATATTTGAAATCTTTCTCATGTTGGAAGATGAAAACCACCCGATGAGATATTTTCCTGTAAAAATGGCATAATGGATGAAAACCTGCCTTTAACTCTTGGTAATCCATATACCTTCGATTTTATGTAAATCTACGACACCGGGCTGATATGCGACCCTACACTTGTATTAATCTACCTTCATGCTTTACTGTTTGTCGTTGTACACTAGCTGTTATACCGCTTCCAGGTCAGCTTTTGAACAAACTGCTGTTCATTATTGCCAAATAGCTGACACTTAGACTCATCTGTAAAGAGTATCTTCTTCCAGATTTGTTTATTCCGCTGTTCTATTTCTGATGTCCATTTCAGCTTTGCTGTTTGGCTGTCTTTTTTTCAGCAAAGGTTTTCAGGCAGCCAGCTACCCATCCACTGAGACTTACCTTAGGCTAACGAGTATCTTACTGTTCTAGAAGTAATATTAACTCCCCTCCTTCAGCTAGGCCATTCATAAAAAAAATCTCTATTGGCTTATCGTCTATAATCTAGGGAGCGTGATCTGATAGACTTAGCGACACTCTTGGAGAGTTTGATGTTTCTTTCTCGGTTGTGTCTGTTGAACAGTACCAGTTTCGCGCAGTTTTCTCAGAGTCTTCCATAAAGCTCCTTCTGAAACGTAAAGTTGGAGATGCAATCTGCCAAATGGAGTAGCCATCAATAGGTAACATTTTGGTTTCTATACACCATGTCAGGTGATATTTCCCTTCCAAAAGTCAAAATATTTGCAATACGTTCACCACATTATAATGACATCACTACCGATACTTTTATAGTTCTTCAGGTGTGGCAATTTCTGTTGCTTGCATGACAACCAATCACAGTCTACGATACCAACATATGACTGTACTATGGAACATTCTATTTTTACACACGAGATGCGGTTGTATCACGTGTTATTTGCAATGTATACTCAATTTTCACTGCTTCCATCATCAGTTCCACTACTGTGTTTCACAAGAAAAGTCCAAGTAAATGAAAATCTCGCGCACATTCACGCTTTAATCGAATCAAAACTTTCTGCCAGAATAGAAATGGGATCCGCCTGATTTTTTTGCACTTTTAAAACGACAGAGATGATAGCAAGATTAAGTGCAACATTCCGCGAACCGCTCCTGGTCCCGCTGCGATTGTGGGGGCAACGATCTAGAGACCAGAGGAGAAACATTAAAACCAGCTGTTCGGAAATACTATATTGTACAGAGTGTAAACAGCTCGCAGACACTGATTGCCTACCTAGTCTAGCATGCAAATTTCTTCCACCTGATCGATTTTCAGATGAGTTCTAAAGGGGTAAACCTCTGTGAACTGCTACTTCATCATTGAATCTAGGTTCAAAATTAATCAGATATCATGTTGTTTATTTGCATGAGTCTGCAGAGATAGAAAAAAGACTGAATTTTAGAATAAAGTTTGACAGAAATTGGAAAACAAAAATCGCAGCAGAATTGAGAACGAAATGAAGAATTTAAACGAATTGTTAAAGGAATTTTTTTTTAAAAAAATCTGAAACCACATTTATATTTATTTATATACTATGCATTTCTTGACTTTAATTATTTGCATCTTTTTTGACAAATGGTTCCAGCTTCGTGGTGCAAATTAACAACAAACAAAATTAAAGAGAAAACATTCGTACATAGCTGCCGAATTATCGCAGTATGAAACTTCCTGGAGTATGGGGCTGTGTAAAGGGGGGGTGCACACTGTTCGGTTTCTTGGATTCTCCTTGCCTTGTACCAGCTTTGTTTGTGCGAAGTGATTCCAACCTAAATTTTTTCCCCTCTCCCACGCAGCCTCTTTCGACATCTAAGTCAACACTCGTGGCTGCCCGGTCGACCAGCACCAAATACGAATTGCTTATAAATTCGTACTGACCTTTCGTTAGATTTCGGACCGTGGAATCAAGTCCTGACCAAACCGATAGCAGCAAGCTGGTTAAGTTTGGTAAATCTTTCGTCTGAAGATTAAACCTGTACAATGGATGCCAAATCGTTTTTACTTCATCTTTAATTACTGCCAAGAAGCGAAAGGACATCTTTTAGTGAAGTTTGCATGACACTAGATATAAAATGCTGTCAAGAAAATAAGGACTTTAAGGAATGTGAAGACTACTTACCCTTTTATCTCGGTTCTCTGCTGCTGCTGTTGAATTCTTTGAATTCGAAGGCCTGGGGAAGATTTAACGTCGATTCGGGTAACTGTCAGGCAACCACTGTAAAAATTATAAGTATATTTATCAGAATTTTGCTTAAGATTCAATGCCACCATTTTTATTTAATCTATTTGTCCAAACTTCAATAAAATGTTTTAAGAATATTTACTAACTGGGGAGTAATTAACAGAACTTGATAACTAACTTTTTACAGCTCCATGATTATCGACAGAGCTATTTAAATTAAAGTTAATTTTTTAAAAAAAATAAACAGACAAAATATGCAAATGTAGTCATCATTTAGCTACCACATTACAGCGTATACTTATTTGTTAAACAAATGTCTGCTTAGATTTATAAAAGAAATTTTGATGCAGTTAATAAAAAAATAGCATGAAAGATATCAGAACTGCACCGTGGGTTGTTTCCTAATAGGGCTTTCGGGAAATTTCCTGCATAAGAGAGAATTTGATTGTAAAAGATTAAAAAAAAAAAAAAAACAAAACTGCGTTGTATTTCTCCGCACATTTTACGATTTTCTCTATGATTGAATTAATTTTGTAATGAGAGAGAGAGAGAGAGAGAGAGAGAGAGAGAGAGAGAGAGAGAGAGAGAGAGAGAGAGAGAGAGAGAGAGAGAGAGAGAGAGAGAGAGAGATGGATAGAGAGAGAGCCAGAGAGAGAGAGAGAGACAGAGGGAGAGAGAGAGAGAGAGAGAGAGAGAGAAGAGAGAGAGAGAGAGGAAGATGGATAGAGGAGAGCCAGAGAGAGAGAGAGGAGAGACAGAGAGAGAGAGAGATGGATAGAGAGAGAGCCAGAGAGAGAGAGAGAGTAATAAATAATAATTTTATAATAATTATATAAGTAGAGTTTTACTTTTTTCTTAAGAATATAGGCTATTTTTAAAGTAGATGGCTATCTTAATTTGATATTTTAAAGTCTTTCTTTGTTTTTTTCTTTATAACGCACCCTCATGCCGTGTGATGTTACTGAACGGACAAGAATGGCTGTGACTCTGGGTTGTAACTGACCAACAGAATATTTCTGGAAAGCGAAACAAGAGATTAGCTCCTACTGAAGACATTTTAGCGCACAAGAAAATGCCAATCTCAGCCTGCTTCGAGGTGCTATGCGGTTAAGCTACTTTTACGTGATCCAAGCAGTTTATCGTATTAATCAAAACAAAGGAAATCGACAATTAAGCGAGTTTCTTATTTTACGTCCGATTAAAACTGAAAAAAAATTATATTTGTTGCTCCAGTCTTCATTTCCAATGCTTTCAAAGACGTCGCTATATCCACCATTATCATTACTGGAAGAATTAATCCGCGTGTCTTTTTTTCTTAGTGATTATGAATCTGATAATTGGAAGGAAAGTGTCTTTCTCTAAATAAATATGTGTACTTTCTGTGATTTCTAGTTATATAAATATGTTCTTCTTTAACACGGACTATCATTGTAATTCTAAGTATGAATGGCTTGATTTTAAAATCGTCAGTTATTCTTTTTTTGTTAATATACTTGCATCGAATCGAGCATGCTAGATTATCTGTAATTCGTTGTTGTTATTGTTTTTCTGAAAGCCGGTGTTCCGCCAACCGAAATCTATCGTTGAAGAATCTGTGGAAACCCGTATAGCGCAAAGAATGTAAGACCGAGTGAGTCTGGGAGGGGGGGGGGTTAAAAATGACCGAACATCAGCAGTAGACGAAAATCGACTAGGACTCCAGCGGTGGTATAGGTTGCAGAATGACAATGGGAAACAACGCAGGTGTTCGAAGGACCATCGAAGCCTTGGTCAGACTGCACTTGGGATTTCTAATACACCCTCCATAAATACAGATCTTGTCTGATACGATTTTTATTTGTTTTCTATTTATACCACCAAATGCGCCCCGAAATTGAGGATTTGCCAGTTGTCTAGAGGTCCACCTGTTGGTACAAATGCGGTAGGGAAAGTAACCAAAGATCTTCTATCGGGACAATATTAAAAAAAAAAACACTCACACACACACACAAACTTGTGACCGTTTGACTATGTAAGTGTAAAACAAGGAGATTTTGTAGAGGAATTATCCAGTCCAATAAATTATAATTGGTCACTTGTTTTATTTATGAATTTCGTTTACCATCTGAAACGTCTCCGTATGGATGTATGTATGTTTAATTAGCGAGATAAAGTGTGTAGTCGATTTTAATTACCATATATAATCGTTTGTTGCGCGAGATAAATTTTAAATGAAACGCAGGTCCTTGATCAGTTGCTCTAGACCAGCTAAATATAAGATATCGCATTTGGAGATAAGCTTCATTTGCACTTACGGCACTGATTGTGGATTCCTGAATGCAATTATTTTTACAAGCGATACAATATAGAAAACAGTTACGATGAACTATAACTTTCAATACACAACAAAACCTTTCATAATAACCTCCCTAGATAGTCTGTAGTTAATTCCAAAAAATTATGGGCAGTAATAAGTATTTTGTATACGGACTTCACATAAAGAAATAACCCCAATTATTAAAACAAAAACACTTTATTCTGAAATCATAAATCGTTAATAAAGTTTGAGTGGAAGCATTACTTTGTGGTGCAATCCTTTTGTCTCACAAGAGACAGCATCGCGCCGACAGGGTACAGATGATCAACAATTCTGGACTCAGAATTTGTATTTGGGAACTTGCGGTACGCATTTGCCCTGATTGGTGAAGGAGACACACACACTCACACACACACACACACACACACACGCACACATATACGTCCTTTCACCGTCTTAGCCATTGCCCAATTATCCGCCCCTTTTTAAAATGCCACTTGTTTTTGTAAAAAAAAACAAACCCTGTTCGATATGTATGGCTGTCTGCTGATCACAGCGTTATTTTACCTGCTGAATCAATCATGTGAATGGTCTATGCAAATCCCGGTGGTGTCTGCTTTTTGCATTGAGTCTCTATATGCGAAAATGACTTATACTTTTCTACAAGAATACATATTTGTGCGGCGCATTGCTGAACACACAAGATAATAGATGATGCTTGCCTTGCTCTTAAATAACTGACAGAAGAAACCCGAAGACAAATCTGTTGAAAAATAAATGAAAGTGGGCTTTTCTCACGATCATATACATATAACAGCTGATATAATTTGCAAAATCAAGTGCAGTGATTTTCCGTTATTTATTCAAAATGAAGCTTTAAGAAAGTCGAAGCTTTGCGTGTCGCTTTCTTAAAGGAAACACTTTGAAATCTCGCTATATACTAAAGAAAAAGAAAACTGTATATTTAATAAACAATCGTTATTATTTTGATCTTAATTCCATCTTTGCACATTCTTGTAAAAAAAAAACGTTGAGTGCAACAGCAAAGTAATTAATCTCATCCTGTATCAGGCTAAACGGAATTTTTTTCTCTTTGAACTGGATCATAATAGCATATACTTCTTATGATGTCGGTGAGTCCTTATTTTCCAGAACTCTGAAGCATTTGTGATAAATAAATACATTATTGTGTATAGATCTGGCATAAGTACTAGGGTCCTCAGTGAAAAATTATACAAAAGGCCACCTGATTTCTGTTATCCAAAAGAATTATATTAGTTCGTCAGCTTTAAATATTAATGTAAATAGTGACATAATTTTTCGTTTTTCTTTCTTTTTTCAAACTTTTTCGTTTAAAAAAATCTAATCCTACAAAAAAAATAATAAAGAACTTAAAATAATTATTACACATGTTTTGATTTGAATATTAATAATAATATCTTGTTTGAAATGCACAAATAATAATAATAATGAGTCTTCAGTTTAGCAAAACAATTAACGTGACGAAAAATTTATACGCGATTTTTGAATTTCTATTCCATATAAAGAGGCAGTACATTTCAGAAGTTCCAAACAAGTATACACTGCCAATAAAAAAGAAAAACAAACTTTACTTGCTTTTAATAGTTTTTCGTTTTGCGGAAGATAATCCGCTTTTGCGCTTTGCGAAAGCGATTGAGGAGAATTTTGTTTTCAGAAACCTAAGTTACCTATTGCAATCTAATAACACATAACATCATGACGAAGGATTTCTGCGCACCTGATTGCTTCTGCGGCCAGAAAGGGTCAACACTTCAGGAAAGTCGTGTTTTTTTTTTTGTTACCTCTCTCAAAGAGACACTCTGTATTTAAATCACAAGTTCTTCGCACCTTAAAATTTCCAGGCAGCCCAGAATCTATATTCAAGAAACGATATTGAGATAATGGTAACTGTCTCTTCTATCGCTGATGAAAAGAAATACACTTCATAAATGCACTTTGTGTAAATGTTTTGCGAAAGTGAATTAAAAGGCCCGAAACCAGAACGTTATAGACAATAAACTTTCTTACCCATCTTTCAAAAATAAATCTATCATAAATATTAAAGTTTTAATACTACAATTTAGAAATCTGTTTTAAAAATGATATTTTTATACATTAAAGCGTTAAAAATATTTTTTTAGTCTTTTTTTTATTTTAGATCTTATTCGTGTTGTAGCGAAACTCATAAGAATTCTAAGATTACGCAGCCCTATTCATAATTACGCTTTTGTCTCTACAAAAAAATTAATAAATAAAGAAAGAGAAAACACAAAAGAAATGTATTTTAATATTGCTTACTTGTTACTAGAAGTAAGGAATTTTACGACAGATATTAAGGGCTTACATTATGAGAGCGATCTGTTTAAAAACTTACTGAAGGAGGTGATATTTAATTATTTAAAATGTCTGATTATTCAAAACTAATCTTATTAATGCTATCAATCCAGAATTTATTTAAATAGTCTCTATGAAAATAATTTTGTTTTAACTGAAATTGATCTGGTACAGTAAAGATAATTATACTGATTTTATTTCAAGAGAATATATATTTAAAGTTTAACTAAGGTTTGTTAGTTAACTTTATTAAGGGCATCTTTTAAAAATTTTTCAGCTGTTTTGCAGATCAAAGTCACTGTCATAAAACGGTCATATTCTGCAAAGTCGATTTCATGGCAATGTGATTGTTGATTACCAATGAATGCGCGTGCATCAATGATTTATAAAATTACAATGCTTGTCAGAAAATGTAAGACATTGAAGGATTAAGTCAGTCAAGCATCAAGACAACAGGTACAGATTCTTCTTTTGCAAATTTGCAACAAGTAGTTAAAAGTTGGAATAATTTAATTCCTGGCTCAACGTGTTAACTTGTGAGCACGTGGTGGTGGAAAAACCGTTTTAATTTGTTACATTTTCCCAGAGCTGTTCATTCATTGCCAACTTACTTAAAAATAATTATGTCGACTTCGGTAAATTCTTTTTTGATCTCGATCAAAGAGATTACTATTAGACTGCCTATTTACAGTCTAAACATTACTTTTCTGTTCTTTATCCTAGTCTGACAGTCTCTCGCAATGATATTTATTATGAGGTATGGAGAACCAGGAAAAACTCGGCTATCTGATGGAGATAAAAATTGTACAGGATATTGATTTACATTTAAAGTAACCAACAAAACCACGAAACAATAGGAGAATTGCAGCTTACAGGGAGGAGCTCATCAGACTCTATTATTATTAGTGTGATAAAAGACTACAGGAGACTGATTTATATTTAAAGTAAACAACAAAAACACGAAACAAAAGAAGAATTGCATCTTACAGGCAGGAATTCATCAGACTCTATCATAATTAATGTCATCTGTGTAATGGAAATGTCCTTTAATCAGATATACAGCCTGAAGATCATTATAGAAAATTCTTTTATTGAATGTGCACGTATGACTTGTCAGTCGATGAAAAGAAGTCGATTTGATGCGTGTGGTCACGCTACACTGAAGATGAGAATAAACATAAACCTGTTTTAAAAGTACAGGGTTTTACGCACGCACACACACACGTAGTCGCCGAGCCAGCTTACGGTATTTAAAGAAAATATAAATTTAACAAATTACCAAAATTTTGTTTTAAGCAGCACTTTCTACTGCTCTCGACGTTAGCGTCTTCGGTCTCGTTCTAGCTCGAGGCTGAAAAATAACATGGAGCTATTCCTAGTTAGCGGTTCGTTCAGCACTGTTTCTCGTGCGAGGAGGAAAAGTTGGAGATCCACAAGCTCAAAAACTGAAACTTGCACCAAGAGGTAGCGTATGCTTTGAATGAGCACCATGTGCGCGGAAAGGTGTGACGGGCACTGACTTTGTTAAAAGGCCGCTAGGAGCGCTGACAGACTGACTGGAAAAGTGTACTTTAGTATGCGAAAAGTATCACGAGAGAAAAGAAGTTCGCTTAGCAGAATGGCTGCTCAGATGCCAAGATGTGCGGGCATTGCTGTTCACTTTCTGAATATCCGGATGCATCGTTTCAGCTTCTCGTCAACCATTTCAGTGACAAATTGCGATTAACTAAAATAACCTCTTTTAAAGTGGTTAAACAATTCCCTAATGCGGAGTTGGATGAGAGTTGACCAATTACGGAAGAACTCCACCGTAGCTGCAGTTGTCAGAAAGGCTTCAGAATATAGGAATATGGCTAAAATTTGTGTTTTCCGAATTTGAAAGAGTTTTTAACTGAACCCTTTGTAAAATATCTGATTTTAGTCAAGAAAATTACTAAAATCCTGCAAAGAATGGTTTAATATATGCGTCATTCAGGGATCTCGACACACAGAGTACTTACTTTTAGCAACTCATTTTAAAAATGCTAGAATTTCCCTGAAGCCCGTTTCTGAGGTTTTGTTGTTTATTAGTATAGACAACGCAATGACTGCAGAGACCTTCGTGTGGCATCCTAATTGACGTCTGATGAGAAAATGGTTAAAATTCTGCAAGTATAATTGCGGCCTTTGAGCCGAAAGACTTAAGCGGCGAGCACTTGTGTTTCAAGCGAACATTGGTGGCCAAGAGGATTTTAGAGACATGACTTTGTTCCAGTGATGTGAGCACGTTATCTCCCCCCCCGCTGTTGTTTAGTACTTGTTGGACACAAGGAGTGCAGAGTTATCGGCCCGTCACTGCGTCTCGACCCCGCAGCATTTTCATACGAGCAAAGAAAAGCCTATTGTAAAGTTTAAATCTATTTTTTTTTTTTTTTTTTTACAAAATGTCAGCTTTTATTCCTGTAACTGATTTAAATTATCAACAACAATTGGCTGGCTGCTTTTGTTTCTGGTATACATGTCCGGACGGTTGATACTAATCTAACTGAAACGATAGATTCGTAAACGGCACTACTGGCATTTCTCGTGCGATGTTCTACGACTGCTGTTAAGCGTTACCAATTATCCCTTAACGACGAACTAAAATAAACGAGTGCTGATGACAGTAACTACCTACCTACCTTTCCAGGTTACATTTATTAAAATAGAAACAACAAAAAAGTGAACCAAGATGGAATGCCCTGCTTCAAATTACTTTGAAAGATAAATGTCTGAAATATAATTTATGTCCCTATACGATAAATTAATTGCATGTTATTTTATACTGCTTCTAAATGTAGGAAATTTAAATCGCTAACTCCTTAATGCATTAGTGGAGAAATGATTTATTTAAGCTTTAAAATCAAGGGTTAATTGCAAAAGTTGAAAACGAAAAGTGAACCATCTTTCGGTGAAAGATGATGGCATAACAGGTGAAAGAAGATTAATGCAGATACGACTGGAACCTGTTCAAAGGTTTCCATGATTAATAGTTGTTGCGGTAATCGAATCCTGCCAAAGAACCCAGAGCATAAAATGGAAAATCCAAACGAAAGAACAGTGAGCATTCTTGGTGTTGTTTTCTGAAAAATGCAGATAAATGATGTCTAAAGAAATGTCATCGTTTGTAATTTATTTATTTTTTTTTTAAATGTACAATTCGGTTTATTAAAAAGAAGCGAAATCACTGAATGAGACGTCAGGTTTTTATACGTGACGTGATCAACTTTGTACTGGTATTCGAAGACACGATACGAATCCAAACAGTGCGCGATCAACCAAGTCCGCTGTCGAGAACGAATGGGGCTCAAGCCCCTTTTGTTTTTATCTATCTGATCGCGGTAAAAATAAATTTGATAAAACTTCTGAACTGCTCAGAAACATCGGCTATTCCGTTCCTCCCTCTAAATCGGGAGGACAACAGATTCCGTCAACCCTTTTAATATTCACCACAACCTCCTCTATACGACTGGCCTGATGGTGGGGCAAAGCCGTGTTGTTTTCGACATCGCACGCACACCGGAGCCGCAGCGCTACAGAGGGAGGGTGGAGACGGAACTTAACTTCTGCTGCTGTCGATGAGCTGGCGGTAAACACTCAACATCCTTGCTCCTCCGACTAGGCAGATACGTCATTTCGTGTTGTAGCGAGAGAGGTCAGGTCTGCACCTCGTAGAAGCTAATTAACGTTTGGCATCCGCATCGAAACATTACACGAGAATGGGGGGGTGAGAGATGGATAAAGAATGAAACCAGACACAACCTGTTTCTAAAACAGAAGTCTGCTGTAGACGAGAGACGATGATTGACTTTTATCCCACGCATCCAAATACAGAAAAATATATCAGTCGTTGATGTTGTTGCTTTTCTTTTCTAAATGTAACGCAATGAACAGTTCCTCATTTAACTCATAATTAGATATTAAAGTAAAAAATGCTTTTGAAGTTTTTTTTTTTAAAAAAAAAACATTTTCACATCTTTACAGTAATTTGGATTGGACTCAGTATTCAGTGAATGCCAATAAATCAGTGCTGTGATTCTGCGGGAAATGTTACTATAATTGTTTTAATAACGTCTTCATAAAACATCTGGTAAGTAAATAATCGGAAAAATATTATTATATTATATAGATTTTAAAATGTTCTTTTTCAGCAACGACATTATGCATTTTTTAAAACAGATTTCGTAGTATGTGCAGTATAACTATGATGGGATACTGATCATTAAAGTGAAATTTGCGTCTTAATTTTGTTGCTCAGTTTGATTTTTGTTTCCAGATGTATCCCTATATTTTTGGATGCTGCTGTAGTTTTTTTTTTTTTAATTATTAGCATGCTTAAGTTATACGGGAATTTATGAAAAGAAAAATAATAAATACGATTTGTGTGTGTGTGTGTTGTGTGTGTGCGTGTGTGTGTAGCTCCTTGGTAAAAACAACCGGAAGTAAATCGGCTCTCTTTCATCTTTCACGTAGATCGATCACTTCATTGAGACAACACCTATCTTCTGTCTTGTATCTTTGCTGTCTTAAAACTACTTGACGATCAGTCGATTACCTCAGAAAAGGCGCCAGTCCAGGCCCGAGAGCTTGAAGTGTTAGGTCGGTTGGCCATTAACAGCTGGCTCGAATAAGATTTAGCTTTTCGGTATGAAACTAATCAGAGAAGAGGATTCTTTTTTCGGTTCTCCAACAGCTCGACTGCCAGACTTTTATGAAAACAGACCATAAAGCGTGATGTTTAGTGTAAAATACAGACGGTATCTGCGCTCTCCTTGAAATATCTCTTCTCTGTTTGCTTTAAACTTCATTAAGGTATCACTGTAATAAGAAAAGAGGCTTCTCTAATAGCAAGGCGACTAAAATGAAATTTTAATAGCCATTATACAATTTATACTTTTCAAATACATGCCAGATTCGATGATAAGTTAACAGAAATCTAGATTTAAAGTTGATGCTTCAAGAAATATTTATTAGTGAGCCAGAATGATAAAAGTATAATTCGCATTAATGTTGACTATGTACTGTCTACTAAAATCAGCGTTAGCCGGCTATTTGCATGTGATATTATGGCGGGTCTATATTCTCGCGTTTTACCGAAGTATCATACGGAATAACGAAGACGGTCGAAAATTGTTGAGGTAATTTATCAAACGTCTTAAGAATGTATGAGCTAAGTTGACAGTTTCTTTAGGTTCGAGACATTTTTTTTATTTTTTTTTTTACAATGAAACGAAAAAGCAGATTTTATAACAACACGAAAATGCGCAAAACTTTCTTTTCCATGTCTAAATCTGCCACCGTGATCTTGGTATAATGTGCATTATACGCACGAAGGCTCCAGGGATGCCATTCTGGTCTTTGGCCGGCGCCTGACGTCAGATATCCGACACAAGCGTCGTTCCGTCTCATTTCACGTATTCTATGGGAGAGATCTGGTGAAACCGTCGACCAGGTAGATTTGGAATTTTCTTTTGTTGTATAGAGTACGACTCTGGCTACGTGCGATTTCGGGTTGTTATGCCGCTTAATGGTACGGGAAGACCGACGATGTAAGACGGGGACAACATCAGACTGCGACACATCCCTATCTCGTACAGCCATCAAATTGTCGGAAACGATGTCGAGTCGTGTTTCGTGCGTTTCCATGATATCCCATAAGACAGCCTTCGATTAATCAATTCCTTTTAAGATATGGATAGGGTGTACCGATAGTTTTGATGCCGGTATACCCATTTGTAGCCAGCCCTTCCCTAAATGTCCAACCGCATCGCTGACGTTATTCACTCAGCACAATGGAATTGGGTAAGAACGGGGATGTCTAGCAGCTCGTCTGGGACGTACTTTGCGTTCATAGAAACGATTCAAAACCGTCCTACATACCGCAGTCTGGGGATAATCCTCTCTTTTCCCGTTGCAAGAAGGAATCGATTGCAAGGTGCACGTTTGGGGAAAAGTGGTCTTGTCGAGATTTTGCGCGTGACGCGAAGTCGTCCCCTTTTTCGATAAAGACGGTATGACGGTAAGTCTTTGACAACGGCATCAGAACCATAGCAAAACGTTTGGCTGTAGGTCCTTCAGAATCTGGCACAGGTACTGAGTTACGACACCTTGGCCTTGAAGGCCGTCAACTGCTATCCTCAAGAGTTGGTCAAAACCAAAATCTGTACCATTAGCATCAATTCGGTGTTCATTCAATGGCTGGGTGTTTAAACAAATAAAATTTCTGTTTTCCAAATTTATATAAAAGCCAGTTTTTTTTGTCCTCTCGCAGCGCTGAGTACCAGAGCTGGTTTCAATTTTTTAAAAAAAAATTAAACTTTAGTTTACTTTAAGCAAAATGAAAACATGAGATTAATCAACCCTAATTTTTATTCACGTCTCCTGAGAATGGACTACTTGGTGTCGGGTGTAAGGTAGTCGCATGTAACATGTGCAAACAACGATTTGAGACTACAGAAGTCGACTCTTTTGTACTTTGTTTTCAAAAGAAACAAAAGTGTAGTAGGTCGACTGAATATATTTACATCTTAAGATTTGCCTGCTCTGACCAGTGGCTACAAATTTTAGAATGCACGATAACCGATAACCATATTCTGACTAGCGTCAATCGTGTTTCCTTTTTCTATTCTTATTCATCGACTGGTTATCGAACTAAGGCGGAAGTCTTCATAGCTAGTGAATAAACCACATAACTATGTAATCTTTGATTTGTTGGAGCTACCTAAACCATTTTTATAACAACATACATTTAGAAATTCGTGTTGTGTTGCTTTTTTTATTTCAAATTTTCAAATTAAAAGGTACATTCAATTGAATTGGGAGATGAACAGTAGAAAGAGCGTATCGTTTTTCGAGGTAGGTAATTTTCGGAGTGTTTAAATACTTTAAAGATGTACTGTTACTAATCCATCACACATTTTTGTTGTTGTTCAGCTTAAAGTGAAGTAGCATGGAACGAGGGGTCAGGGATTGAACAGTCTCAGAGACGTGTACAAATATTTCCCTAATGGAAATTTTCGCTGTCTAAGACAGTTCTTTCGCTGAAGATACTTCCTGAGGTGACCTCCTCCTAGATGAAAAATGAATCTCCTTAGTAAAAATGACAGGTTTGCTTTGTTAATTGGTTTTACGAGGAAAAGATCGATTTCAAATTGAATTTCTTTTCTGCATGTTGTAGCTCTGCTATGATTGATTATTTCTCCATATAATTAATTGATCTAGTTATTCAACTCGTTCGTTCAACAAAAAAAAAACAGCCGTCGCCTTCAATCTTTGTCAGAAGGAAGCGAATACATTAAAAAGAAATTGAAAGGTGGGCGTGTATCCGTCCGGTAAAATAAGAGCAGAGAAACTGCGTATACATTCAGGGTAAACTTTGGAGACTACCTTGACCGAGAAACGCTAATTTATCAAGCACTCCCAGCGGCAAGACGTCGTCCATCATCCAGTAATTATATCGAAACGCGTTTTAAAGATAAATTCCCGAAGTTCAAATACACACTGTAGACTTTCCTGCGGTTTTGTGCTAAATACAAACATAAGTAAGTGTGAAATAATTACAACAAGTGCGAAATGCAAATTTTTACTGTGTGGATTAACTTGGGTAAATATGTCCCGATGAACGAATAAAAATGAAACTGAGTATACAAAAAAAAATATAAAGGATTTACAATTCGTGGTTTTTAAAAAGCTAGGCGTAGGGAAACTCGTCATTTAACAGCCCTACTACGTACACTCTGGTATTATGCGCATTCATACCGAAAAAAGCGACCCGTTCATAATTGCCACGAGATCACTTTTGGCCATGTCGAGAACGAGTTCGCGGAGTTTTCTTTCTTTACAATGAATCTGTAAAATAAAATAAAGAGCTTGAAGTGTTTCTAGACATATAAGTAAAAAAAGGGGGGATCTTTTCATACTCAATTAGAGATATTATACCAGTAACAGGTAAAGAAAGATTTCCCAGCTTAGCGACAAGCATACTGCAGCTCATAATAAGGGGTAAGCATGTCCTTTCAACCCCGGTTGTTCCCGTCTGGGAGATGTTTTTTCTTAATTATGTAAAACTAAAAGTGACACGTGGCTTCCTCCTGAGAACCATCAGCGATAATAATACATTCAGAAAGCAGGGAAGTAGCATGAGATGTGTTCATCCTGCCTTTATCAACTTGATATTTTTTTCCCCAAAATATTAAACAAAAATAGTGGTGGAACTCGCATATGCATAATTGGGAAGTCATAGAAAATTAAGATTAAAAAAACAAACATTAGTTTTTGATGCCAGTTAATTAATCTTACTTCCGGTACCAGCTTGAAAATCGCAGGTCCTGGCTTCGTATAATTTAACACTTAATAAGCTGTGTGATGAAGGACACGGAGGCGTTCGACCGATTGGCCATCGTCGTTCTGGTACCGCCAGTAAGCGGATACACCGCTCAGCTGACTTACCGGCCGCGTTTGGCCAAACCTCCGACCTGTTTCTTGTTTAACGAAAGCCGAATGCTCCTTCATACTTTCTGCCGAGCATCTCAGTCGAAGGATCACAACACGTGGGAAGTGAATAAGCATAAATAATAGCCCGGGTAGGCCGTACGTTTAGAGCGATCTCATAAATCAGATAAGAAAGAACGCTAGTGCCACCGCTTCTCTTTTACATCCATGTTAGACACGGAGGTGAAGCTACACTCGTGAAGCAAAGCCGGCACGTATATCTATCTAGGGCCGCCTTACTTTCTCCATGACACAAGTGGGGTTGAATACGCTACGTTAGTTTCGAAAACGTTCTGGAAGTTAACCGAAAAGGTGTTCTGATTATCCGCCTCGAATTATCGATGTCCCCTCTCTTTCCAAAAATAAGACCTTGGCATTACTGGCGACGAGTATTCCTTCCAAATGCGTTCTATCGCACCCGAGAAACAAACAACGATCGTCACCTGGATGAGACCGTAACACATAATCTGGTCGATCGACTTCCAATCAGGGTAAAAAAAAGTCTGTTTCCGCTGCAGAAGGCGGCCCGACCGAGTAATAACATAAACATCCCACCCAAACTGACGTCGTAGTTTATATCGGATCTCCCATGTTCCAAATGCAGAATATTCACGTAACAAAACGTCAAACAGAAGTACCAGCTATCGGAGAGGATACTCGGCACTACTCCAAACTGTCGCCGAGCTGATTCGTCAGGTGTTACATCTTCCTACTGAGTCCGCGATCGTTTTAATCTTTGCGTTATCTGCAAAAAAAATTTTCCATTTTGTCTTATGACGTTTCTTAAGGACCTACATGTTGGCTCTCGGAGATACTTAAGGAAAATTCGTTGGTTGATGGATCGATAATTCCGAATTATCGCCGTAACTTTGAGAAAATTGGCATTTCGTGTTGAAAAGCCAAATACCTGTGGTGGTGTTTGATTGATCACCTAGTTATATATATATATATTTAAAGGATTTAGTCAAGAATGTAGAGCACACCTTCACCAGTAGGCCATGTTTAAATTAAAAGATTTTCACAACAACGTTTAGGAATCTGTGCTTGTTTTGCACTGTTTTTTTTTTCCAGAAAAATAACTTCCTGTTTAGGAAATGATAAATACATTTTGTACATTTTCCAAATTAAAAAAAAAAAAAAATAAAAATATGAAGACGCTTCATGTCGTAGTTCCCGAAGGAATCGACCAAACGAAATGCTATCAACATTAAAGAAAATAATATTTCACAATTTATAAGTCTGATAAGCTAGCAAAAGCGAAAATATTCGCAATGGTAAGAACTTAAAAGTATTTGAAGGCCGGGGTAAATTAAATAAATTTAAATACAAATAAATTATAATAAATTATTTTTGGAACTTTTTGTCTGTCCAGCAAAAGCGTTCTATTAAATACAGTATAACTAAAACAAATACTAGGGCCAGAGGGGGAGATCCTATAACATAGTTATTTGTCGGATTGTGTTCATTTCGTTTCTTTTTTTAAATTTTGCTAAACTGAGCACTTACCAAAAACATGCATATGTATATTTTTTAATTTGTTTCTTTTCTAAATAATAAAAAAATATTTATCGTCGTCCTTTTAAATATACCAATATAAACACAATAGCACATGTATAAATACATGTAAATAATGTAGATGATTATATTCACCAAATCACACTACAGTATTTTGATTTTAAAAATAATTAATTAAATGCGGTAATTGGGATTTTAAAGAAAATTAAGTATAAATAATTATCGTCAAATTGTATAGCAATATGAAATATTTGAAAATAAATAGATAACATTTCCTTTGGTGTTGTAACCTTTTTCTTTATGCCATTAGTCTGTCATCGACAAGTGGGTTCTATTTGTTTGTCGCTGGGCTAATAATGTTGGCTTAGTTGCTAGGCAGATGAAAGACGTAAATAGTTAGTTATCCTCCAAGATAAGATCGTCATCCGTGAGCTCACTAGATACTCAGGGTCATGACCCGGTGGCTGGAGTGAGAAGATTACCACGCGTTCTGTTATGCTACACATGAAATTAGAAGTTCAGATAAAAAAATCGTATCCTAAAATCTCAAAAACATTGATAACAGTAATTATGTTTTAAAGCTGTCCAGTAACATTTTTACGGAATATTTTATATATAAAGTGCACTTTGTATTAATATTTATGAATTAAATCAAATTGTAATTGGTGCCCGTGTGAAACGAATAGAGAAAGGAACGATTTTTAAAATAATTTGTTTAGCTAAACAATAGGTTTTCTAACAAGACTGTATTAATTAATGCTATTTAAATATTTTTTATAAATCTGAAAATAAAGCCCAGATTCTTTCGTCGGTGCAATTTAAGTTTATTTCACAAATTGATTTTAAAAATTTGTTAAAACATGCAAACTTTAATCAATACTTATAGTTTTTATTGCTTTAGATAAAAAAGTACTGTCGTATTCGTCAGATCGTATTTCATTACAAAATGCTAAACATGCAGATGTAGACAAGAGAATGACTTAACTTCGAAAACATGATTTTTAATAAGATGGAAATCAAGCTTCCTAGAGGAGAAAGAGTGTATTGGGTCATTTAATGCAGGTATTTTAAAAAAAATATATAAACATGAAATGACCAAAAGTAAAATGTTTAAACCGACTGACTATCAGAAGAAACTTTAATATGCGGTATTGGTGTAAGATGTTTGTGTACACAGTGGTTTCCTATAACAATAAGAAGGTTTTGTCTATGTCTGTACTTTGTCAGCTGATATAACTGGGTGTCCAAAGTTTTTTGGACATCTTGTGTATCTAAAAAAAAACCCAAAAAGTACCTAATACATTCTCAGACGATTTTTAGTGAAGTTTACAGCATTAAATTAAATATAAACAAAAAATGCATTAGTTACATATTTATGACCTCGTGTTTTCTTTTCAGGCTGTAGAACAAACACCTGACTCGATCATAGCCGTCATCAGCAGAGCAGATGCTTTTCATAAATCTTCATCATGCGAAATTTTATTTAAAAACGAAGCGAATGGAAGTGACAGGGTTACTGACCTTGTGCTATTCTCGATTAGTGCACTTCGCTGCTCTGCACACATACAACAGATTTTATAGCTTTCGTGCACATCCATCGAAGAGAAAAACAACTTACAATTGCTTGCCACAAAGAACGAAAAAGATGGGTCGAATATCAGCTGCTGACTGCTTTGTGGTCGTCGTCTCAGGTAGAATGCGAAGTCGACTCCGTGGGACAGGGCGATGTTATTACGTGAGCCAATCGGGATAGTTTAGCAATATCCGGTCCGCTATAATTTTCTATAATTGAATGTCAGACGTTACCAATGTAAACAATGGTTTCATGTGTTGTAATATTTAAGAGCGTACAAAAATTGTAAGTGCTAATTGTTTTACTGTGGGCGGACAAATGTTTAAGAGCGATGGCAGAAAAAAAAACAGAAATTTATACGTAACTTATCTAAAAATCAACATTCCAGTCACGGCCATTATAGTAATGGAAAAAACATTTTTTTCCCTTTTCTTGGATTGGCATATACATCAAATTGATCGATAGTCAATATTTGGTCCACGCTAGTTTTTCTTACATTATACCGGAAGTTCACAGAGACCAAAAATTTGAGATATTTTACATCTCAGTTCCCGCTGAAGTCGCCAGGCCGATGTGGCTCAGTGGTGAGTGTGTTGGCTTCACGACCTAAGGGTCCTGGGTTCAATTCCCGCTGCTGGCGCATTGTTGTGACCCTTGAGCGAGGTACCTTACCGGCATTGCTCCAGTTGCTGCTAGGGGGGTGGCCTCTGTAGGCACTCAGACAGAGGAACCAGGGGCGGGGGGACACTCTATAGTCGTGACAGAGGCGAGTCTCCTATGACAAGGAAGAGTCAGAAGAATAAACCACTGCTAAAGACGGATGCACTGGGCCAGAGTGACGCATAATGACGGTGCAACGCATCCCACTCTTATGAAATGAGTGATCGAAGAAGGAGTAGAAGTTCCTACTATCGTCGTTAAGCTTTTGTCCACCAGTATATTTGGTTTGAAGAGTAAACCGGCAGGTGTTACATTTGTGTTATTAACCATTGTAAAAATTGGTGACTGATCAGGTAGCTATTTAAATCACATTGGCATTTCTTTCAGCAAATATTCTCAAAACAAATAATTAGGTAAAAAGAATTCCGTATCTTTTTTTATCTTACCGAAATTACCAGAAAACTGAGCATTCGACTCTCTGTATAGATTTTGTATATCTAAAGGTAAGCATTGCGATGGTTAAAAGTTTATACAAACAACGGATTAAATCTCGTGTTTAAGAAGTAAGTAACCATTTTTGCATTGCATTTGCTGATGAAGAATGACTTTAAACGAGTTTCTAACAAGTTGAAGACATTTCTTCGATGATAAACATGATTCTCTAAATAGTGGAGAGAATACATGATGGTGTTGGTACGCGTCATGCGAAAGACAGCTAGAAAACGTTAATGAGTTTTTTAAATGTTAGTTTTTTACATCACTCACCTACATTTGAGCTGATAGAGAGATGATTTAACATTACGCAGAACAAAAGCAATTCGTTATCTCTATAACACGCGTTACCGTTCCTATTAAACTCCTTTGCTTCAGTAATCATTGCAGTTTTATTTCCCTTTATGTCAATAGAATCGAGCGAGAATTCCAGTACTGAACCGGATCAGATGTCAGTGTCGGGGACCAGTAAAAATGCTTTAATCGATATGTTTATAGGTAGCGACTGAGCGTCGTTGAAGGTTAAGCTGCCTTACTGGTAAGGTCTCGATTATATTCTTGTCGAACCGTGGTGGAGAAAATTGGATTTCTTCGTTTAAGGCGATTTATATAAACTAGTTCGTAAAAGTCTAGGCAAAGAAATCTTTATAAAAAACGGCTTTTTTCCTTGAGAAAATGGGCCATTCTTCAATGATTCGTGTACACGGATTATCTGTTGATGAAATCTAAAGCGCTGAACTTCTTACACAGGACAACTGAAAAACTACAGTTTTTTTTTTCCTTCGCGATATTAATTAATAATTTGCATGATACAACATTTTAAAAATGGCACCACGCATTCCTGCTTTCTTCACACAATACCCCTTCTGGATTCCTCGGCGGGAAACCATGCAAACATCAATTATTTCATTTTATTTACTTTTTTTCGAATATTCTTTTACAATTTATTTTAGTGGCTGGTAAATTAACTGTCAACGGTTGACATGAGCTATTGCGGTTGTTAGGTGGCCTCTTTGAATTTCTGACAAGTTTGGCGTCTGACTGGCGTTTCCAGCAGATGGGGGTAATGCGAAACCTATTAGGAAGGTCTTGGAGCTAGACCCTAGCGCCGAGCTACCTGGACGGCTTATCCTTATCAAACGACGAGTGACAATTGGGAAATCGTAGTGGTTGGGGCAGAAGGAGTGCCAACGCGATAATTAGGGTGTTTCTTATTCAGGAACTTGTTATTAAGCTTTTGAAGAAAATACTAATCCGCTCGTCGGTCCATCAAAGTACCGACGAAATCCCATTTAATTTGATGGCGATTAATGGACGTAAGATATACCTTGTAAATATATATATAGTGTAATGCGACGTATTTTGTACTGACACAACATTCTATACATCGATACCTAAAGCAAAATGTTCCCACTGTAGGAAAAAAAAGACAAATTCCTTTCTGGAGAGAGAATCAACACTACTTGATGCTATCACGAGTTGTTAAAACCACGAATTGAAAAATGTTCAACACAAATTTTCTTTGTGCAACATTTGACTAGTATCTGTGATGTTTTTATGCATCAAATCATGTCATCCCTTGAATACTCTCAAACCTATTTCACTTGTTTCGAAGTAAAATCATTAATTGATAGAGTTGTTTTTTTTTTCCCGAAAGAATAATTAATAATGACTAGGTAAGAGAATCGCCTTATTTTCACTTTTGGTTATATATGTAATATATTTTCTTTTTGACTGAATACCTTTCTGATGACGGAGTCTACTCTCAAAGGGGCTGAATCTCGGTTCAATTTCGACTTGTTTCTCTTATTTCTTCACACGAAAATACAGAAACATTTTGTGTGAGTGGATAGATTGCCCAAACTGGAGCTTCCTGACAAGTGGCGACAAAGCCATTACTTTTGGTCGATCAGATTAGGGAGTCAACGATCTGCTGTTGCAATACTGTAAAAATAAGGCGAAAGATAACGTTACTGACTTCTGCCGTATTCCGATGTTCATCGCAGAATTTCCTACCAATTATTTAGAGGTCTTTCGTAGAGCAGATGGCTGTAAAAGCTTAGTGTTGCCAATAGCGGTTACTAGGCCACTAACTGTTGTCTGGGAGAAGAACACAATCAACTTTAGCTCTACGCTATTGTAACCTCAGCCTATTCAGCTGGTTTAAATGCATTTATAAACATTGTCTAAAAAGCTGGAAAAATCGCGTGCCTACTAAGTGAAAGCCACGTGTGTACGGTATCTAACGGTGTTTGGTGTTAAAGTAGGACTCTGATTGGAAGTCCGTCCCTGTGCGATAAAGACAAGCTTTTTTTCAATGCACTGGTAAAACGTCTAATCTTTGATTTTATTACGATTGCCCCCCAGTAATTCACATACAAGAACACTAGTGGATCGTTATCATCAAACATGTTAGCTTTGGGAGATGTAAGACTGGCTAGATTTTTGGTAATCAAAGTAAAGGACAAAGAAATAAAAAAAAAATCGTGATATGTTTCTACAATTTTATTGTCAGCTACCGGCTGCACTAGTGTATTTAAATACTCGTGTTACGATCAGAAAGGTAAAAAAAAATAAAGGTAGATTAAATTGGTTTATAAAAATACTATCAACTGAAACATTTATTCAAGGATCGTATGAGTTGCTTTGTATGTCTGACCTCTCTAAAAATAGCGCAAAGGTTGGTGAGTGTAAGATATGACCATAACAACGATGCAAATACTTCGGGTATTATTCTGATTTAAAACAATGCTAATGAGTTCTATACAATCAGAATAAGTTAAATAGTTCTGTATTTTTAAAATTAGTATTTATTTCTACGTTACATCATTTCTTACAGAATCATTTTGTCGAGAGTATAGATTTTATTAGATTTAAATGCTGAGTTCGGCGTAGTAAGGAAATTTGTAAAGTTTTTAATATTCTTCAGAATTTCAATCTTAAATAAAGAAATTAAAAATAAAAATAAATGGTGAAAGCAAATGCTGTTCTAAAGGCTTCTCATAGAAGGTTAAAAAAAGAGCAGTTGTATTTTTGAAACTCTGCCAGTAAACAGTCGCGTATCCAATTTGGCCTCTTGGCTAGAAATACAGATGTGACCTGGGTACAGTCCCGTTAAGATTTTGTGATCTCCTCTAAACCTTCCGATTCATTGCAGTCTGAGAAAGCCGTCAGTCGTAGTTGGGAATCAAAATCAAAACAAACTGCTGGCGATAGTCGTTTTTTAATGACAGCGGCAGTGATGAAAAATTTTCCTCCCACGGAATCCTTGTGTGGAACATGACAGCTTCCGACCTTTTTGTAACAAGAGGTGAACTAAAGTTCCAGGAACGAAATATTTGAGTCTTTGTAACTATTAATTAGTAAATATGCGGCAAAATCGCTTTATTTGAAGATGTAACGATAGCTTCCGGTGAACTTAAAAAAAATCTTTTCAGAACCAAAAGAAGACATCAGTGACTGTCGGTCAAGCAAACCTCCAAATCAGCAGTCATCTTTGCTTTACATGCTGCTGATTTGATAACCCAATGGCCAAATTTTCATGGAGTTTACACGACTTTTGCCATCTTCAATTACCATGAAAACATGAAGTAAAGATGACACTTTTTCTACAAGATAGATTCATAAGCAATAGAATCATTTTAAATTTACAAAAAATTAAGCTTTTATACATATTTTTTAATAAAAAATCTATTTATTTTCTTTATTTATATTATTAATTTTAACTACGTTAAACAAACCAGTCGTGGCTAATCGTAGCCAAGAGACACTTGGGAGCAATCTTAAAAGACTTAGGAGTTTGTAATTGATCACTGGTTCGTAAATATTTATACGTGCGCACACCGTGGGCGTATTTGTGTAGACATTCCTACTTCGTGATTAAAAGGTAGAGTTTATTAGCGAAACACGGTAGAATTCTGGGAAAAAAGACCGACAATAAAACACTCTCTCTCTCTCTCTCTCTGAATCTGTCTCCCACTGCCTGCTAAACTGCTCGATACTTCAAAGACTGCTAATTGTAAGATTTAAAAATATATATATATATAATCGCTAAGCAGGCAATAATAGTTTATATAGTATTTCCATGCACATTCATCACCTCGTCCTGTTGTCCCTTATACACGCTTAAATTTCCAAACACAAAAAACAACAAAGAATTAGATTCGTCTTCAGAGTTTTATCCGTAATGATTAAATACAACGATCTCGGTAATACTTTTAACTGTGACTATGCTGAGAGGATAATACACAAGTTATCCTCAGGTTTTCATTTTATCTTTCTTACTTCTATGCTAGCTCCACTCTGCTCCTCCTGGCTTCTTTTGACAATTGCTTCCTAACCGTTTCTTATTTGGAAATATTTCTATACTTTCTCGAACACTGCTCTCACGCTTCACCGAACTTTCTTAGAATGTTCTAAATATTCCTTACATTTATGCTTCTTTTTCCATAGGGAGGATGTAACATGTAAAAAAAAAATTAGATAAAAGATTTAGCAAAGGGATGATATTTGTTTCAAGTTAAAATAAATCGGTTTTGTTGTTTTTCACCACAGCTTTGCAATTCTAAGAGAATCGAACGTTTACTTTATGTATTCGTTACAATTAAAACTGGCCTTTAAACAGGAAAGTTAACCGATGGCAAAATAAAACAAAACATATGATCAATAAATGCTTGGAAATCTAGCAAAAACTGTTTGAAATTAACCATATTATATTCACCTTTCAGTTATCCAGCAGAGATAATTTCGAGAAATTTATAGCTGCTTAAATTTTCTATTTTATATCAAGAAACATAACTTGGTTTCTTGTGCATAAATACTTCAATCGCAAGTGACAAGTTTGGACGGTTTTCAGACTGTCTTTTCCTCGCCATGCTTACGAAAAGATTCGACAAATTAAATATCACTCTCGTATGTTGCTACTTCACATTTTTTACTGCAGTATTCTATGGCAAATCTACAGTGCGTAGACAACACTATAGAGCTCAAGTTTAGCGTCATAATTTATACATTTCCAACGATGGCCAATCCACCACCTCTGTTCCATCATCAATAGAGTGCAGGGAAAAACCGACTTTTATCGAACCAGTTAACCTCCTTCGTTTCCTCAAATTTCAAAACGTTTGGCCCAATTAAATGCAACTTACTTATGTTGATCTGATAACCTTGGACGTCTGACAGGGCGAAAGGAATGGTAACCGGAGTCTTGTAGTCTTGTGAGCAGTGTGGTTGTGGACAACCCACACCCTACACCACCAAACGAAATTATTAAAATAAACAATATTGGCAATAGGATTGCGGTACATTTCATGAATAATTACCGTGTTTTCTCTAGTTTTTGATGCGGATCCTACAGTTCTTTATCAACAGAAATGCTATGAATGCAGTTTATTAAGAGAACCAACGATGGAGTGATGTATGCCGAGTTACCTTCATATTTCTCTTCATTAAAGATCAGTAAATTTCAGTTTAATTTTCCGCTCTATCTTGGCTTGGTTTCTGTGTAGCATCGCAGAGCGACAGTTTTAGATAATCAATACCAGTATTTAGCGCATAAATAGATCGTAATATCATACTCTTTTCTTTAGACAGCCATCTCTTATGCAGCGGTTTACTTTGATTAATATAAAGAAAATCTGATGTCAAGGTGTGTATATTTCTTCTTTTTGGCATTATTTTACTTAATAACTTTAAATCGAAGTTGTTAATTGTGTAACTAATTTCGAGAGATTGTAAAGACGAATACGATCAGAAATATTAAATTATTCTTCTTTCACATCAGTGCTTGTTTTTAGTTGCTTTCAGTAATATACTATATTTAAAATCATTCCTTATGTAGATAATTACTGAGTAATTTATCTGTTATTCTAATTATCTACCCTGTTATAGTTAGGAAGAATCAGAAGAAAATTATCAATCGTATTTAAGGACAGCTTCTTTATTTGCTGAAGGTATGCACCACATTTTTCGGGTGAAAAGATAGCTAAATATTTTTAAATAATGCAGTTCAGTGAAGAATAGCACATCAGGAGGGCCTCTTTACGTTTCAGTTTTACAGATATTTTTAATACTGAGCAAAACAATAAAGAGATATTTTTTATGAAACCTCCTCTACAATAATTTCAACTGGCTTGACGATCGAAATCTAAGCTTGAGTCATGTGATCATAAATCATATCGAAAGTAATGCAGCAAAAAAAAAGTATGCGGTTCTCTTGGCAGAAAAGTCAAGGCAAATCCCATGGCTGTGTGCAAAGTATACAAAGGTTGGTATTTCAGACTTTTTTTCGAAATGGATAAGATGGGTTATTCTATAACATAAATAGACACCTCCTTGACAAAGACGTTAAGACGTGGAGGCCAAAAACATCCCAACACTTTCACTGTTTTAAGGTGTGGTTATTCTGGGCCTTTGTAACGGGTTTTCTGTCTGTCACATTTCGTTATTTACACCCTGTGATCTCGAGCTAGCGAAAACCTTCTTGTCTCGGATAGTAGGCCAAGTTGTTGCTGTTGTTTACCGACTGCTATTCTCATTGACACGCAGGAGGCTGCCTTTAATGTGACCCAGCTATTGGATGAACCAGTTGTCTCGGCCACCGCTTATCCTATGTAGTAAAGTTAATCACTGGGACCTCCTTCTGCCTATTATAGCTGTTGCTGCCTGAATAGTTACAGTACAGCTAATATGGGAGTATCGAGCACAAGGGAAGTAAGCAAAACTCTGCGATGGATAACAGTTTGAAGGCTTTCCTCGGGCTACTTACAATCTGTAGTTTCTCGGTGTAGTTGGGTGTTCTTTGCAGCTTCAGAAAATAACCACACGAATGCATAAAAAAATAGAAACTGCCAATCTCTTTAAACAGATGAGGTGTCATTGCTATTCTAAATGGCATGGCAAGGTGTTCTCACCACAGTAATATCAAGGATTTAACCTCTGAACGGCGACGAGATAACACCCTGAAATCGATACCAATTTAGATCGTGAATAAATAAGTACCACTGCTGGGGGACCATTTGACCTATCGTTGTCGCTCATACTGCTGATTTACGAATGGGATAGAGCAGATTATGTTCCTGACACGCGACGTCCAGCACTCTAAAAGGGAAGCAATCTTTGAGGCCGACTTTATCGACCACTTGAAAGGACATAAATCTAAGACAGCCCGTTGCACACAGAAGAATGGTGTCTGTTAATTTGTTAACGTCAGAATATACTTTTCACTGTGCTAGAGGGTGCCGAATAATTTCATTTGTCCAGACACAAATGTTTATAATGTTTGGAATAACTCGGCCAGAGATATTTTTGGTCGAATTAAGATCGCTACACTAGAACCCATCGGTCTTTCGACAAAAATAATTCCTAGAATTATCTCCACGAGTGTTGTATTTGAGGTGGGACTTTTAAGCTGAGTCTAATAAAGGTGTCAAATAACAACCAATAAAAATAAATGGGAGGTAAGGGAAGTGGTCATATAGTCTCTGCTCATGAATAAACACAATTACCTTAGATATTTCATTACTACGAAACTGGCCGCGAATACACTTCCCGTACGAAATAAAAATCAAATCAATTTATTTCAATCTGCTTAAAACCACACAAAATCTTGTTTCCGGATGACAAATTCCAAGTTTTCGTCTGCAAGATCTTTTACTCTTTTAACACGGAAGTCTCCATTCTGAGAAGCTGTGACGTTTTCTCAGAATGATATAACGATAACACGCCATCTGGCGTTGTCCGCCTTCCATTTCGTTTTCAATGAAACCAAAGCCTTTCACCAGCCTCTCGTACAGAAGCATCAATTTTTCGTCGAATTAGAGACACAATGCTTGTAAGTGCCAACTAACAAATCGTAGGATCGGTGCGAGCTAGAGAAGTAGATGATTTGATTAAATTCAAGACAATCATAACTTTCCGCGCACTTTTCAATTTCCTGGTTGCTTTAAATACTTTCTTACACCGGCTGCAGTCCAGCTTCTTTTATTGGTTTTCCTTTACGACTTATCGTGTTGCTTACAAACGAAGAATAAAACTGAAAGCGTTACAGGGGATCATATTATTAAATTAATGCAGTTTGACGAAGTCAACCTTTATCGCCCTTCAGCGGATTTTCTGAAGAATTAAATTTGTTTCATGTGTAGAATTGCAAAGAAGTTTAAGTTTTATCGAATTCTTAGTTTAGATTATTTCAGCCTTTTCTGTTATACTGAGATCATCACCAGCATAGTTCAATAGATCATTTAATATAAGAATCAAACGTATAAAGACAGCAATTTGTTTAAATTGAAAACTTGTCTGTTCAAAAATTACGAATGGATACATTTTCAATACCTATATAAAATATAAAGCAAATAATTATATCTTTAAATACCAAGACAATATATTTTAAACTCAACACACAAGAATCGATTATTAAAATCTATTTCGTATTTGAACGTATATTTACAATAGTGATTTTGCAGTAATTTTTAATATTTAATATTTTAATATATTTTTCTATAATAACTTTTGTTACCATTTAAAAGGTAATATATAGTTTATTACAATGTAAATACTCACATACTATTTTTTTTATTATTATCCAGACAGTGTATGATTTAAATTGTTTCTACCTTGTAAAAAGTAGAAATTTAAAGCCTACACTTCCAGAAGGAAAAAAAAATTATATTTTTTTCATTAATCGCAACTGGAACTACCCGTAATAAAGTCTTGATTTGCAACTGGACTTGCAAAGTGTTAAAATAATAAGTTATCTTACCTGTCTTTTTAAAGCTCTTTGTGAATCTTTGTTTTATAAATATTTCATCCTACGACATCAACAGTACTACGTTTAGCTTCAGCGACATGTGTAAAAGAGCTTTAAAGGCTCCAGACTGATTTTACACAAAAGTGTAGAATAACGGATGCCCTTTTTTTTTTTTCATGGTAGGGACACTCATCTAATGAGCCTCCGCTATACCGTATGTAAATTACAAAATTAAAGACGCAAACATAATTCTACCCTGTTGTACAGATTTTATAATCATCAGAAGCACGAACATAGTCTTTTCAAAAGGACCTCAATTACCGTTTGTATTTCCAATCGAAGATCGTGCTCTCGTTTCTCTTGCAGCCAAATATGGTAAATCCATTATCTAGTTAGCATTCGAGCTTCAAATAAACTCGTAAAACCGAACTGCTTACCCTGTTTTCATCTTTGAATTCCTCCAGAATCTTCTAGAGATTTTCTTTCGCGGTGGGAAGCGGCGTTCTTTTGGCGAAGCCATACCAATTAGTCCCCGGAGATCTCAGTACCGGATAAATCAAGTAAATGAAGCAGGAACGAATGGTAAACATGACGCCATTTGCTAAAAGCTGGGTAAACATCTAGAAATATTGCATCCGGAACCCACGCACCGATCGATTGATTGAGCAACACAACATTACGTAATTACGTAGCTTTTGTTTTTACCTCGTCATTTCAAAAGCACATAACGAATAGAGGGTAAAATAAACGGCAGATCTTATTTAAGAAAGAAAGAGAGAGAGAAAGTAGACATAACCTTAAGGATACCGTCAGTTTTATTTTCCTTTTAAATTATATTCAGCTTTATCATCGTCATCAGATTTTGAAAAGAGACCTCAGAAAGGATTGACTACGATGCGAAATGTGAGCTTTCCTCTTCTTTTTTTGTCTTCCACCGGATGATTAGGTCCGGTTTGAGAGCAAAAGGGGAAATTAAGCTTAATTCTTTGAAACATTAAAGGAATGGCGTCATTTTGTTTACGTACACAGCTCACTGTATGTATAAGTTATCTTTTCTCTCTTTTTTTTTTTGCGGAATTATCAGTCATGGCTGATTACGGTGCAAAGTGTAAAGACTGTAGACAGTTACGATAAAGCGAGATAACAGAGATCAGATCACAGTATGAACATTTGATACTTGAAAATAAGAAGGAAAAAAAAAGAGTTAGTTTCGCGTGTACGTGACCGGCTTTGCTGAGAAGGTCTCGTTTATTCTGTTTATAGTTAGTATCAAAGCTCTTTCTTTTATGCTTAGATATCTTAAAATACTTTTTTTCTCTTTTTTTGACTTTTTTTACAAGTTAGTGTTGATTATTTCTACGCAAAAAAATTGAATTATATTTAAACCAGGGCATCTGTATCAAAACGCACTTATTTTCTCTAGAAAAAGTGAAACTGATCTACGAGTTATTAGCCCCTTAATTGTGCAGTCTTCGTGTGCTACGACGTGACGCTCCGCTTTCTCCGACTTCATTAAAAGTAGTCTTAATTCTCCCCCAAAAAATTTCTTTAAACATGTCCATTATCTACCTCTCATTATTATTTTTTTTTGTTGTTGTTTTAAGTTACAGAAAATGTCGCTTTAGTCCAGAGATCCAGAAAATTTCTTAAAGGTTAACAAATCTGCGGGCTTCTTGCGGAATCTGGAAAGTTTATCAGTTGAGTAGTAGGATGGCAAGGGGCCATGCCATTCCGTGAATTCTCCAAAGGGAAATATAGTTACCACCGTGAATTTTTAAATTTATTTATTTATCATCATCATCAGCAGCAGCAGCAGCAGCAGCAGCAGCAGCCGCCGTGGATCGACAGTCTAGGGCTGTTTCCACAGTCCAACACAGACGAGGGAGAACGTGGTCGTTTCCCTTAATTCCTTCACGCCGGCTGTTCGTGAAGGCGACGCGAGCCCCTTTCCACTCGAATGAATCTACTTTAAGCCTTCGCGATAATCCTTCATTTAAACTGATTATCGTCGCCATTAACAATCCTCTTATTAAAGATTATTGCCAAAATAAAATTAATTCGACAAGTAAACGTGTTTTAGGCTTCTCTCTGGTCTTAATAGGTTAGTAAAAACGATTTTCCCCTCTCAACGGACTCGAGAGTCCTTAATCATTTAAGTCAAGCGAGATTTTTTTAAAAAATCCGACAGGTGCGAAATTCATTAGTATTAGCACGAGGTTTGTTCCCTCGGAAAATCGGCTTTGATAAAAAAATCTGCAAAAGGCGTCGTAAATAGTTTTAGTTTACGGCTTAACCGCTGACTCTTGGTTTGGATAAGCGTACAGCCGTTTTGGCACAAAGCGGCTCTTGGAACCCCCACATAAATTATGCTGAAAAGGGGTCCCAACCTTGAACGACGTTATTAGTATTAACGATAATAATCTTAATTAAGTCTCGTGAAGTTTCGCGACCATTTGCTGTATTAATCAGCCACCGCAGTAATTCGTAAAGGACGGTGGTAGTTATTACTAAAAGGCTAAAAGATTGTAATAATGGTTAAAAGTTGGTTGGGTCTCTCCTCCCCCCCCCACAATCCGTTAAAGGGAAAAACTTCATACCAGTATGGGAGAACATTACAATGCATTACCAAATGTAGTTTAGATAAAGTGGAATTTTGAAAGAGAGAATTTATACTGATATTTAGGACATTCGATATATAAAGGAATTTGTCAGATTAACCGACTTCCAAATCAGATATAGTTTGTTTTTGTTTTTTTATTTTAAAGAAGAAATACTAAGATTTGCAAAGGATATGAAAAACTGTCTTCATTAGATGCAAAGAACGAGATTGTATTATCGCTAAGCTCTTGCTTGTAATAATTTGAGAGATACTTGAAGAGATAATAGATTAATTTCAAACGGTTAAGTATCATTCATAGATTTTGCTTCGCTAATGTTTCCGTGATCTTAAGATCCGTAGCGTTTTTGGTTCTGTTCTTCGAAATGTGCTTTCTACAAAGCCATATTTGGACAGTATATTAACTATACGTTCGTAGAGCAAAGAATTATTCAGATTTAAGCAGTAATTCTTGTTACATTTTGTGAATAGCTGTGGCATGGTTTAGTTGGATAAAAGAAAGCTATCCATTGAATGCCATGCCCGTGGGGCAAAGAACTGCTCTCCGCTGGATCTTTAAAGTTATTATCATCTTTCTGTAGTGTATCCCATATTATCTAATTTTATTTTCTTCATTTTTTTCAAACATGAAGCTGAATTAGTATTTAAACAATTTAGTTTCGATTATTATTAACTACAAAATAACCAGGATGATCTGTAAACTTTCACGTGCTAAAACATCTTGAATAATTTCTAAAAGTCTCTATGCGAGATCTTCCTTAATTAAATGGCTAAATTTACACCATGTAAATCTAATTTCTTCTAATCCGTTTGTCTGTTTAAAATGCTTAAAATCCGAACGCATTGTAGAAAATGTATGCAGACTTTTTAAAAAAATGTAATGACTTCTTAACCGTGACTATGTTAATCTTTTATCCACCCTTTTTGGGTATTTGTATGTGCATGTATGTGTATATTTACATAGGTATGCTTGTGCACGTGTGTGTATGTGTGTGTGGCTGTCTGTCTATGTGTAACTGTGCCAATGCACATGTGTATGTGTGTGTGTGTCTGTCTGTTTATGTGTAACTGTGCCATTGCATGTGTGTATGTGTGTGTCTGTCTATGTGTAAGTGTGCCAATGTATCTGTGTATGTCTATGTGTAAGCGTGTGTGTGTTTTGTTTGATAAACGTTTATAAAGCAAAACGTTTCGAACATTTTGAAAGAATATTCTAAAATAAATAAATGATTAAGTAAACTAATTGAACATCCGTAATAGTAATTATTAAAATAAAGAGAAATTTTTAGACTGGATGCGTGAGCAGTAAACACGTAAGTTTATATATAGAAAATAAATTAAGCAGTCTTTAGTGATATTAAAGTAAATGATTTTCTAAAGGTAATAATTCTACCATATTAAATTTTGTTGTTCTTTTTCCGTTTTAACATCACTGTGGACTTCTGCCGTGTATCAACCATATTTAAAAAAATTTTTTTCCCCTCGCGTGCCACGTCCGAATTAAAAAAATTCTTCTAATCTTCTTTGGAAAAAATTCAGCTCTTTGATTATCTCAAGAGATTTCAGCGAATATCGAGCTTAAATCAGAAGGCTTAGCTGCTAACTGGGAAAATCCGCATTGATTTTAGATGGATGACACGATACGGCAGTCAAACGTCTCTTTTTTTTTTGATTTTTTTTTTTTTTTTTTTTTTTTATTATTATTATTATTATTAATTATTATTTTATTATTATTATTATTATTATATTATTATTATTATTTATTATTATTATTATTCTTATTATTTATTATTATTATTATTATTATTATTATTATTATTATGATTATTATTATTATTATTATTATTATTATTATTATTATTATTATTATATTATTATTATTATTATATTATTATTATTATTATTATTATTATTATTATTATTATTATTTATTATTATTATTATTATTATTATTATTATTATTATTATATTATTATTATTATTATTATTATTATTATTATTATTATTATTTCTTATTATTATTATTATTATTCTTATTATTATTAACTTGTCCAGTCAGGGATGTTAGATAATACAAAACTGATTCCTGGACTTCGCTTCTTCCCACCAAAGATATTTAAAACTGCACCGCATCATATCTATCTGCTCCAGGGGGACTAATTCCAAAACTTTGCTCCACCTATACCGAAATGCAATTTATGAGGTTCCAATGCACTTTTTAAAAGAAGTTTTATCTTAATAAGTGTAGTAAAAGAATTAAAATTACTCAATATTGCGGTCTTAGGTGTGGATAAAACTAAACAAAGGTTTTAAAGAAGAGAGAGAGAGAGAGAGGCCACCCAGGTTTTTCCGTATTATCTGCGTGCAGAAATCACGATGGAGTATAGGGAATGACAGCCTTCCACGGAACTCTTTGGTTTTATAAGAATTTCCATTTTCTAACGTAACGAGAACTTTCGCGGAGATAAGTGTTTCTTATCTATACTGCATTGGAATGCGGAGAGCGGGAGACTGAGGCCGGCGGAAGTTCAGGTTTGGAGAACAAGGGTTGGTCCGAGTCACTACCTATTAAAATCTACTTCGACGCACTTGACGGTTGATCTGATCGCTATGTGAATTATTTGAGCTGACATGGTCGGTTGGTTTCGCCGCCTTCGTTACTTACACATAAAATTACTGCTTTGGACTTGACTTAAAGAAGTGGCAATGAAATCATCTTTCTCCAGTCGTCTGTGAATCTTTTTTCAATATCTTATCCGCTTCTTTTGACTTGAAATCGCATATTCATTAATTAACCGTCCGATGATGTGTCAAAACTGACATTTATTTATTGGCGTCTGACAACGGAAAATCGTCCTATTGTTTAAAAAAACAATGAGTTTGAATGACAGGAAATTCGGAAGCCAAAACGATTCGCCAATAATCCTCACATAGCTTTCCATGTAAATTAGTACAAACTATCGTGAACGCCCACCGAGAAAGATTGGTGTTGGACTGGCAGTGAAGAGGTAGTCTCGCCTCTTTGGCTTTGCTATGTAAAACCGATCTGAAAGAGGAGATTGGGTGGGGGTGGAAAATGCATCCCAGATGTTACTGGGCGCATCAAATAAAGATTTTAAAAGATGTGCCCGCGACCTTCCCCAAAACATCACGTGTGCTGACGTGTTCTGGTGAAATCGTAACACAAAGTGAAGCGGTCGGCAGCAGTTTGGCCTTTTCTCTTTATCCGGAGTCCGAATGGCCAGCGCAAATAACAGCCATTTCTCCATTGATGAGTCGTCGCAGTACGGAAGCCGTATCAGGAGAAATTCTCAGATACGAATCAGACTGCTTTATTGAATTAACCGGGTGGGGTTCTGCTTTTTCATTTTTGCTTTTGCTTTATTAAATCCTTACAGTCGGAATCAGTCAGTACCATTTCCGTGCCTGATGTATCTTTCTGTGCAGTCTCAGACAGCCTCGCGATGGATTCCAAATCCGCTAATAGTTTTCTTTCTTTATTTTCATTAATTAGCGGTAACTGAGTTACAAAAAACAAACAAACCGTTGTTCCGAATCTTTTCTCCTATATTCCGTTATTTAACGCGGATTTTTATTAGAATTAATGTTTCCTTAATTACAAATATGGTGGAAGTATTAACGTTTATTTATTATTTGTGAGTTTTCTCATTCATTACGTTCAATTAACAGGCATTGTGAATTTATACGATGGACATTTTCGTTCTAAGCCGTAAAATCCACTGAGCTATTGATTGCCGACAATAGGTGGGCGTCCTACGGTGACGGATTAACCCACAATCAGGTGCCATCGTCAGTAATCGGCTTCCCCAGCTTATCTGTTCGAAATTCGCTCTGGGTGCACAGATCACTGAGAGCTTACATTTTAACTTCATCTTAATAATAATTTTAAAAATTCAGCTGCTTGATCGTTACTAATTCAATATTTATGTCAATAATACTACTAATACTACTACTACTACTACTTACTACTACTACTACTACTACTACTACTACTAATGTTCCCGATCTCGTAATCGAATATGGCCATTCACAAATTACAAGCGAATATCTGGGTGCATGAGTTTGTTTTTTTGTGTAGGCAAGAGCTGCTACCCTTAACGACCTTCAGGTAGTGTAGTCTGGTGACAAGGGATATGCGAGAAATCCAGACAACTTAGGGGCCTACTACCCGAACTTCAGAAATGCCAAGAAAACCCTACCAGAATTTTTATTTTTAGATGCAGGAAGAAATCCACGCGACCAGCTAGTGAAGAAGACCGAGAAGAAACGATACCAAAGAGGTTCGGGGATTCGATGTAAGCCCCTTACAGTGACATCCCAGTAGGCTAATCACTGGGATATTGGTCGCCTTAATTCAATATTTATATTTGCTTTCTTATTTAAACACACTTCCAGAAACTTTCGCTGCAGCAGAATTTGAAAATCTCTTCAATAACAAGATATTTTTAGGTGTGAACCTCTTATCATACCCTCTCAGGGATAAATAACGAATGGAGTTATACTAAAATTAATTCGCTTGTTAGACGCGAGAAAAGGCTGGCATCTTGCAGGTGGAAGAACTATTCATAATCATGAACCATCTTAGACACCGTCTAGCTGCCTTCATTTTCCTTACGTGGCGATATTTGTCTCCCCAGTTACTTTCGGTTGATCATAACCACCTTCTACAGGTTCTCAAGATCGTCAATTACGATCTGCAATATGTTATAATAAATGTCATTGTAATTTTACTTAATGAAGTCTCCGTGAAACATTTCAAACATAGCAAAGACTACCACACTGTTGACATGATAACGATTTTTCTCCGAATTCTAAGAAACTTTCGCCTGCACGAATTTTGGCACGAGTAATGTCACCTGTATTTATTCGACTTTTTGTGGGGGGGAGAAAACGTTCTCGCAAATGTTATTATATTTAGCTTCCAACAACTAGATAATTTTAGGGCTTAATAGGTTTCGGGTAGGTAGTTGTCACAGCGAAGTGAACATAACGGTAGTCCCAGGTTGTTTTTCGTAATCCAAGCTGACCTTGTCACTTATTCAACATACCTATAAGCCCCAAACCATGTTTGGCGTCCCTATGTGAAGAAACTGTTCAAGAAATAGACAAATAACAAAGATTATAAATTTTTATGCTAACCGAAACAACGTCATGGTGTTTCGCTATACAGCTGCATACAGCCATGTCCTGAAATGTTACCATATTACTTGATTTCAGGTAAAATATTTAAAAAATCGTCTCGCTTTGTACAAAGATGGCGTCATGAACCCTGACTTAAAACAAGGAATGAACAGGCTTTATTCTACGCGTCATAAATAATCATCCTTGGCGTCTTTGCAAAATGTAACATTCCTCACAATGGTTACACTAGAAAGAATTTTCCATTCCATTTATAAGATTCATATAAAGAACCAGAATATAATTTTCACCTGCTATTTTCGTAATATTTACGCCCCCTTTTTATGTAAGATCATGTACACCTTTGTTTTGCTTTTACGTCGTTTCTGAAGATGAAAAGGAGGAACCCCCTTTTTTAAATTAATGAAAAAGTTTGTTTATGAAGTGCGACGAATTTTTCGAGCTGCGTAGTTCCAGTGGCCGGTGGCTGTATGTGTTTAACGCTGTTTTTATGAATTGAGTTAGTTGCATTGACGACTGCCACTCGGGGGCCCGTTGTATATTCACGAATAAACCGGTTACAGATGCTCCCTATACCAGGATATTGAAAAATGTTTTTGCTAAGTTTTGACAGTGGGGTCTGATGCACCAAAATCGCTGAAGCAAATTTGCCCCCTTTTAACTTAAAGGTGTTTTAATGCATCTACGCAGTCCTTGATAAACGTACTAGAAATTGGATTTTCGGCTCTAGACGAGGGTTGACCAAAGCTTTAACGAACGGAACGAGCTCTCGCTGTCTTCACTGAAATAGTTCAAACTGAGATAGTAGTTTCGTTAACCTTAACCACGCTGCTTATCGCATTTTGTGTTGTATTGAGCATTTAAAGATCTGGACGCAATGCTTTCGAGGGAAGTTAATGCCACGATTCTCCGCTGGGGTGTGTTGCATATCCTGCACTACGATAGATAATCACTGAAGTGCGTCTTAACCAGGCTTTAAGAATTCTAGTTAAACAAGTGCACAACTGAATGAAAACTCGTCAGTTGTCTGGTCAAGTCCACGCTTTTTATCACTTCTTTTAAGAACGATGCTGTTCAAAACTCTTGCTTTCTTTTTCAAATACAAATAACTTTGAGGACTTTACCTTTTCGCAGCGTCTTTGCTTGGATACTTTTCAGATGCGAGTAGAGCTTTTGCAATAGTCATAGTCAGAGGAAACCCCGATCTGTTTCTAAACTCTAAATTAGCATCTTCCTGAATGTCACCTGTGAACTACAGATTAGTCGTGGTAAAATTAACGACGAAGAAACTCTGAACTGCCACCTTATCTGTGCACTGATTCATACTATAAGAATTTGTTGACGAAAAGCCGAAACATCTGTATAGTTTTCAAGATTTTGACCGATAACATGAAGTTCTTCTCTAAATGACTCGAGCACAACGAAATCTCGCACACGCGATGTTTTTCCTTTATAGTAATAACTGTAAATCTTACAGCAGGCGTCCTTAATACAATCTTCATAACTCAAATGGTTAGTGACTTACAAACACACGCAGTGTAATGTTTTATGATACTAATCCAAAATTTTAAAAATTGAAATTGCTGTCGTGCAGCAATCTCAACAAGAGAGACAACCTCTTACATCGCTCACGACACTGAGAGAGAGAGAGAGAGAGAGAGAGAGAGAGAGAGAGCGAGAGAGAGAGAGATGAGAGAGAGAGACGAGAGAGAGGAGAGAGTTGAGAGGAGAGAGAGAGAGAGGAGAGTTGCCCACCCTGCGCCACGAGAATCCCTCTACCTTTGATTTAGGCTTAACCTAAACCAACTCCGACCATGAATTAATCTCCGGTCCTCCATCCTTCTCAATCCTATGCTCTAATCACTGAGTCTACTGTTTTTTAGTTATTAAAATTATTATTTTTTTTTTTTGGTAAAACATGGTTGGCTTTCGACAACAGTTAGGTGAACATTCGCAGTGTTTTAAAGTATCACATTATTTTGTCTTCTGTTAAAAATATCTATAAACGGGTTTGTCAAAATCTTTGCTTTTCCGAATGTTTACCTGTTACACAAAGTCAATGGCCTAAATAGTTCTTTATATTTCACCATCTATTAATGAAATACAGACGAAATATCCATACAAAAGAATCTATTTTTGACCAAAATGGTTGGCTAGCAATCAAGGAAAAGCTTTGCATACAATACAGATTTCATCAAGGACTAGTGATGGAAAGGTTATATCTAATAAAAACGTAATTGAATTTTTTCGTCAGTCTTCTATTTGCACGTAAATCGGTTAGCATCACTTCAATATATCTATGCAATATTTCTATACTCTGGATTTTTTAAACTATTTCTCTTTTCTCTTTCTTGTCTCTGAGACTAAAAAAACTCAATTTATTCTAAGCATATCCTTAAAGTAACCCGATATAAGTAGCCTACTTACAATTAACCTGACAGATCAAATTAAGCATTAATCTGTAATTAAGACTTTAAAATGAATGTGCTTTCGCTTTTAAGAGATCTTCTGAAAAATATCTGTACAGGCCAGGAGGGATTTTTTACTGGCGACCGCTCATTTAATAGGGTCTCGCTGACAAAATACATATAGTGGATTATAAAACTAAGCCAAGTCGAATAATGAATTTTTATAGAAAAAATTCTGAGAAAACTGAAATAGCATGAAAGAATAAAATCAGTATACATTTTAGATATATATATATATTTAAACCCCAGGTTGATATTAAATTCTTACTGTATTTTGTTGCATTGTATTTACATTTTATCTTTTGCAGAAGTTACGCAGGACGACAGGTGACCGTCGCGCCATCTGTTAAAGATTGGTTAAAACAGCAGAAGGGTAATCTTTCACTTTCTATCTACACTAACACAAAATATTACAGCGAATTGCAATTATAATAAAACATGAAGTTCGGACATAATTACAATATCATGAAAAAAAGATAATTACTCAGGTTTACATTTTAAAACCTTGCGAGCTGCATCTTGTGTGGGAGAAAAAAGTATCCCAGTATTTTCGTCTTGACGATGGGCCCTGGGAATAAATCGATCTTTACCTCGAGTCTCAGAGTTACGTCGCCAGTAATAGGTACGGATGCCAGTGACAAGGTTATTGTCAGGCTTGCTTGTTTGGAGTCTTACCCCGTACCGATTGCCGGAGAAGAATTCCTGCAGACCAGAAGCTGCTATATGTTGGGGAGGGATCAAAAACCGTTATCCGTTTGGCACCCCTTCTTTTGTGATCGTTTTCCCCTGGGGTAAAAAACGGGGTCGGTAGCAGAAAAGGAGGGCGGGCGGGATTGGTAAACTAAAGTGGTGTTGGTGAGGGTGGATGGAACCGTTGCCACACGTTACCTCGCTGTCAGTTAGGCTCTTTCAATATATTAAAGGTCATATTAGACACGAATTGGACCGTGGGGGGTATCAACCGTTCTTCTCAGTTGCTGAGATGACTTCCCTTCGTTAGGAACTCGGATCCATTGTTCGCGTCATTGACTGGCACGAGCCATTGTAGTCCAGAAAGCCTCTGGTAATCGCAGACCCGAAACCATCCGGCGCTGCCGATTAAAACGGTGTATATAAGAAAAGGACATTTTTTTAACGCAGCAGTAGGTTATAGAATAAAACATTTTACAGCCCTACAGAAAATTCTCAACATTAATTATAACACAATTTTTGGCACAAGGCGGATTAACAACAAAGGAAAATCGTGGTTTTGTTCCTGAGCTCACCGCACTAGAAACACTTAACATCGCACGATTTTACAAGATTTTTTTAATCATTAAAGCGACAAATAAACCACAAAAAAACCCTTTGGAAATCATTTATTCGACAATTATCACCTGGTACAGCGAAAATTAGGCTTATCAGTGTCATCTTTAAAAATGTAATTTAAGAATATGTTGATTTTTTTTTGCTTAATTGAGTAAGTAAAACAAAACCTGCCTCCGATAATTCATACGTACAAGGTAAGTAAATATATATTTTACGGTCAGTATCTCACTTCAATATTCCACCATTTAGAATAAAACGTAAGTTTCATTTTAAAAATGACCAGATGAAGATAGGAAAGGAAGATGTGAAAACATCACACACCCCAAAAGAAGTCCGTTATTGTAGACTAGAAAAATGTAATGTTTTCCATTACACAGATAATAGGTTTTAGCACTTTTATCCGCACCTGTATGCGCGCATGTGAATGTACAGAAATCCATGTATATAAAAGAGTTATTGTTTTTTTTTTTTAGGTTTCCAAAGAAAAACGTTAGATTTTTTACCTAAATCTCCTTCATTATATTCCACAAGTAATTTTGCTAGGTTTGTCCACTATTATATCCTCTGGTAGATGTACGTCTCGATATAAATGTCACCTTTTCGCGAAAATTCTAAATGAAACATATTTCAATTAGAACATGGAGAGATACAAAAATTGGATAACAGATCATTTGTGCGTGTGAAATGTAGGGGTTGCCCAGTTTAGAAATCGATGGCTGTTCGAGAATAATTAGCCTAGAGGGGTGTTCTCAGTAACGAGTTGGCGTTTGAATCTGAATTCTCTCTCATTCCCACAATGCAATTCTACAAGAAACCGACCACCCACATGTGAAATAATCCAGACATTTCTCTTTTAAACAGCGCTTTTCTTTCTTTTTTTTAAAGCACTAATTTGGAGATTAAATTAGAACGTTCAATGACCTAGATAACAAAAGAGGAAATTTGAGATAATTTTAAACTGCACAGGCAGTGAAATGGCTTTTTGTTCTGGACTTTCAACGGAGATGTAAAGACGTTTTTTTCTATCTCAGCTTCCATGGTTGCTACAGGAGTGAAACGTCTCTCAAGCCTGCATCACTCAGCCTCATATCAGTTCTTTTCGGGCGGTTCTAAATTAAATAAAACAGCCTTCATATTAACGAAAAGAACTTATCTTCCTCCTCATGTTGCTTTAACATCTGAATTCCATTTTTTAGATATTATTTTGGGCTTTAGCGGTAAATTTCCAAATATCGACATCCATGTGCGTCTCTGCGCATTTAAGTAGAATGAAACTTCTAATAATTAAAGGTGCTAGATTCGAATTATAGATCGAGTTTAAATTTGACAAGAAATTTAAAAGTATTTCCATGCATAAACTTTTTCTTAAAATTTAAATTCTTTTAAAGTTAAAAACTTATAGATAACGTTTTTTTTTTCTTTTGAACCTAATAAATTGGATGCATTTACATAACATCTGCATTTATTTTAAATGCAATTTTAGATAAATCGATCGATTCTAAACGGAGCTTGTTACTTAATGGAATTGTACAGTAAATGATAATGCAGGTTTTTATTTAGGTAGTACTTCATTTTGTTCAAACCGTTACGCTTTTCCGAGTAAAAGGACCTTGGTACTTATTATGTAATACCCGGAGAAGTTATCCAGAGTTTGTGGAAGTTCCAGATGTTGCTGTAATACCGTTGCTGGTTGATTCTGTGGCAATCACCAAGGTGTCTCGCGAAGCCGCCCCTCCCAAAATGCTTTACAGTAGATGAGAAATCCACAGTAAAACCCACACCGGCGACCTAGTGCAGAATACTAACAGAAATCATTTCTGTAAAATTCAGAAAGTCGATTAATGCCATCGATTCTCATCACTTTGCTGTCTAACGGACGGGACTGGAGATAGTTTGCAGTACGACGCCGGCAACGGAGAAAAAAAAAATAATAATATTCCAAGTGTTCCAACGCTATCTGAATAAACAAGAACAGCAGGAACCCGTCGTGGATACGAGGGGAGATGTCTCTCGGGCTTAATGTTATCTATATTTGTGCTTCGTTAGATTGGCGAGAAGACATCGAGTTAAAACTTAGTCGGAAACGTTGGATTTAGCTGAGATCTGTTTCGGGGGGAGCCCTAAGAAAACCCCTAAAAGTAAGACCTTTCACTGGACAAATGGTCATAAGCAAGCAAAACAACTTTAGTTGGGATTCACGCTGTTTCGCGTCCAATATCGTGGAAATACGTGTAAGAATTCCGTTTGCCAACTAATCAAAATAACGCGAAGATGGATTTTCGCGAGTGTAAAATAGCTAATCAATTTTCTGTCCAACTCAATGGTAGAATAAACGTCAGGATTATGTGGTCATAGCAGTCAAAGGTTCTGTCGCTCTATAAATCTAAGAAAAATTTAGTTTCGAATGTTGCTTATATAGCTTGAACTGTACCCGCAAATATTCCTAAATGGAATATCAAAACGTCCCATTTCTTTTTTTTTTTTTTAATTTGGTATTTTATTCCATCAAGTCCGCGAAAACATCAAGCAAATTCAGCATTTAATTTGACTTTAGGAAGCAAAGTTGGAAAACTCTAGTGGTGATGCAACAACACATCTGGCCAGAGCTGATATTTGCTCTTTGTTTTCTATTAATTAAGCAGCCAGGGTAGGCGGAGTGACAGCTTCATTATCGGGTACAATCGTTTCGAATACCAAGTAACAACGTTTGTTCTAAGTCGGTTTATTCCCCAAGAAAATATTAAATACGACTCACAGTTGAATAAATTCAGATATTATTTTTATCTAGAAGGACATGACTGATTAACTTCGCCGTTAATATGACCATGCCGTGAGATTAATGACTTTTTTGGTATAAATACATAAAGTGACTGCTTAATTTTCATCTAAATTACGAGTTATCCTGCAGTTCTTGGTCACGATTATATCGACGATAACGAAGAGATCAATGAACATCCGAAAGGTTGAAAACAAATACGCATACAGATTGTGAAAGTAAACGTTCCTGGCAGCGATGGGCAATAGCGATAGTTAAATTTATCTTAAAATCGCATGAATAAGCAGTTGTTTTACTCGGAGCCTCACATGAGCTGGACGGCTTTCTGACTCTTTGAAATCACCAATTTGGTCCGATTACACTGGCGTCAAATTACTTACGGATAACAACAAACTGCGCTGTTTGTTTCCGTTATAGGAGTAACCTGGTTTTTTTTTTACGGTTAAATAACTGGTGCAAATATCTATAAGGCTTCTAAAATCGGTTGCAATATGGTTTATCGGTTTATTCTTGTAACTTAAAACCGGTGTAGATTCACGTAGAAAAGCTTACCCCTTCCCCTCTGCGCAGAAATTTGTTCACCTGACTTCAAAAACATATAATTATACTTTTATTTTAAGAAAACTATTAAAACAAGCAATTTTTAAAAAAAAAAAATAAAACCATCTCTCTAATTTTCGAAAATCCGTAAGATGAAACATCAAACTTCAGTTCTACGAGATCCATCCAAACTGTAGTCTTTCCACGTACCTTTTGTTGTTGATAAAATCTAGACCCTTTAGTTTCCAAATGCAGACGTTTAAGTAAAAAGTAAAGAATTAGTTAAATCGTTTATATTTCCTCTTTGTTAATTAATCGGTTTACGTGCTCGGGAAATGTTTCCACATGATCACCAGAAAGGATGGAGTCGTTTTTACTTTTTATTGCAAAATTCATCACTCAATTATACGATGTCCAGCCAGATATTATAATGGCTTTAAAAACTATACACCTTTAAAATCTGTTGTTGTTGTTGTTGTTTTCTGAAATTGTATTACTTCTTTTTTTGTTAGCATTTCGTGAAACAGCTTCATTGTTTGTCTTTTAGTTTGGCTATTTATTATATCTGATTGAGAGTTCTCCGTGTTTTTTAATCTAAGGTGGTTTGAGGAAAATCTTCCTACCGTTCTCGTTTGTCCGTGGAATATCCAGAGAGTTATATCTGGAGCGGGGACGTAAACACGTTCTCTCTCTCTCTCGCTCTCTCTCTCTCTCTCTCTCTCTCTCTCTCTCTCTCTCTCTCTCTCTCTCCTCTCTCTCTCTCTCTCTCCTAATTAGAGAAAGTGTGTGCAATGTCTGGGAAGTAATGGAACCTCAACCTAAGCAAATTTAGATAGACAGAATCTTAATGTAGCTATGTTCAAAGTCTCTTGGTTGATCTGATTGTATTTATTCAGGTTTTATTTTGCCAGGGTCTCCGCCTGCTTTGGCAACGGCAGCCATTAAACGAGTACGTATCTGCTATAGAATTTTTATTTAAAGGCACAAAAAAGAATTCAATACAAAATAAATGGGGTCGTTCAGTAGACTGGCTAATTATCGCAGGTTTATCTTTTCTTCCGTACAATCATGGACTATTGGCGAGCCGACTTCCCACCTTTAGTGCGTACGCAATATGCTTTTGCAAACCTATGGATTGGTGTTTTAAACAAAAGTAGAATTACGCTTCGATAAAGCATTTTTACGATTGATTTTGTTGCTCCGACTGTCCGCCATGCCTCGTGCCTTTAGTACCCTTTGACTTTCGCGCAGGAGAAGTTGGCGCTGTAAAAACAAGGTCTGCTACCATTTATCAATACGCACGCTGGACATGAGAGAGAGAAAGAGAGAGAGGAGAGAAGAGATGACGTTAGTACATAGAGAGAGGACGTCATAACAGAGCGAGGTGACGTCATTACAGAGAAGGAGAGAGAGAACACACACACAGAGAGATGACGTCAGTACATAGAGATAGGACGTCATAACAGAGAGAGGTGACGTCATTACAGAGAAGGAGAAAGATGTGACGTCATAACAGAGAGGGGTGATGTCATTACAGAGAAGGGGAGAGAGACACAGAGAGAGATGTGACGTCAGTAAATAGAGAGAGGACGTCATAACAGAGAGGGGGTGACGTCATTACTGAGAAGGAGAGAGATGTGACGTCAGTACATAGAGAGAGGACGTCATAACAGAGAGGGGGTGACGTCATTACAGAGAAGGGGAGAGAAACACAGAGAGAGATGTGACGTCAGTACATAGAGAGAGGACGTCATAACAGAGAGGGCTGACGTCATTACAGAGATGGGGAGAGAGACACAGAGAGAGATGTGACGTCAGTACATAGAGAGAGGACGTCATAACAGAAAGGGGTGACGTCATTACAGAGAAGGGGAGAGAGACACAGAGAGAGAGGTGATGTCATTACAGAGAAGGGGGAGAGAGAGAGAGAGAGAGAGAGAGAGAGAGAGAGAGAGAGAGAGACTTGGAAAGAATGCGCTAGTTTGTCAGCAGTCGTCTTACTTCTAAATGCTGTTGTTGATGGAACACTAAGGAAAACAGGGAAGTTATTCGTGAAATTCTCTACACTCCCATTGCGGAAGCTATTGGATTGAAGATCTGTTGAGAACCATTAACAGAATGGGTTGGTGAAGAGACGATAGAATGTCAACTGAACCGATAGAAGAATTCTTTTGTCATTTAGTTCCGCGTCGGTGCCGAATGCGAGATCGGATTTGGAGTTGGGGGGAGGAGGCAGGTTAACGATCCCTAAGGTTCTTGTTTTCGGTGGCACATCTTTCGTATACTCCGCGTTTATTTAATAATGTTTATTTTAGGGAAAAAAACAAAACAAATTAAATTAACTATTTTGTAAGTAGAATTTAGTAAATACGTCGATATAATTCTGTTTTAGCTTTTCGGTTTTTCGAAAACCGCACCTTGATGTCACGGAGCGTAAGAACAAGTACAAACGGTAAATTGATCAGCTCTCCAGGATGTCTTGTGCGCGATGACGATTCCGTAGTTCCCACAACGTGGAGAACTGGAACCTAGCCCAACATCTGATTCAAAACACTAAAAGCCGCCCAGCAAAAGTTAATCTGTGGAGGCGGGTTTTCGGTAGGGACCGTCTTTCGGTCTTATCGGCCTTTTCTGCACAGCAACCAGCTCAGAGTGGCCACCGGCCCGCAGAGGACGGAAAATCCACTCCATCCGAACTACTAATAATAATAATAATAATAATAATATAATAATAATAATAATAATAATAATAATAAATAATAGCAGTCGGCCGTGTCTGGCAGCTTGTATTGTGGGCTCCCCAGCTGGGGCGGAACATTCACCAGCAGCCTCTCGGTCCCTCGAGTCAAAGACCGTAAGACCGCCCTAGGGCTTTACTCGGGCCACGCCTGGACCCGGTACCCACCGGTCGCACACAGACACCGCTCCACCACTACGGAAATTAAAAAGAAAAAAAAACTTTTTTTAAAAAATAAGTTGTTAGGCGATTATTCGCCTCATCGCGTTTGCCAGGATGAATTTCCCTCGAGTCTGCTGAGCGAAAGAAACCTGTACGGTTAATCTGTCAGCAAATGCCCATTAAAGGACACGAAAGTCTTTACTCAACAAAGACGGATTTTCCACTTGTGACAGCTTTAATTAAGACATCTGTTAAATACAGATTGACAGCTGAAAGCAAATCAATGCCAGTTTACCGGTTTCTTTTCAGCTAGGTACACTTGTTTGTTGTTCCCCACCTTTTAAAACGCAGATGGATTATTATAAAAACCGAGAAAGTCTATGCGGAAATAAAAGGGACATCACATGAACACGCAGCGGACGGAAAGTTATATTCAGTGTTCGCCCTTTAATGAATGTACAAACATTAAAAAAAAACAACAACATATAATAAAGACAGTTAGTTGTCTGTTTAGTAATTCCATGCTTGGGGCATTGTGTTGTTGTTCAGCGTTTACAACGATTTTGGATTCTGCCATTTACCATTGTACATTGCTTCCAGATAGCGTGAGTGGATTAAACAGAAAAAAAAAAATATTATAACAGAGAAAATTCGGCTACAAAGTCACCGATGCGGTATCTAATATAGTCCACACCGAAAGTTTAGGATCGGAGTCTCTTATACTTCTAATAACAGCTGACATGCAGATTTCATAGTCACGACAGTAGATTCCTCTATTAAACGTTGGGTTTACGATCGATAAAGAAAAGTCTTACCTCTCATTTTCGGGCTCTAAGCTGGGCATAAAGTAAGGACTAAACCCCAGTAAGTAGCTGAGCGGATATTCGCTCTGTGAATTCCCAGATTCATCACCACTACAGTTTTATACAATTCCTCTACCGCTCTGCTCGCTGCCAGTAAATCCGTTTGGCACCAAGCCTAACGGTAAGCATCTTGTTTGTTTTCCGTTTTGTCGCTTTTTAAAAAATCTTGGAGGGAAATATTTACACTTACGTGTACATGTCACGAGTCATTTTATCTCGATGAGCCTCTCCCATTTACTTATCACCCGCTGGGGGGGGAGGAGAAGATGTTAGCACCATCCTCACTTAAATTTCAACGATCCGTAAAGAGACCTTTCTGGTTGTGTTTTTTTTTTAAATGTCTGCCGTATTGGGATGGGAGAAGCACTGTATCCAGATGTGTATCAGTTCACCCGGAGCATGACAGCTCTGTGGAGTTGTTTCTAGGAAGCAAGTCGTGGGTTATTTGAGCCTCTTTCCGTACAATGCTCTGAGACGTGCTATAAGTTTAAAAGGACATACGCTGCGTTTAAAATACGATTTGCTTGACGGCGGAGTTGGGCAGACTGCATTAAAGGACAGATTTATGGAATTTACTTAACAGGATTTCAGTGCCGGTATCTAAGGTTAACGAAGTGCAGTGCGACCGCGTAAACAGATTTTGAAAAGCGCAGCGCTAATTATTCTTTCGAAAGGGTCGCGAACTTGACGTAGACTACAGAGAAATTTGCTTCTCATATCAGATGGTAATGGAAAAAAAAAAGCGATCTTATCTGTTATTTCTATAAGCAAAGAAAAAATAATTAAGTTACAGATAAGTTATTAAGCTTCACTTTGAATACTAATCCTAAATCGGCGAAGTAAAACACTTACCAAATATTCCATTAACGTGGAATGAGCTCTGGTTGCTATCGATACGAGTACCCGCATCTTTGCTATAAGCGGAATTTAAATCCAGTTATTAGTTGTGAACTACTTTAAAGTTGGGAGGGCTACTTGTTTTTTTAGTCACAAGGAAATGGTCCAGATCTTGTCAGCTTTCTTTTTGACTTTCATCCATGACAGATCATTTGATTCTTCGCTTTTCCAGAGTGTGGTGCAAGTATGTTACTCCAAAGCGTCAACGAATGCATCGACAGGTGATATCAGACCCCGGCTTACAAAAAAGATCCATATTAGAACAGGCTCCGTCCGCCAGGTTGGGAAAGTGGATGGTCAGCGAGATATATAATCAACAAGCCGTATGTTCCTTGTTTGCTGCCAAAAAAAAACTAACTAGCGCCATACGGTTTGATCTATCTTAAGATCTCCGATAGAATTCTGCGACGGAAAATAACAATGCCGTTTTAAAAGGGAAGACAAAAGCTTCTTCCGGCCCCACAAACGGTCATCTGTCCAAATGGTGCTGTTAACAAAGGAAGAAACATCCAAGTAAATTCTTCTTGTGGAAAACGAAAGTAGAACGACAGTTTTGGTGTGGGAAACATCCCAATAGGGATATATATGTAATCACCGGATATGAACTCTGTAGAAAAGATCGTGTTAGGTATAACTCCAAGTTTCTGTAACTTCTTCATTAAAGAGCATGCTGCTAAAAGTGTTTAATCTTATTTGCTTCGTGAAAAGTAAGAGCAAGTCCCCTTAAATAGAGATCATAAAAATATTTCACACGTGCAATGTAAGGTAGTAAATGTTGGAGCGCAACTTAATATGAGTAGGCTATTGATTGATTGATTTTTTATTATTATTCTACTGAGGTTGCCTACTGTTATATTAATGCTTGGCACTTTTCTAATTTCGAAAGATTTGTTTTAGCTTTTAGAGAACAGTTGTAATGCTTATTTGTTTCAGGAAGCATTCTAGAATAATTAAAACAAGAGATATTCTGGGGTTTTCACAAAAAAAAAAAAAACTAACAAATTCTTTTACAATTTTAATTTTTGCATGTATATAATTTGACGGTATCCATATGGATATCCAGCCAATGAACATAAATGGAGCAAATATAGATTCTTTGCCGCTATGTCTATTTGTATTTTTCGGGTATTTATCGAACGTTGGCCCTTTACTGTATTTGTCGTTTTCTGGCATTCAAAACGGTTATTTTTTTTCCATCCAAAAGCTGTCAAATTAGGGAAAGAGTCGGGCCAGAGCGGGTCAAAAAGCTTCGACACAGGAGGAAAATATGCCGTCTTCATTATTTTCCGATAAATGAGCCGCGGTTTGGCAATTCGTGATATTTCGAAGTAATGAAACATGCAGAGTGGCCTGACAGCGGCGTTAACAATTGTTTATTTCCTAAATAGCAAGAAGAAGGAAAAAAAAAACCACTTCTATTGAGTGATTATGGCAAGATAGGCTTCAGCAGTCTTTCCGTGTGCTCGATAAGCCAGCAGGAGCTTCCTTCTGTGGCAGCAGCGATACAAATAACAAACTGTGAGCCTTGAGTCTGATATCAGGTATACCAGGTAACTGTTTTCTAAGTTGGTTTGACCCCGACATCACCAGAGACTACTTTTTCTCAACGAAGGCTGCTTCTCTCCACGCGGCCCGACTTTGTTTCTTAAGGAGCTGTATATGAGTCTCTGAAGAGTGTGCGCCAGAGTCAGAGAGACGAAGCTGTCCAAAAGTGATGGTGAATACGTCGGGGTCATGTTCATGCGTTATAGACAACGATTCGGCAGAAATGTTGCGAATGATCTAGCCAAAGGTGCGGGTGTTAGGGTTTTCCTTTTAAAATAAGTAAAATACACGTCAGCGAAAAAAAAAGTATCCTCCCTTTCTCGATGCGTAGCTTTCGGGAAAACCCCTTTGCTGCAAAAGGGGCGGTCAGGTGGTAAAGCTTAGATAGTAAGCAGAAATGAAGCAGCAGCCCGATGACTAGATCTGGAAAGGAATGTGCTGTTTACAGATGATTACAAGTTTGAAATGATTTGGCAAAAATCAACAGCAGTTTGTTTAGAAAAGAAAATCGGATCGGTGTAACACCAGGGTACAGCAGCTGCAGTGAAGCGTGGAAATGAATCGATACAAGCGTGGGTCCGCATATTAGCCAAGAATTTAAAAGATTTTCATGAAATCGACGGCATACTGACTGTCAATAGGTACAGGCAGGTTCTCATCCGTTATGTCTTTATCCAAGGAAGGCAGTTCATTGAGCGGAGATTCAGTTTCCAACATGAAAATGACCCAAGTATATCACCAGTTTGGCGAAAAGCTGTCTGGAACGTGGAGGGGTTGAAAGAATACAAAAATGTCTGGCATGCACATAAACATGATATGAACGTCATTGATATTGTATGGAGGGGTCTACATAAAAATTCAGACAGAAACCAAGCACCTTGTATTAATTGAGGGAAATGATAGAGGGGATTAGAAATAACATTTTAGTCATACATTGATGAACTGTCTGGGATCAAGAAATCGAGCTGTCATGCTCTATATAAAAAAGAGCTCTCATACCAAATATTAATGCACTCTACAGCGGATTCTCTCTCTTTTTTTGTATAATTTCTGTAATAATGGATTGTGTATTATTCTACAACTTTTTCAGTTACAATTACTCATTATTTGTGCATACCTCGTGAGAGTATTTTCATAATTATTTTCAATACTTTGCATCTGCAAAATTGTTCGCTCATGGAAAATCATATCAATGCGACTTAAAATTATTTTATATAATGCATATTTAATTACCAAAAACGGATTACGTTTATTTAAGAAGCAAAAACAACAAATAGATTCATTTGAAATTAAATTTTTAGTTTTTAAACAATGTATTATTGCAACACAGGGAAAAACTGTACACAGTAAGATTTATAGAAAGGGGTTTTTTTAAAGAAAATTAATAGCCTACTGGGAAAACACGTGGTTCATTGTCCGTCTAATATCCGTGTGCAGTGTACTGCTTTCAAGTTTTCTTTTTCTTGGTCGATGATTACGAAATTCTATCCAGGAGTCAGCAACTTGAGAAGTAACATAAGATTTCACGCTAAGGTAGAAAGACTTTCCTCATCTGTGTTATGCCAGCAATTATCAGGTTTCGTAATTAGTTATGGAAAAGTTTCTAAAAGTTAACTTAAACTAACCTAAGTATATGCTGAAAAGTTGTTTTTTTTATTAGTTCATTATTACCGATTATAATGTGTGCTGTGTTTATACAGAAGTACAAGAACAAAGGGAAACATTTGTGCAGTACCCTTATATACTTAATATGTACGTATCCATCATAATGTGAAACTGCATCTAGCTGTATACGGCACCAGAGGCCCTCTGCGTCCAATCTCTTACTGATACAGACTGAAAATAACGTTAATTAATGATGTAATACCAGATGTTAGAGAAAACAAACTCGGTCTTCAGTGTCGCTGCCCTTATTGAAAACCATCTTTTAGTTTCTCTGAACCAATATAAATGAAGGTAATTTTAATTTTCTAAATTAGTCGTTAAAGAAAAGAAAGTAGGGTTACTTTCCGTTCGGTGTCCTCGCCCTCTGGGCATCTCCTGTTCATCGAGAAAAGCCCTGCCTTGCCATTTAGACGTTTCCAAATATTTATCTCGCTACCTTCTTCGGGCCTTCCGGATCTGGCGGAGTTAGGGAGGTACAAGGCTTGGACCTGGCTACTTACCATCTTCTCGTTCATCGGAGTTCACTCAATTATACCCAGTTGTGCGTCTCACGCGCGTAAACAATAGAGAATTACACTTAGGTGCGAGGTTAGTTATAAATGACTAAACTCCACAGACTTCCCGACTCTACCAAAGACCCCTTCTGCTAGAGGTGCGGTCTACAGGTCTGATTAGGTCCTGGTCTGCAGCAACTCGACTTTATAGATATAAATCGTAAGGTCTTACTTCCTCATATACTTTCGTCTATATCTGTGGGCTTAACAATAATAGAGTGCTGAATAATATTTGGCTGAAAATAGTCTTGTATGATAAAAATCCAAACCTAAACTCGTTTAACATTTTTTTCTCATGTAGATTTCTATCAGCTCTATGCGTTGTTGCAAACAGTCATGGTGTGGTGGCCTCCGTGGGTGAGAGAACTATCTGAATATCAAGGTTATCCACTGTACAAAAAGTTTTTAAGTGACCGTCTGCACAAGTAGTCACAGTAGGTAGGATAATTAACTAAGGTACATCTTTCAACTTCTATCACTGATTGGTTGCCATGTTGGTCTTCGTGATTGAACATTTCAGCTGCATTGTAAATTTCTTTTGCCTTCACACGGATGGGCAAACGGAAATTAGGCAAATTCAGTTCGGTATCAGTGATGGTCGGTAATGCAACTGGCGGCATTGGGCAAGATAGGAACAGCTGTCCAAAAACCTGCATGAAATATGAAGCTTCCATCAACGAATGATAAATCAGTGTCCGAGTCTAACAGCCAAAGCAGCCAGGCTCTGATGAGTTTTCAAGTGATTTTTTTTTTGTTGTCGTTTCTTTTACAAATGGAAATCGGACGCTTCATTCGTTGTTTACCTTTAAACTCTTTACCGATCGAGAAGTAAAACGGAACCCCGCCCTGCCCCTGGAGGGGAGGGAGAGAGAGAGAGAGAGATGACGTCACTACAGAGAGAGAGAGAGAGAGATGACGGCACTACAGAGAGAGAGAGAGAGAAAACGGATGACGTCGGCAACAGACCTGGCACCGCGAGTCTGTGACGCCCGACGTCTCCAAAGTGTTAAAGCAAAGTTAGAGAACTTTTAAAGGGAGGCAATAATCGAATTCGTGTTCACTTTTGTTGCGTTTCATTGAAAGTGTTAACGTCGGGTTTGTTTGTGGAAACTGAAAACAGATTCGGAACAATTAAGAAAGTTAAAAAAAAAAAAAAAATTGCGAATTCTCCCATCGCCGACCGCGCGGCTATTCTCGTAATTACCGCACAAACGTCGTTCGGCTCGAATTCTTCTCGATTTAATGCCTGAAGTTTTTGTGAAGAATGATCACCAGTAAGCCGGTTTCCGTTAGTGTCTGTCTGTGACGAGCACTGCCCGACGAGGGAGTGAAGGAAAGAATCCAGTTTTATTGATGATGGCGTAGTTTACAAGATATATTCGTTTACCGATACAATAAAAAAGGTAATTTTGTTTGAAGGGATTGGGATTCAGAATCGACCCATGGAAAAACGTATAAAGAATAATGAAGATATATTAAAATAAATAAGTATATTAGCAAAATGGACAGAAAAAAGATTATAATTAGGGGCCACTTTTGCAGGATTTTATTTGTTTTCAGTCTTTATAAGAGTTTTGATTTTTATATTTAATTTTTTTCTACATAAATACATACTTTAATACATTTGGCGGGGTTTTTTAGCCGTGAGAATATTTTGTTTCTTCGTTTGGACTTATTTATATATTTTAAAATTGCATGTTTTATTAGACACATCTTAGCTACAGCCCCAGGCGGCCAGTGGCAGACAGGGGTGCGAAGGTTGACAGGGAACCAGTTCGAATCCCGGTCTCGACCAGCTCGGTTTGAGAACATCATTGGTATCTTCTTGGTCTTCTGTATCAGCCAGCCGCTGGAGTCTTTACCGGTTACTCCGGTTTCCTCGTGAAAAGTTTCAATAAGATCTTCCGGCTGCAGGCGGCAAAAGTTCCGCGGGGAACTCTTCAGTGGCTTAAACCTTGACTCCCGCTCAAGATACCGCGACCAATACCTAAGCAGATCGCTTGGTCGCCAGGGGTGATAACTGCAGACCATCATCCCTTTCTCGCTCCCTGCTAAGAGACGTCGTTAAACCCGGAAGTTCGGGACATACTTGGCAAGGTTAAGAACTACTGAAACTCGCTCTCGAGTCAGGTTTTTAAAATTTTCTTTTGTAAAAGCTAACAGCAGTGCGTATTAACACTAATCAACATAAGGTAACAGTGCATAAAGTCATCAGACCATAGTAATAAAACAGTGTAACTTATTACAACAAAATGAAAAAAATTTTAAAAAAATTATGCAAACATCCGAGATATAAAATTTTCAAATAACAGAATGAACAGGTTCTTACACTGAAATAAAACAAAACGTGCAAGTGGCTCAGGCTAATGTTTAAACATAAAAATAAAAGGTTCAGCGTAGGGCGCTTGAGAATCGCTAGACACACTGAATTATTCTTAGGCTGTGTTCGGACAGCCTGAATTCTGACGTCTCTGTGATAACACATGGGTCTCTTGGAAACTCGGTCTATTTAATAACAGACTGCATTAAATATTAAGCTGATGGGTCAAATTTCGGATGTCCTCTGTTTTCAATTTAAGAATACCTTTTATTTTATTTTTTTCATCTCTGTTATCGCCCAGTCTGCTGCTGCTGCTGCTTCTTTTTCTTTTGTCAATTTACGAACTTCACATTTAAATGCCGTTCTAGGCCGAAACAAAGATTCTGGCAGAATGTCGGTTGTGCTCGATTATTATTTCCGATGAATTGTATTTAGCGGTTTTCTATATTTATTTTGTTTCGGATCTTTTCATCTGAGGCCTGTTGATAAGGGTTAAACTTCACCTAACTGAAAAATTCAGAGATAAAAAAAAAAGAGACTAAGTAAATAGGCCTTGATCGACTCGCTAACATAAATTAAAGAACGCATATCGATTATTACCGCAAGAATATTATTTATAGTAAAGACACAAAAGAGAAAATGTGTTAACGACAGTTGGATTATTAACGCCTGGCTATCTCAAAAATCGCACGCGAATAAGCGCAATGATTGCTATACAAAGTATGACGTTTTTTCAGCCTTCATAGGCTTATGGGCTTCTGTTTGTTTTGTTTTTTACTATACCCCACTTCCATAAGTGTGGGGAGTCCAAAGTTAACTACCTAAAGTCTGTTAAATTACAGTGAATTTAATATAAATCACACAAAAGCCAGGTTATTTCTAAAGAATTAATTTCGGCGATTAATTAAACATTGCAGAGTTTCTAAATATTGAAATGAATTTCTAGAAACATATATTCAAATACTTTGACTCAACTCCTGATCAAACAACAAACTGCTGTCAGGAATATTCGGATGGTGCACTGCATCTTTGAAGATTTTTTTAACTTGCTTTCGCTACTAGTTATTTTATCTTAACATATGACATGGAGTGCATTTTTCGCCATAACTGGACATTGTTCGATTACGATATCGTGGAGTCTGGTCGGAGACAAAGGTCCAGCAGACCTGCGGCAATTCCTTCCAAACGAAACAGACCAGAGTGGCGCGGTTAAGTCGAGCCAGATACGTTAGTGTAACGGCTACCATTCCAGGTCTTTAGTGAAATGAGCAGCGATTAATGTCGACAGAACAATGTTACACCGAGTTCGGCGGTCACATCCGTCTGTCTGTCTGTCTGTTCCGGGGCCGTAACTCAGCTAGCGCCTCACCCTTCAGTATTTGGTAGCATCTTTGTCACGTTTTATACCAAATTTGACCATAATTATAAACTTCTAGAGGGGGTTACTTTTATAGAAAATGGTCATCTAGAGATGGAAAGCCACATGCAACATTTGAAGTGATAGAGTTGGGACATTACTCAAGCCTTTCGTTGAAAAAGAGAGGACGGATCGTACATCACCTACTACAATGGCCAAGGCAGCTGTAAATATCCCCCCAAATGGTTCCTTCCTAAATATCCTGGTATCATTTTGTATACACTGATACATATGCGCTTTTTTCAGAGTTGGGAAAAATTCAACATCACTAAAATCAAGATTTGAATGTAATACGGAACGAATTCGAAATGTAATTTTGTTTCTTTTTGAAAAGAAAACATCTTTGCTAATAATTACCAGTTGTGATAATTAAAACAATAACTATAGTACTATAGCCAATGATTGCCGCGTATTGTTCTTCACCGGTATTTATCTAATTTAATTGTTGCATTCACATTAAAGACTACAAAAGGATCTCGTATTAATGCCTTGAGCAAATCTATTTATTCTTTTTACTCGTCGTTCTATTGAAGAACGTCAAATTATCTGCATAAGTGTTCTTAAAGCAAATTATTCCTTATCAACTGTCGCCAATTACTGAGCGTAGTCCAAGACTAGCTCAAAAAAGGCTGCGACACAAAGAAGGATCCGTTCATTAAGGCACGCTTGATAAGCTTATCTTGGATAAGAAGGTTTATTTCGGCCCCGTGTATAGATGTTGTCTCCACAGCGCTTTCTCTTTATAAAAGTAGGTAACCCGAGCAATGGCGTTAGCACAGCAGTTTAACCGCAGGAAATCCAATAGATTTAGAGACACGAGAGAGAGAGAGAGAGAGAGAGAGAGAGAGAGGAGAGAGAGAGAGAGAGAGAGAGAGAGAAGAGAGAGAGAGAGAGGAGAGAGATAAGAGGAGAGAGAGACTCGTCCCTTTTTAGGAGCCCTTTTATAACACCCATCTACCCATTAAAGTAACTTTACCGGTCTTCATCGCATGTACAAAACACCACAAAGACATGAACAAATTTTCAAAGTAGAATTTTTTTTAACAATTCTGTGTTGTTTTTTTTTTTTTATTCGTTCGTCTCTAACTAAGACATCATTTAATTTTACAAACTGTGCCGACGTTCTAACACAGTAGAATTAACAACCATTCGGAGAACAGGTGCTTTGACAAAAGTACCGAGAATACATTAACGTTAAATCTCCTCGCCCTGGCCACGGCTAAGCAGCGATGTAGAAAGGCTGCTTTGGACAATCGAAAGCGGCGGTACCGACCGAAGTAATTCTAAAAACGGACAACAACATCGCCATACTCGCATTGGTTCTTTATATCAATACTTCCTGGAGAACCGGAATATTACTGAAAACTATCAGATGCCCGCGCGCAGCTGAGAGTAGTCGTTTTTCTTCTGATCTTCCCAGTTACTGTTCGACTGATGAGCATCTCTATCCACAAGGAGAAGTAAGGTTTGCGGGAAACATGTTTACATCGTTCTCCACTTATAGTTAAAGCAGCATTTCTCTCGATGAAATACCACGCACAATAGCTGTACACGCACCCAATTTCCGAGAACTAAACATTGCCGCAGTCATGAATCTTATTGCGGATGAGGATCCGCCTCATCAACTCTGGCAGGGATGTTTTCGGCGATAAACTTTTATGCGAGTTAATCAAAGGCGGACATCAAGTCCCACTCCTGTAACCGTTGCACTGTGAGATGTTTTTCTTAATTCTTGGCGGTGGGGTAGAAGCCCCGCCACCCCACCGTTTCCAGGACCTCACCCTACCCGGACAGGGCGGCTGCCACCCCCATCCCCCCCGAATCTCGCTGGACTTACCGAGCTTCACCGATAAGCCTTTTGTTTTACCTGAAGACCGTATTTGTGTAAACGAGGTTTTAACCCATTTCTCAATTAAGATATAGACTTTTCAGATGGAAAATGTATTAACGTCGGATAAGAAAAGATAAAGGCAAGATTATGTTTGGGATAATCCTAACTAAAAACATCTTAAAGCGTATTAAAAGGTCGAAAGACACCGCACCGTAGACACGTCGGTGAGTGATGCCTTCGATTACTACTGGTAAGGTCACGTGACCTCGACTCGATGTCGAAATGCACCAAACACAAACCGGATTCGATACAGAAATAAACGTTCCAAAATTATTATTCATTACAGTTATTAGTTATGGAAAAAAAAAAAAACGAGACATCTACGTGAGCATTTGTGTGTACGCAAAACTCCTTCTTCCTTTTCATTAATATTCTTCAAGGGAATAATCAGAATTAATACCACCCTGTAAATTCTAATTAATCGTTGCCTACGAATTTATTAAAAAGAACAATTTTAATTTTGTTTCTTGAGACTATACACCGAATTCTGTCATTTCATGGCATTGGCTTAGTTTGCTATTGCCTTTTTTTTTAAATAATCATTTAGATTAATACAAATTGCACCACAATAAATAATATAGATCTTAAAATAGCTGATTTAATATTTTAAATTAATATATAGAATTTTGAAAAACTTGTATAAATTTACAAATAAATAACAGTAACAAAGTAATATCAATTGTTTTTCTTTCCCTTTTTTAAAATAATTTTTAAGTAACTTTGTTCATTACTCACTAAGCAAAACATTCCTCCAAAATATCACTAACTTAAAAAATAATAAAACTTCGAAATATATTTTCAAAATTGTATCGGATATAAAGTTTTGTTATGCGCTATTAAAATACAGCCAGCCATCCTTATAATACAGACAAACAGAAGTCCGATTGCACCGGACTAAAAATCATCTCCATCAGCTATTTTTGTCTTAACTGTTTTGAATTTAATATTCGATAGCAGTGTATTCATGTGTAATACATTCAAACATCGTAGACAAATAATCCAAGCACAGAAAAAACAAAATTGGGCAACTTAAATTTAATTTATATTTTGTGTTTTTCCATGTAAATTATGTAAATTCTTCATATCATAGTTTTATAAAACACCAAAGCTTAAATTTTAAAGCACAATTTCTTTTTGCTAAACAATGCGATAACCAAGACAAAACGCCATCTTTACTTCATCATTAATAACTGACATAAAACGAAAAGACCACCTTTACGTTGTTTTTACATGACATTTACCGTCATATTCATTGTCAACTAAATACTACGTGAAAGTGGCTTATTGTCTCATTAAAGATTGACCAGTGCAACGTCTGCAGAAAAACAAACGAAAAATAAACTACGATTATTTTACTCTTTATAAGAGATTTTTTAAAAAAATGTATTACTCAAATTTATTCCTTTATATATATATTCAGTCAACCACAGAATTTGATATTTTAAAGCTCACTGAAGCCTTGTATTTGAAAAGGCGTTTTAAAGTTCTCTTTAAATTACCACCAAAGGTTCAGAACAGAACTTGAATGAGTAGTTTCAAAATTTGTATATTTATGTACTTACCCTGAATCCAGAAAAATTCAGGTTTTTTAAAACATATTATCATATCAGGGAGAGGAGATTGGCGTAGTCGAAGACAATGAGAGCTCGGCCAACACACGGGAGGGGGAGAGAGCTTGATTATGGAATCAGCAATCTCATAAACATAAGTTCTAAAGTTTCGTAGGCCGTGTAAATATGTGCTGCGTGTACGGCGGGATCTCTAGAGACCGCGAAGTCTTGTACACATGTAATTACCGATTAGCTTATCAGGGTTAATCCCCCCCACACACACACGGCAGAGCTTAGATCGTGTATTTAGGCAGGGAATAAAATATTCAATGTTTCTTGGGTGTTTTTTTTTTTTTTGAAACTTGAAATTTATATAATTATATATAATAAATAATAAATGCACAGTATATCTGCCCTGCGTGCGCATGCGTGCGTGCGGTGCTCTGGCGGGATAGGTGACACCAACATGATATAAGTGGTACGCAGTTAACCCTTTGAGGATTGGGGTTTAAAACTTTACTATTTGGTTTTAACCCACTGAATTGTACGTCCATGTTTATATCCTTTGTTTTCGATTTTTCAAACACTTATTGTCATCTATATTTCAGAGAAATAAGAAATAGGTTATGTAGAATTAATGCATAATCTATTCGGCGTAATCCGGATTTTCCGTTCCAACATCCTCCATTTTTTTTTTACTTTTACAGCAGACATTTTCTCCCGTTGCGAAGGGACAGCTGCTGAATGTTGGAAAACTGGTCGGGTGTTGATGTTTTGCACACCCGTTACCCGCCTTCCAGCAACCAGCGGTACCCTGTCTGACTGGGGTCCATCTCATGCATCCCTGTTACTGTTCTGTTTGTGTCTTCGTCTTTTCAAGTGCTGCGATCATTAGTTATTCCCAAAATGATCACATGTGCAGTTTCAGCTATATTTGTTAATTATTAAGAATATAAAATTAATAAAAGAGGATTTCCGGATGCAATATATTCATCACATAAAAAGAGTGAGACAGAAATAACGGATCAAGAAAGGTACCCTCGATTTTGGTGCTCCTTTGCCAGTAGAAACAACTTTTTTGTCATTGCTCTGATGGTGGTTAAGGAGACCAACACAGCAGACTTTCAAACAGAGCCTAGTTAACATTTATTCCGAAACTATATAATAAGTCAAACTGACCAGAAGTGAAGCAGAAACACAGACGTTTATCCGGTCAGAACCCTCCATAGTAAACCGCAGAAAACGAGATAGCTAACGTAATTCAATAATAAATTAAAGTTTAGTTTTTAATTATTTTTTTTTGTACTTTTATTTCGCTTTAATCTATCAAAGTCAACAGAAAGAAGATCCGTAATAATTTTCTCCTCTTTCTTATCCTTAATGTTATATTTAAAAAAAATTACAGCGTGTAGACGAAGTGTTTTCGTCAAAGAATTTGTCACTGGGTGGAGCCTGTTATATTAAAGAACAAAGTGCCTTATGCGGCATTACGCACCGAAATCTACTTTCAAGCAAAATTTATATCACGCCACGAAGAATATCAGGGACTTCACGGTGCTTCATTAAAATGCTTCTTTTCACAGCTTCTGTAGTTCTCCCTTAAAGGTTTTTAACGGGCATTATTCTAGCATAGTGAAATCCCACCTGTAATCCATCGAACAAATGAAGGAATTAATTAAAGACTACGAGAGAAAACTCCCTGGTCTCAATAGACGAAGAGTAATCTTTAACATCTGACATAAGAAAACAGCATCATTTTCTACAAGACATTAACATGGTATTTAGCATCTGTCCAACATAATGCCACGTATACACTACGTGGATTGGAGTTTTGCTTTCTATGTCGATGATTAAAATAAAACAAAAATGTATTTTCGACTTGTACTTGGTATGGAGAATCTTTGATTAATGGATCCATCCGCACAGAAGGTCCTTGGGCTCTTCTTCTTTAGAGATGGTAATGTTTTGAACTAAACCACCGGGAGCTTTTCTAAAGTGATTTACGCACAGCGTCTACTTTGCAAGTGTATATAACATTCCGATGACGTGCCAGACGATGTACATTGTGGAAACAGGCTAAAGGCGACAGAGTCCAACTGTTTCCATGCAGGTAAAGATTCTGTGAACTACACCCGGTAAGACTTGTTGGCATGTTACACTACGTAACTCTCTCTCTCTCTCTCTCTCTCTCTACTCTCTCTCTCCTCTCTCTCTCTCTCTCATCTCTCTCTCTCTCTCTTACAAATGAAAAAACTATCATTATTAATTAGTTAATTATTATCATCAAGAATTGCTGTGTTAATAGATTAAATAAACTTTATAAGGCAAACCCCAAACAATTCGATTAGATTTTTAGAAGTACTAATTAATGATTTCACTCAATGTTCAATAAGGAATTGTTTCTCGAAAACATAATACAACTATAAATTAAAATTGTATATATTTCTAAGAACTACTATTTCATACAGAATATACGCTGTATATTTGCTCCTATGTTGAACTCTGATTAACATTTATGGTCTTTGCAGTAAACTTTAATATTTACAGTCAGTCTCTGCTAATTAAACACTAAAGTTGCTTATCTTTCCTTATTGACTATTATAGAGAATATTCACAAAACATTTGTAGAATTTAGATTTTCTACAGTTGAGAAGATAACATTTGATATGGTAAAATAAGATTTCTATCCTGTCAATGTAGAATACAGATGTGATATAGAAAATCAATTATAAAATTTAATGATGGTTTAAATTTTTTTTCATAATTAGTGAATGTGTTTATATTTAATTGTATGTTTGTGCGTCTCTTTTTGAGGCATAAGTGGTCAGAAGACTTTGGAAAGCGGAAAAGCTTAAGATTCTTAATATTAATTTATTAAATAATCCAATAAACCAACAAATAAATTTTAGGCTCGTTTTCAATTTAAAGCTAAAATCTGCACATCGCAAGATATCAGTGCTGCTTATCAAGTGAGAGTGAAAATCTTACGATTGGTCAGTTATTAAAAGTCATTTATTTACTCTTATGCAGTAAGGAAACAAATGTTTGCTTATTACCGCAATGGTGACTGAAGAAATAAAAATGATGATATTCATTGCAGACCTTTACATAATGCTTACCTATGCCACAGTTTGAAGAAGAGTTCGGAAGGCATGTTATAGGTGTGGAAAATAATGCACGGGCAAGACATCTTGACACAGCTGCTGCCTTAATCTCCGGTATCATAAAAAGCGTGGTTATGAAGTCTATAGATGATGCCAAACATCTAAATGAACGACAGAAAGTCAGCCGTACTCGTTCTTTATTGCCAACATTAATGAACCAAAATATGTTCTATAGTCAGATGTGAAAATCCCATGTAAAAACAGTTTACTGATCACATTGTACTTAGTCCAGAGAAAGGTTCACCGTTGATAAAGGTCTGTAAACATCAACAGTTTTTTTACTGAACGTCTTCAAAATATTCCACACTGAATCATTCCAACGCTCGAGAAGTGCTTCACTTCAACAGGAAGTACGGCACCTAAAAGTCATGTTGCAAAACTCATTCTATAAATCTTTAAATTTTCTGTTGCTCCATACACACAGAAATATTTAGTAAAATAATTAATGGGACACCTTGGTCCACCCAGTTTTAAAATACTACTATTTAAGTTTAGTTTAATATTAAAACCACTTAGCACAAACTTTAAAATCGATAAGTACAATTAAATAAATTATCTTGCATCGAAGATGTCATCTTATGTCTTAATTTTTTTTTAGGTAAGAAGAAAACGTACTAAAGTTATATTGTAATCACCTTGCGTAACTATACGCACAGCTAGAGAGCATCTTTGACAAACACGACGTTGTTTGTGGTTTTCTTTGACTGGAGAGCTACTGCACTTCTCATACACTTGGAAAGTTTACGTATATTGAAGTTCCTTCAAAATTAATAATATGGTTGATTAGTATGAAAATAATATTTCTTAAGAATTATATTAAATATTTTATTATAAACGCATTCATTGTTCATTTAAGCATAAAATATCTATCAGAACATTAGCGGTACATTTTAATGCAGTAATTCCAAATTGATCTGTGCGAGTCTAATCTGAATCTTCAACTGTCAACATAAACTTAGAAAGATGGCTTTAATCATGTCTTACATTGAAGTTAATGAAACTCTATTAGCGTTTCAGCTTTGGACAATTAATGATCGATTCAATTTAGTTTGTGCTCGCCAAAAAAAATTTTCTACTCTTTTAAGAGTATAAATGACAAGAATCATTTGGAGTTAAATTGCTGAATAGAATAACCTGCCGTAAATAATAAATTGTTTTTTTTTTTACTTTCAGGAGTTATTCTCTCCTAAATAAGACAATTAGAACTTCAAAGGGTTACTTTTGAAGAAAGTTAAACGCAAAAAAAAAATTTAAAAAAGCTTTAATGTTTCCCAATAACGAACAAAACGAAAGAGATGTTTATGAGACGCTATAGGGTAAATCGTAATTGTATATTTCTCCTTTTTTTGTCTTTATTGTTAGCTATTCAAAAGGTAATTTTATACTTTCTGATATACATTAAAGAAAACAACATATAATCCTTTGTTTTATAAAATAAGCGCACAGGACAGTATGAGGACAGGTTTCATTAAGATAGAAAGTTACAAACAACAACAAAGGTACTACAGTCTGAAACAGATAAACCATGAAAGAAATTTTAAACTACAACATTTTCTTGAGGTAGGCCCGTGGTTAGTTTACTATACTGCCAAAGCTTGGGTAAAGAGTTCGAACCCCGGTCGAAGTCGACTCAATTTGACATACCCCCCAATGACACTCGTTCTTGTCTACCAGCCGGCCGCGTGGGGTTTCTGGCCACATTTGGAAATGAGAGCTTGTAGCAGGGACGTCCGTTTGGGTAGTTAAACAAAACGTTGCTGTCGACACTCAAGTCCAAGCCGCCGTCTCGAAAGAACCCTGACCACTCCTTACTAGTCTCGGATTAGACGCAACGTTGGGGCTATTCGTGTTTATTCCATCACCCGCGACTCGCAGACAAACAATTCCTCGCCAAATAAACGTTAGTTCCAAACATCTGCTTTTAATACAGCAATTACCATGCATAAATTATGTATTTAGAAAGTGATGAAACCATGTCCATGCAAAAATTGTTAACTTAGGCGCAAGACGATATTTTTTTTAAACATCCGCCTGGATGCTTCGGAAAATGATCTCATTCGAAAGGTCGAAATTAGCACCTAGACAAACAAAAAGGTAATTATGGCTACTCGAAATATTACTGGTGGAAAGTATGATTCTTCATCAGTTGCGCCAATGACAAAGGCATTTTGTTTTACGATGAATGTCGCCGAAAGTCTCTTTAGCATAACTTTAACGAATCGTCTGTACATTACCCGTGACTTCCGGACTGCATTGACTTTAATAAGAGTAAAATCACCATAAACACCAAAATTTCTATATTCGTTTAAGTTTCTTGTTTCACTTTTAGGGTGATTCCATTCTTGATTTTTTTTTTAAAATCAGAATATTAATGGTTTTACGCCTGTATTTCTGAGTACTGTTTTTGTATTTTGATTTTCGTCAAATTTCCTGTTTCATTCTTTCAACAAAAAAGAAAAAGAAAAAAGAAAATCTAAGTCTGCCTCTCAGGCGGATGAATGTCAAAGTTCAGCCGTTCATCGCAGAAATCGTAAATCTTTTAGTTGATTGTAGATTAAATCTGTTCATAACTTCCACCCTCGTTCCACATTTCATATGTCAGTGATAACAATGTCAATAAAACATTTTCTAATGTAAAATCTACCTCCTAAGCTGAGCCGTGTCTGAATTACGGTCCTCATAAATTTTGCTTCCTGAAAAGTTCCATTTACCAAGAAATGCGGTTAAAATCAAACAGAAAGAGAAATGCTGCCTCTGTTGGTCCACATACAGCTTTCTCCCTAATAGTTTTAATTTCTGTGTTTGGCGTGGTAATGATGAAGCCGTGTGCTATTGTATTTTTAAACGTCGCTTTGTCCAATCAAGCAGACTAAGTAACTTTAAAATTTTAATACAAAATTTTAAAAAAAATTATTGTGTGGCTTCAAATTTCTAAACAAGGAAATGAGTGCCAACATTAAGGAAATTTATTTAGTAATATGTTAATGCAACACTCACATAAAAACGTCAAATTATCTGAACAAAAGCACGCCTTTATATTGTCAGTGAGAATTATTTAAAGGTGTGTATTTAAATCTCATCTAAAGACAGACTAGTTTCGCTAAGTCATTAAATGACGCATTTATTCTATTACATGAAAGATTTTAATTACCTGAAACCTATGATGATTAGTCTTTATCACGCTTAAATTGTGTAAAAGGTTCACTGAAAAGTCATCTCTAATGATTAAAGTAGCAAACCAAAGGGAAAAGCGTAAGTAACCTACGTAATACATGACTTGAGACATGACAGATGTGAAGCATCCTGTTAATACTTCGTGAGGATGGCCTTTCTGGTCAGTTATTAAAGATGGCATACAGATTAATCTTTGTCCAGTGAGATTCTTGCTCTCATTAATTTTTCATTAGAAATTTTACCGATAAATTTATCTAAATATTCTTTATTTTTTGCCTTTCTTTCTAATAATCTCATGAATCTGCACTCTGAACAATTTCATCTCAGTTATACTTTTTTGTTGTTTTGGGGGGTTTGAGGATGTTCCCTAACGAGAGACAACACAGGGTTATAAATGAAAATCCCTTTTCTATTTTCTGATCATGCATAAATATATTTGTGTGGGGGGTGGAGGCTGTCTTTGGGGAATTAAAAATACAAACTGTATTTTAAACTATTTGGCAGATATATAAATATACATCTTTAAATCTATAGCTAGATTTCCTAAAAGTCGCCTTTATTAATTTTTATTAGAAAAATATGAATTGATTCAGATATTGTAACAAGATGTCTTGAATGAAACTCTGGCAAGTAGAAAATAATGGAGCAGATGACAGTCTAATACCAAAAGAAAAATGCCACTACACATAGTGTTTATAAAAGAAACATTTATCCTTCTTCACGGCATCGACTTTTCAATTTTAAAGTTGTCATAACTGGTTATTTAAAAACAATACGACTGTGCTTACGGTGAAATAACTTCAAATATTTTTAAAGTCTCTGTTAGTCCTCCTCTCAAACATTTAGTGAGAAAACCAGGTAAACAATACTTCTAATTGTACAGTATATATACTTTTGTTCATAACGTAATACATTTAATAGAGCAAAAGTCACTCCAGTGGCTGAAAGCAGGTTATGTCTATTTGAATAGCATTTGATTCTCGCGACAACTGCTTAAGTAAAAATATTTTTTAAATTTCAATGGCAGTTAACTGGTCAAAAGCTCGAGTTTAATTTCACTTAATGCGTAATTAGCTTTTAGAGTAGTAATTGCCGGTAAATATTTTCGCTCATTTTATAATATTGGTTATTGGTTCTGGGACGGTATCCACTTTCCCTTAATTTGCTGCGCAATGAGTGAAAATACGAATAATAGAACGCAATTGAAATAAATTATTTTACTACCTTGAAATAAATAATCATTACTTCTTATTAATTTAACTTTTATTTCAAAATGCTTTTCTCCGTAATTAATCAAATTTTATTAAATTATTAACCATCCATATTAAATCGTGTTGCTGTGAAATTCATCGGATAATTTTTAAGTGGTAAATAAAAGTGCCATTTAAATTAATGTGTTTAGATAAGAAAACTTTTATAAATGCGTCCAAACTTTAACACTTTCAAATCACTTATTGCTAACTATGGCAAGTCTTTTGGCTCGCACCTGTCATGTATTTTAAATTTACCGTATAACTACATAGACTGATCTGCTTTATTAAATCGTAGCAGTATTTACTATTCCTTGCGTTTCCAAACAAAATCAAGATAAACGGTTGGTTTCAATAAGTAGGTAAACTAAATAGGTGTTAAGCCATTCAGTACGAAAATTGATTCCAGTTTTTGATACTGAAAGCCGTTTTTACGATAAACAAGGAATACGACACTGGTCGTTTTGTTATACAGTCAAGGAGAACAAACAATTTTTGTTATAATTTGTTTCTATTAAAAAGCTTTTCTCACCAAAAGCCAACTTGTATCAAAACAGTCACGTTAATAGTTAGTAGGATTGATAACAGACAGCTGTAAGAATGGAAACCAAGCTCTGGTTCAATAAAAACTGTCAACAAACAAGCTGGATGCTTACTTTGGTTTGTTAATTGGTGTAAGATTTATTAGATTAACGCAAGGTAAAGTTTACCGAGAGAAGGAAAGCAAGGTATTAAAAAGCACATAAATAATTAGATAAACGAACTGCAGCACTCGCTTGTTATACGATTTATTCTTGGATTCAGAAGAACTGTGTCAGCACCGAGCCAAGTGTCTGGTTTTCCTAAGAACCAATACGCTTGTACTGGACTGACGATTGATTCGCACAATTGCTTTATCCGTTTAAAGGTATTATTTTCCTCCTAAATGGTGTTGCTATATGTAACCCCTTCAATTTAAAGAGAGCCTTTAAACATGCAACACTTTTTTTTTTTAAAAGACCGATTGGATTAAAAAGATAGCAAACTTTTACCTACGACAGGGTGATAAGGTTTCAGCATACAATAGAATTTAAATACAAGGCAGAAATTGCCAAAATACTCGTTCTTAACTAAGAAACTTATAAAAGAAACATGATTAAATACTAATGGTATTAATTCCATGTGAGTTTATTTGATTTTTAAGACGGTTGGCAAAGAGCAGGCGAGAGTTTTCCTTCCAGGGTATATGATGTTCCGCTTACATACCCATCAACCTATTTTTTGTATAATACTATCAATTTCTGTAGAATATTTCCACAACGGTACGTTTGAACTATTGAAAAAATTCTTAAATTAAGCATAAATATTAACACTGCCTTAAAAGCAAAACCGTATTGAAAGTCGTAACAGATAAAAATATATTCATTTTCCTTTGGATTTCTGTCTTTTTGTCTTTTTCGCCTACTATCAGTACGCTTTTATCGTCTAAGATATTTTCGGAAATTTACTGGCGACGCTGCCGTAGTATAAATAATATCTCGATCTTTGATCGCCACCCCTAGATAAAGAAACTTTGATAAAGTTGTCTTTATTACCAGCCTCGGCTCTGTGATGAAGTTTGTGCCAGCAAGCAACCAGTCATCACAGAAACAAGAAATATCTGAAACCAGTTTCGGTCAATATGCAATTAAAACCTGAGTGTTGTAAATATTTTCAACTCAAGGTCAAGATTAATAATAAATTCAATCCTGCCAGGAATATCTTGGAGAATGGACAGAAATATGTTCTACGACATGTCGGAAAGAGAATTTATTATGATTAAGGCCCCTTAAACGTTCTAATACCTTCATTTAAGCGTAAATCTTGTCGATCAATTCTTACTGAAAATCAACAGTATTAATATATGCACAAGAAATAGCTAATTGCATGCAAAAATTAAATCTGATAATAGTCAGAACTCATGCTTATTTAATGAAACTCTAATAAGTATAAAATGATTTTATTTCATTTAAATGCATACAGTAGTGTAGATATAATCTATACTCATATATGCTAGGCGTGGCAATTAAAACAATGCCTACTTCAATAGGAAAATACGTTTACTCGACACCCAGGTCACACATGCAGTACATACGTCTGCAAATAAACGATATAATCTGTGTAGTTAATGAGAGTGAGCAGACTCAAAAGTCTCTAATGTTTAAGAGCATCTTCACTAATTTAGATGATACGTTTACGTTAATACTTGGTCGAATGGCTGCTGATGACGACCTTGCTTTCTATTGAGTTAAGGATGGATAAAGGACATTTCCTTATCTAAATCTGTGTACCCAATTATTAGACTTTGTTTTGCCTTTTATCCCCATGATACAAGCTGTCATTTATAAGGGGACTTTCTTTCCGCTTGTTGTTTTCTTTATCACAGATCCCAGATTCTTCCTGAATCCACCGCGTTACTAGTTTCACGTACTTTTCATCGTTAATAAATCGTTCTTGTTTTTCCTTTTTGCTAACTTGCCTAATTTAATCACGCCACAAACATCGGCAAAGCTTGCCCACAAATTTGTTTTTATTTGATTTGCAGCCTGCGTCTGGTCCTACGATCTCTCTTCATCTTGGAACTACATCAACTTATATACGACATAAAATAAGACCGAGTCATTTTATTCGCGTCGTCACGTTCCGAAACCTCGCGTGGATCTGTGTCGACTTTTGAGTGCCACCCGCCTGAACCTCTTTTATTTGTCTTCGTCGAGCAACGTGACAAATCGAATTATATACCTTCGGTGTCGTAAACAAATTGTGCAACAATGATCGCTGGAATATAACCCAAAATTTTTGGCAAAAGGGTGGAAGCGACATCCGGCAGCTGTTTTGAGACTGCGTGGTGAGAGAACGCTATTTTACGTCGCTGTACAGCGAAAACAATGCAGTAATGTGTCTCTAAACGCAAAACTTGAGCCAGGACGATAGATTTTTTTGTTGTTGTTGCAATCTCTAACATTATTGAACGTCTTCCAGACATGCTGGGTCAGCGAGTGTTCATCTAGCGCCATAACCTGTTTCAAACTACAGCGTATTCCGTGCTGCATTACCTGAAATAATACAATCAGTGAAGAGAGATAAAAACGGATTCCCGAGTATTATTATTTATAGGTTTTCCTTTTGCAAGATTTTGGCTACCGGTCAATTATCAACGTACCCTTCGTGACAGCCTCTAGCATTCATAAATTACTGTTAGTATATGTATTCATTATTAAAGAACACGAAATGTATTACAAAGTAGTCAATGCTTTTAACTTATTTAATACTTTGATATAATAACAGGGATCCACGTAAACGAAGCACCTTCCCTATTTTTCATTACGTCGGATCGATAGACCGTCAAAGAATAACAAGGAATAGTACTAACTTAAAGAGCGTTTTGATCAGAAAATGGTTAAGAATTCTTGTCGTGGTTGGAAAGAATAGTGGTGCGAAGTTACTCCAGAACATCGACTACAAAGTTGCCAGATATATTTATTTTAGGATGTGCGACGGATTAACCCAGACTTCATTTCTTCATTGCCATTTTTAAAAACCCATTTCCTGCATCCACAGCACAATATTCAGAAACGCTAACAATGTTCGTCGGTAGATGACTAAAACTCTCATCACCATATCGAGCGAAATGTTTGGCGACTAAAATTAAGAAGATAAAGAGAACTGAAAACATCCAGTATATACAAATACGCTTTACTTTACACTTTTGTTTTGCATAAAAGTTCAGTTTTGCATATGAGTTAATGGGAACAGCATAAACCTGCAGCTGAGATGACTTTTAGTAAACAGTAAAGTCTAATGAACTGTCTCACTGCTTTATCACAACATCCAGATATTCATGAAGGCAGAAGTACAGAAAAATGTAATAATGTTCAGGATGTTGCTGTAATTTTGGGATGAATATTAACTGAGTTACATTTAGTAGCGTCTTTTACCGCAAAAACCACTTAAATATTTATGTCTACAGTGTATCTGCGAAGGATTGAGCATGATAAATCTGTCGAGAAAAGCACTCTTTTTCCAGTGGGGCAGAAACGTGGGGAAAAAAGGAAAACACGAACACATTTTGTCGGGATGAAAAAGATGCTTCGTTTTAAGAATGTCCCCAGAAGAATTGTATTATTTGGCTCGTCTTTAGTTTTTACTACAATATTCTTTTAACTACACTTTAGAAAAAATTCTTATCTCTAAGAGCAATGTTTCTTCTTAGCGAAAATTTAAACTTAAGTATTTTATCTCGCAAGTTTTTATTTTTTTGAAATTATTTAAAGATAAGTATTTTCTTTCATCAATGACACTGAATCTCACTAACAAAATCATTTTAGAAGCTCTGTCATGGTAACTATCATTTTAAAAGCCGGCATATATAAGTTGGGGGGGGGAGAGAAATTGATTCTAAGTCGAATTCGATCTGTCGACATCTCAAAGCATAAAGCAAAAAAAAATTATTGTGGTAAATGAGAATTTCAAGGAATGTAAAGCCTGTTAACTTCGAATTTACGTGACTGTGATTTATTAAACACCGTAAAGTACCCTAGCCATTTGTAGGTACAGACCAAGTCCCAAGCGAATTTACTGGGTGGAGCATTCTGTGAATAGACGTTTATTTGCTCGCTGTAGAGAGAATAAAATAGCAGGCGATTTCTCTAATGAATATCTAATGTCCAGCTATTGTAACGGGCACTTTCTTGTCTTAACGTGTAACCATAATATATATACAATTTTGTTGCAAATTTAATTTAGAACATTAAAAGCAGAGGCGCAGGAGGTGAAATATTGACCGCAAAATCTACAGCTTTGACTTAATTAGAAACTGCAAAAAAAAAAAAAAAAATGGAAATAAGGGATAAAGTTTATTTTATTACGGTTTTTCTTACAAAATGGCGGTGTCTCAAACTGTAAATGGGCTTTCGACAGATGTCTTAATTCGGTTTAGAGAGATCAAATATCGCCGACCTTCGGATAACTATCAAGCAAACGATTAAATGAGCGGAATTTTAAAATTCAAATGAAAAACGTTATCACGTTGGAAAATTTTAATTTAGTTAAGATCTAAATATTTCATGAAGACCGATAAAACCATTTAAATATAGGGAGAAAAGAAAACAGCAGAACAGTAAACCGCACTGGCAACACAGTCAACAGTAATTTCTAAAATAAAATTACCTTTTCTGTAAAACTGACATAGAATCTACGTCCGTCCTTCTTCCTCGCACAATATGTTAGCGGCTTGAAATGCTCAATTTCATAGGATGTGGGAGTATGAATTAAAGAAATAGCACTTGATTCAGAGCCAGATAACTGTTATTAATATCAACCACTGAGCATATATCCCTGAAGTGACGTCAGCCTATAGCGAGGAGTGCGCGATCCGTCGTTTTTGCGATAGAATAAGCACTCAGTCACATTACAGCGGTTAGCGTCGAATATTGTCTTCGTGACATGGGGCGGTAACTCTGAACGAATGCCGGGAAGCCTTCCAATCCGAGTGCATTCTCGCGAGAAACAGCGAGAAAATGAGTTCCAGAAACGTTTTTTAATAATAGCGCTAAGTCAAATGAGCGTTTTACATGTGCGGCACCCAACATGTGTGTGTGTGTGTGTGTGTGTGTGTGTGTGTAATGCTTACACGTTTGGTTAACTAGAGGAAATTGGGTAGCAAGTTCGCTCGCCAATCTTTTCGACGCGGGTCAATCCCCGGTGGGGGTCAGGTATATGTGCTGCTGATGATGATGAGAGCCGAAACAGCTATAGAGCCCCTTCTCTGGACGTTGTCATTGATTTTTCAACCTGGAGAGAATGGGCTTCGCCAGATAGTTAAATTCCCTGAACGCATCTCTCTCGAGGTGCCCCGACGACCCGCTGTGATATAAGACGAGTGAAACTGCGTATGTTTAAGATTATACTGTTTATTGAAAGATAGAAGCATTTTGATCGCCAATACTTTTATATTGATAAGGAATGCTAAAAAAAAACCCCAAAATTATCAGCATGCATTATTACGATTTATTAAATGCTAGAAACGTGGCTATATCACTAATTAGGGAGGAAAAGACACAAAGTGTCAGCGTCTACTACAATACGGAAATCTAGTCTCAGAGAATTCAGCATAGGGTAAGACATAATGTGAGAATATACCCCAGGTATTAGGGGTAAAATTAAATAATGTATTCATTAATTGATGCGTGAAATAATTACTAAATAAAAGAAACAATCTATATAACTAAGTAAATATCTGACTTATTTATTTCAAGCAAAGAAACAAACAATAAAGACGAATGAGTACAAATTAAGGGTTTCGACTTTTCCTCTCATGTAAATAGGTGCATATGATCAGAGTGCTCGTTACCATTATTACTGATGGTTTTGATGAGGTCACGAGATGATTTCCTGTCGATGCATTGCGTTTTATAAAGTGAAACTTTAAAGTAAAAAAATGTAAAATACTATTACAGCAAATATGATTTTTCTCTATTTTATTTTAAGTTATTAATATTTTATATTTTATTGTTCTCTAAAAACATAAATAGATGATGTTGTTCTTATTGCTATCTATTTTAATAGTAGTAGCACTTTTAGTAAATTGCATGGATCCCATTATTAAGAAGCTTAAGCAAAGTTAATTAAAACGAGAGGAGATATGTTGTAAGATACATTTACTATTATTGGTCATAATAGAAAAGGTGAATATTAGGATATCGTGAATAAATGCTAGAATTTTTTTCTTAAATTAGGATTTTTGGAGTCTGAGGTAGAAATTTTAAAATTATTTCGAGAATCAGCTATTTTGATGAAAAACCTAAAGTCCAACAACACGATCCTGCATGATTCTTCTATATAATGAAAAGGATGCAAGGGCTTAGAAGAGAAGTTTCAATGTGAAATTTATAACGGGAGTATGCACATCAGCTGGGTAGAGACCCAATACAATAAAAATAGGTAACTTTCTAAATGATGTCATGCGGGTTAATATTCTTTTTTTAAAATTTCAGTGTTCCACAGTCCGCCAATGTCACATCATCCAGAGGTTTTCTTTGTTGCAAAGATGCTCTTGATGAAGGGATAATCAAGTGAAGTGCCCTTTTGCTATATAGCAGTTATTGCTCTCCAAATCCAGCAACGTTTGCTGATAAGTGGAGGGAGTCTGGTGTCCAGACAATTAATCTGAAAACAAATTCTTGCAGAATTCCAAGCCGTGCGTACATCTGCTGCTTTCTCTTTGAACAGATATCGTCGCTGAACTAGATTTAACCTAGGTAAGGTCGCGCGATCTTTGGACAAGTGTTTGGGCGAATAAAGAGATGTTTTCCGATAAAGCTTACCTGGATCTAGACTCCTCTAATGACATGTCACGTGTATGGTTGCAGAGTTTGGGTGTCATACTACTGCCAATGTTCTTTGAAAATATAACTGCACATTGAGGAATCGTGAGCAGCAGAAGAAGGCATCTGGTCATTGCTCAGTGTTACTTTACTAATTTCAGAAGTTACCTGCATTTGATTGCGAGACAAAACAGTCGCACCTATTGATAAACAACACCTGGCTACGCAGAGCTCGAGGTTGTTATTGTGTATGTTATGGTTTACAGAATCACCACAGTAGAGAGGTCAATCAGATCTTCAGGTATTTCCCGAGCATCTTTGAGACATCCTTGGCAGACACGTAAGGAAGAGGAATTATCCTAAACGGTAGGCGATGCTTTTACTCATGAGTGGTAAGCAAAGCCAGGTGGGCTGAGTACATATTTAATTGCAAGCATAAGCAGATGATGCGACACCAAAACTTAGTCTCGAAGTGGCCGCGCCCATTGTCTGTGCCGATCATGTAGTTTTTTTAAAAACTGTGTATGTACTGCAAGAACCAGATGTCACGTCGGTCTGTTGTCAGGGATTAGCGGCAACGTTAATGACGAAGGTAAGAATGAAAGCAGTCTGTTTAATGCGGAGAAATTAATTACACAATACTTCTTGGTATACCAAGTAAATGTCGTTTATGGAAAAACAAGCATGTACCCAGGAGATGGAAATTTACTTTAAAAGCAAAAGATTAAATGTAACCATAAGCGACATTACATTTCTCAGAATGTTTTGCACATCGATCGTAACGGATTATTCGTTTATTTTTTTATTTCTTATATTAGTATTTTGAACACTGTATCACGAGCATATTCTTCTCTGTGTTTATTTATTTTCATTTTTTTTAAATTTGTTTTTATTTTATTTTTGTTCCCCAACTCTGCCCGGACGGAATTGGAGGATAAACTTCGCTGGCTGTGGCATCTTAGAGTTTGGACGACACTTCAACAAGAGACAAGACAGGGAAGCTCATAGCTGTCGCTATAAGATTGTCCCCATATAAATACGTTTCTAATTATGCACTATATACCAATGAATACCGACTTTTATGTGTATATTTTTGCATTTAAGGTCCTTCAAAAGCTTTGAAAGAAACAATCTGTTTATTGCAACCCCACTAATAGGTTAACATAAAACTGTAGGTTAACAACTGGGACTTCCTGTCTTTCGCAAGTTCTTTATTTTAATACCAGGTGGAAGGTTTCGTTGTCCCGCTTGGTCTTTTCTATAAGCTTAGTGTTCCAGCTAATGTCAGGAGATCCGCAAATTTGCAATTATTTTTTGCTCAACTATAGCAGCGTTCAAATATAATTTAAACAAGTTAATTTGGAATTTTCCTGTTTTTAATTATTTTTGTTCTTTTTAAAAAAAATTCTCAGTTATTGCACTTTCCAGATTATTTCTTCAGTTAACCTGAGGGGAGAGAAAACTGAGAGTATTATACATTATATATATATATATATAGGAAAATTTAATACTGAAAGCAACATTTTAAAACAATATGTTTCATGGAGATATCAATCTGTTTGACAATGGCTTGCAATAAAGATAACAGGTTCAACGTTTAAGATATATTAGGAGTAAGTTTATTCATGAATCCCTTTTAAACTGGGCAGTTTATTACTCAGTTAATACTGAAAAATCTACAATTTCCGTCTTATTAAAGTTTTAAGGATATTTTCCCTAAAGATATTAGAACGCGTTTATCTTTCTTCAGATTTGTATACTGCTGATAAATAAGAGAAAGATATTTTGCAATTGTTCTAGTATACAAAAAACCTCTAGCCTCAAATAAATCTCCGGTCCATATTTAATGATCAACGGAACCAAAAGTCCAGTTCTACATAACATTTATTAGTTTATACCCTTGATGTTATGTGAATACAACGTAGATTTGTTCTTTCCATGTCTGGTCGGTGAACAATAATTCAAGATAAACCTTAGTCATGTTACACAAGGTGAGTTAAATCTTCAGCCAGATTTTCTTCCTAAATGGTTTTCATGCTTTACGAATAAGAAATTATAAAATTGATGTTGGCTTAGCGACTTTGTTTGCCGTCGTAGCTTTCTGACCGGTTACGAAGTGTCCTTTATTCGGGAACTATTACTTAGTGCTTTTATATATCTTTATTTTCCTCAGGATAAATTATGCTGGAGAATTAACGCGTTTTCTTCAAGGAAAAAAGGTCACAAAATAAAAACAAAAATTAAATAATAAATAAATGATTGAAAAGGAATGACGAAATTAGTTGGTGGGTGTGTATTTGCTGCTGTTTCTTTAGAATAAAAGTGAAGATTTTCAAAAATCACAATAGTTGCAAAATAAGATGCCAAGATGTAGAATTACACGGACGAGGCCAGCTGCACAAGTAAAGATGTCTAGCCACTGTCAGGTGTTTCTGAGCGTTTTATACAATGTTGACTGGTTTTATTCTGTCATCATATGCAAACATGCATCTCTGTCTGCATGCATATGCAAATTTCTTTTATAGAACACTAAATACGTAAATAACAGCATTTGAACAGAAACCGTCTCCACTGCATCATCAATAGCGGTATTAAAGCAGAAACTCCATTCTCATGACGTTTACTACTGTTTGGCTTTAATGTCATTGAAACCGCAGGTAGAGACAATCTTTCAGTTATTTTCCATCCATTAGTGTTGGAGTCAAGTTTACCTTTCCTCACGTAAAGGAGAGAGTCGTTCGCCTGAGCTGATTAGCTGGGAAGCATTGTTCTGCTCGAGATTTTGTGATAAGACGATGGTAAAGCTAGTGTTTAAATGAACATGCATAATTTAACCGTTAGTTATCGAGCAGACACCTTGTCTAATATAGACCGTTCCTTGGTAGGGATTAAGCTAGCCGTCCACTTTACTCAGAACAGACACCTAATAAAGGAGAAAAGCTGTCAGGAAAAGAGTTATATATATATATAAAAACAAACTGGGCTCTCGAGTTAAAAGTACTACAATAAGTAAACTTACTTACCGATCGCAGGTACGTTTAGTTTAGTTTAGCTTGTTCTTAGTTTCTGTCTCCTTACAAACACAGCACCAGCGTGCCTGTAAACATCCGAGAACCGGCTGCTTCGATACGTGGTAGTAGTTGTAGATAGGCTGTTCGATCATTCGCAGACCGTGTAGGGAACAAGGCACGCAGCTCAACAGTCGTAATGATACGGGCAGCGTCCAAATTAATGCGGCGACTTAACCTCCCCCCTCGCCCACCAACCCACCCCGGGCAGGTCATATGGAGTGTTCCGCACAGTCGGACAGGGTTTCTGCAGAGCGTGCGTGTTTGGGGTGGCGATGGAAAAACCTTCCGTTTTAACCAGTGTAATTCCCCGATTGTGGACGTCGGCGTTCGTTCGTTGTTCGTCACGAGAGAGAGAGAGAGAGAGAGAGAGAAAGATGATGATGATGAGAGAGAGAGAGAGAGAGATGGTGAGAGGTCTATTCTCTGCCGGAGAGAATCGACGACGCGGGTCAGACGAGGGAAAGCCCCCGTTGTGCGATTATCCAATAATAAATCGCGATTCCACGTCGGAAAGCCGAGATTAAGTGGAACTCTCCGCATAAAAGGAAACGAAAAATTACAAGGTGAGAAATAAACTTTGCAGTGATTATGCTAATGTCTCACGGCCACGGTACCAATTCGATCGCAGTAAAGTAGCTGGAGACCTAAAACAGTAGAGGGAAAACATTATGCATGCAGCTTCGTTGTAACAGCTTGCTTCCAGCTAAACGGGGGAAAAAAATTGGTTCACTCGTTTAAAGCAAACAACAACTTTATAATTTAGAATTATTATTATTATTACTACTATTAGTCACGTTATAGCCTAATCTGAAAGATAATTTTGCTAAATTAATAGCTAGACGCGCGTGTCATCGCCGGAAGATTTGCGATTTTTGTTTGCCAGTTTTATACTCGATGAAGTAGGGCCAACATTTCCCTAACCCTAATAATAAACGTGGGTGCAATCTGTAACGCAGAGAAACTTATAACAGTTCTTGGTATGCGCTCCGCGCTGCTGACACCGTGAACATTCAGTATTTTTAATTAATTTGCCAACCTTCTAAGTTGTTGACAGATTTTTTTTTTTTTAAATTCTTGCTGAACCCAGGTAAGCTGTTGTGAGTTCGTATTCTTGCTTCGTACTTTATTATGTCTATTTTATTTATTTAATTTTTTTTTTTGTCGGTTTTTCATTGTGGACACCGGACTTTAAACAATATCATTTAAATATTCTTTCCGTTTCGCTGACGTTTATAAGGTTTAAAAAAAGGGGGTCAATCGACAGCATAGTCGAGTCTTTACCGATGCCTAATCGAACAACCATCCGTCAGCAAATCGATCCATTTTGTCAACTTTCATTAACTGTTAAGAAAATGACAAAGTAAACGGAGATAAAAGGGACTAATCCCGAAGCCTTACGTCCATGGCTGATGTGCGTCGGTCCTATTTTTCCTGCCCAGATTATTTTTCTGACAACCACCCCCTCTCGCCCCAGAGACTATTGTCTTATTCTTCCTTAGCGATTTCCTTCAATCCTCGCTCTTGAAGACATCGGTGAAACTTTCGTCAAAGATCTAAAACATCTTTAATATTGACATAGCATAAGAAGAAAAAAAGTTTGGGGAACGTAATGTTGTGTTGACCAATCAGAACAGCGCTTCCGCTGTAGCCAGACAGACCCTGTCAATTCCTTTTGCCTTCAAGTTACAGTACACGTTTATAAACGTACCGTGCGGCCTAAAAGGTGCTGCAGCTTTGCAGTTTGTAGCTTTCCTCAACACAGCCTTCAAAAGATTTCTGGTACTGGACCAGAAGTATTTAAGACTGAAGAAGTCTGATTTATATTGTAGAAGAGCCGACAAGCATGCGATTCTATCGAATAGATGTTGTTATAATCAACCTTGACAAATTCTTTATAATCATCTGGTTCATTCTTTAAAGTCATTTATACTTTGTTCTGTAAGTATTTAATCTACGACAACATGCGATGTTGCCTGCACTCTCGCATATCAGCAGAATTTACTGTATTTAAGTCTCATTAACATTAACGGAGAGAAGCAAAATTTAAGTATGGCATCATCAGTAACGAGAAAGAGAAGAAAGTTTGAAATACATTAGACTGCACTTTAATTTAACTCATAATAAATCACTGTACTGTGGTGCTTCGGTAATGGGTGATGCGGGCAAGCGTCAATATGTGGAAAAAGTCACAAGAAATATTTCCCAAATACATTTCTATCTAAGAGTGGTCTTCCATGGTATGCAAATGAAGGAGAAAAAAACCTGTCAGTTTATTTTAGCTGGAACGTAAACAGCATCACTGAGAACTTATCACGTATCTTCTGATCTTACTAAATTTTGTGCAACATACATTTTTCATAATAATTTTTTTTAACAAAAAAGAAGAGCCATTTAGAAGATCGAGAGGAATAAATGAATCAATAATAAAAAAAATTTTTAAAAATATCACTTTGATCCAGGAACTGCATGTTTTACAACACTCGGTGAATACTCTGGCTTCCGTTTAGCGGAAGTCACTTAAAAACTTGGCGCAGTCTGGTTTCCACAAAAACTGTATTCATTTTTCCCCCCGACTTTCCAAGTGAATTCCATTAATCGAAACTCGATATTTCATTCCATGCGGCGCCATAAATTAAAACTGTCCACTTTTGTGTTTTGAATTATCTTTCTATTTAATAATAATAATAATAATAATAATAATAATAATAATAATAATAATAATAATAATAATAATAATAATAACCGTATAACCGTGACACTCAGGGCAGTGTTTCTGTCGCCGGACACAGATGTCTATAAGATAAGATTACCGCGGTTACCCATTAAGAGGCGTTGCCATGGCGCCACAACGTACGGCCCGGCACTTCCGACTTCCGCGGAACTCTTCACTTTTATCGTTTTTTTGGTGTGGTTGGAAACCCACGTGACCGTCTGTCGAGAGACTAGCGTGAAAGAAACTTGTAGGAGAGGGTCGCCCCCATTCGAGCCGTTTCTATAAGAAGCGGACTGGAGACCCCCGATTTTTGGACAAACCATTAGACTAACCACTGAACTACTGCGCCGAACAAAGCTTTCCATTTTATATGACTCTGTTACCTTAAATTTGAAACAGGTCTCTGACTTGATGGGAAATAAACATAAAAAAATCACTATGGTTTCCGATTTGCTTGGGCGCTTTCGCTTTAATGTTATGAATAATTAAAACCAGTCTATATGAAACTGGTAACGTTAAGTGACTATATCAATAAAATCTCTACTTTTATGGTTATTTCCATGGAATTAGGGAAAACTTTCTCTTGCTCGTTCACTAAAGGAATACATATAAAAAGTCGCAAAAATCAGGATGAGTTAGCTACAATACGTGCGCTTCTATTTTAAAAAATCAAACTGAATATGGCACTCTCACCAACTGTCACTAATTGTAATTGATTATGATCGATGTCAGAATTATAGTAGTAGTTGTCTTGTTATAGACAGAACTACTCATAGCAGGACACATCTTGTTATCGATGCACTAATAATGGAGCGCAAAAATCAATGGAATAGGAAAACCTTATCAAAAACAAATTGATGTTTTTGCTGACGGCCATTTATTAACAAGCTACACTAGTACGGGGTCTATATATACGCTACACACGTATTCCAGTTATATGCATAAATTAACATATTATTATTATTATCGAAAGAATCAAGACGTTTAGATTGTGACGAGTTTGTTTCCTGCTCCTTATTAATAATGAGAAAAATCGACTGATTAAAGGTTTAGTCTGCTGACAGGTGGCTTATTTCAAATTCATCTGGAAGACCCTGCTTCCTTTTTCGTATTATTATCCGCTGAGCCGAAATCGAAGAGGTATTAAGTGATGCTGACCGGTCGTGTGGTATCGTTACGATGCTAATCTCCGGTTATATCGACACTGTGCTAGTTTGCGTTTCTGTTGTTGTTGTTTTTTTTTACTTAATCAACAGCTTCATCAGCGATTTTTGCGTTGTTTCTTATTGCTGATATACTGCATTTTTTAAAAAAAAAATATATTTATTTCAGAGGAAACCTACGTCTCCCAACAAACGATTTCAGAGCACACACACACACACACACATGCATGTTTCTGCAATGGAATGAGAGCCGTAAATTGCCACTACAGAGGACAAGTTAAGAAATGCTTTGCAGATTTACCTTCGGCGTCAGCGGTACTTCAGGAAAGAGGATAGTAATTAAACACGCCAAAATCCATGCAAGCTCAACACAGAACAACCAAAAGTTTACGGCTACGCCGCGCTCGAGTTTGCCTTTGGTCTTCCCGACAAGAAAGCTGTGACATTGCCTGTACACGCTTATAGAGTGTGGAAAGACTAGGTATTTCAGAACTCTTCCGAAATTAACGATCGAGAAGAGTCTCGAAGAAAACGGCACTCAGGGGTGGGGGGCTTCGTTTTTCATTTAAATATAAACATAATGGCATTAGAATCAACTACCACACTAGACGAATACCCTTTGAATGTGCCAGTAAAACCATGTACAATAAAAAAAAATTGTCAGGAAAAATTGTTATTTACCCTCACTGAGTTTGGTTAATCGTTGGCCCAAGTTTTCTTCAACGAGACTCCAGAAATAGTGTCAGCTGGAAACCAGTCGGTTTCCGTTTTCTGTGACCAGCCGCCATGTTTTGGAGACCAATAGGAGGTTAGTCTTGCACCCAATCCGTCGCCCCGGCATCATGGAGCAGCTAAGCGGGAAGTCTCTGCTAGAGCTAGCTTCTCTTCTGCTTAGCTGTGGAAGGAAACCGGTTGTTTTTATATTACATAGAGACCTTGTTTATCCATTTCCTCCTCCTTACATTCCATATATATATATGATGGTTTTTAACTGATGATAATTCAAATGGGTTTCCATTTTTTTCTAAATAAATATTTCCTGAAATAATCTCCTGGGAGCAATTTTGGAAATGTTTTATTAAAATGACGCCAATAGGTTAACCCAATTCTGACGGAATGTTTTTAATATGCCAATCATAAAGTAACAGCGATCAGTCTTAGTAATGTTGACAGTTTTAAAGAATCTAACCAACCATAATTTACTTATGTTTTCCTGATTAATAATAATAATAATAATATGAATCTATTCCTTCAAAAACTTCCTTTTATTATAACATTCCAGCATTTTACATTTTGATAAAACTAAAGGAAAAATACTTCTAGAAATGGTAAGGTATTATATACCACACAGTTGTCAAAATAAAGAAAACTTTGTTTATTCTAATAATACTAAATGGTTTAATTACTATTTTTATTGAACTATTTTAATATTTTAAAGAATATGTGCCCATATTTTCTATGTAATTAAATTAGTTAACTTTTGTCTGAGAAACAGTGTCTTGCTGTGTCTGTTCCGTTTCCTGTTTAAGTTTAGTTCTGCTTGGTTTGTTTTTGTCATTTTAAATTAGTTTTCAACTAAACTTGAAAAAAAAAAACAGCAATGTTCACGGTCGTAACGGGTTAATTGACTAGCGTCATTTCCATATAAATTTCTATGGATGCCAACTGAGTCAGGGATGAAAGACACGGGCTCCAGCTGAACTCTTCTCGGCACAGCAGGATGAAGAGACGAGGGTTCTAGCCCGACATTCGATCAAAGCCCGACTCTGGCGTCACCAGCCATCACGCGGACCTTTTGTGGTATGTTATGGCAGCCGGTACAGATAAAGTCAGGGGCGAATCTTCTTCCAGTCTTCCTGTAAAGTCTGAATACGCTTCTGGCGCATCCGAAAGTTCGCTGGCCACGTCGTACATGGAGATCAAGAAATTCTCGACGGAGTCCGGGGAATAGCACGCACTTGTTGGCGCGTGCAAAAACTATCCCGGGACCGTTGCCGGGGTGAGGCTTGGCGTCGTTGTGCTGTCGGAATATATAGCTATGCACGAAGGAGACGGCATGGCGTTGTAGAACCATCACCTCCAGTCGTCCCTCGGTATTCCGTCTGCGTGTGGTCGGCGCGGTGGTTGTTAAGCATTCTTAGCAAGCCATAACATGGCTGCCACGCCGTAGACGTACCCGGAGAAGCTCACTATTCACGTTAGACCGACCGTCAGTAACCACGGACCGGAGGACGAGTAACCGGATACCGTAACCTCGTCACTAGGACACCCGCTAATATTCGAAGTACAGTAAATAAGCAGGTGTCTCATCTTTTCCTGAAGCTTCGCGTTTAGAAGAATAAGTGTCACCGTTCTCTTATTTTAATTATTTTTAAAAAAAAAAAACTTGTATTTCTAAATATACTGAAACGAGTATTGGCTGAGGAATTGGTCGGAATCGATTATATCTGGTGAACGCCATCGTGGAGAAGATTATTTACAAAAGAGAGCAACCTTGAGAGCGGTTTGTCTTTGGTTTAGCAACGGTGATAAACGTAGGCCATCAATTCAAATTTTAAATGTGGTGTAGCCAACGTGAAATGCAATCAAATTATGCCATTAATGGAGATGACATGCTAAGGACCTCTTGGCGTCCTCAATGAATGCGAGCTGCCAATCGTGGTTCATGATTTAATCTCTCGCTTTTACAATGAGTCGAAAACGAAAGTAGTAGAGATTAGTTCATTCATTCATCGGAGGCTCCTGGTTAAACGTGTTTATGGTCAAAACAGCTGCATAATTCTATTAACTCTGGTGAACTGAGTTATATGCAATAATAATGGTAATAATAATAATATGTGCAAGAGGGTTGAAGCGTTGTTTTACAATGTGAGCTCATCGGCAGCTAGAATCCCGGACATTAATTGCAAAACTAAAACTACCGAAAATAACAGATCAGCTGTTGAGGTTACTGAAGTCTGAAAATAAATATGCATTTAAGAAAAACTGCTTGTATTTTTACAAAACAGTCATGAAAGCATTTACTTTGTGTGACTTTGTTTCGCTTGAAAACGCTAGAAAGTCGAACGAGTTTATAATAGCTTTTCGGATCCACAAATAATAAAGAGAAACAGTACCAGACCTTGTTATATTTTTTAAAAAAAAAATTAGAATTCGACTTTCGACTCCGGTTGCGGGGATCTGGCTTGCGATAAATGGCGATAAAACAATAGCATTCAAGCAGACAATAAAAAAAAAAATCATTCATATAAAAGCAGTATTAACAAATGTGGCTAAAGGCTAATCTCAAATGTAGAAATCTAAAAAAAAAAATAATTCTAAAATCTTTTTTGTGATCATTTATTATTTTAAAGTACTATAAATTGACAGTAGTAAATTGTTAAATATAGAAAAGAAACAAAAATATTGTAAAGAAATTGGTTATTTTTTTTTTTTAGAAATCCCTTTTGTACACACATCATTTGAATTTATTACCGTTCTAAAGTATAACTTTTAATATGAGATTAAAGAAAACTGTCTTTACATGATCTGAATGACTTCCCATGATTTACCAGCATTGTTCGTTCGTTGCCGCTTAACCAGGAAGTTAAACTGCATTATGAGATCGTCCGCTCCGGTTCAGTTCCGGTCTAGGTGGCTATTCCACAGTGTAAATCACTAACGTTTTACAAAACACTAAGTCCAGGATCTTCTGTCATGTTTGCCTTTTGTGGGACAGAACGAACTTGAGACCAGAAAAGGGCTCGTTCAGCTGTAACCTATGTTGATGGAACAGCCAGTGCGACACGCACGGCTCAGTTTGAGCACTTCTGTCATGATGCCATTATTTCAAAATGTTTTCTTTTTCTTTGCTTAGTCGAGGCTCGTGATTACAAAAATTTTTCAATGCTATTTTTCCGACGCAACTATCTTACCGAATTCTCTTTCCTGTATTCGAGGCTCAAGTTTGTCATCTTCCTCCATAGCGTTCATTAATTACTCTGCCTACCTGCTTTAATCGGTGATTTCTTGCTACTGCTGATCCAGCAGACAGAATTTCGTTGCTGATGCGCATCTTCGTAAGATGAGAGCTTTAACCTCGTTTTTCTTTTCCTATTTTCAGATAAAGGCAGCTGGCACCTTGGATCATATGAGATTACAGCAACGAAAGAGTTACTTTCAAGCATAAATCACCCCTTTCTTCCCACTGAGATCAGCAGGATGTCCGAGAAAAGTTTTGACACTTTTGATGTTTCAAGCTGACATTTCAGCCATGTGCTATATTAAAGTCCTCCACACTCAGCTGTTTGGACGCAGGATTTTACAGGTGAGCCCGCAGAACAAAGAGAAAACCGGTCATGTTTTCAATAGGTTCGGTTGCCGATTTGACTCCATCTGATTTTTTTCCTATTCCTGTTTTCGGTTCCGGTTTAAAGAAGAAGAAAAAAAAGAGGGCGGCTCAAACCGGTTTGTGGTTCCATCTTTGGTTCGGTTTGACGTCTTGCTTACATGTAACTTTCTCACGCAGCAACATTCATGGCGAGACATAGCGTGGCCTAACCCATGTTGTTAGCCTTTCATCATCCTGTTTTACAGACATCACTTAATTACATTTGTTGTATTCTTTTGATCATTGTCATATGAGAAAGATGAATTCCTTTTCAATCAACATACTCCATTGTTTTGCATGACGTATTAGCATCTGTACATTAAGGTGTAATACAACATGAACATTTCTCCGATTCCGCTTGCAGGGACAGAATTAAGTAAATCGATCTGCCCCCTGGCTTCACAAAAAAAAAATATGAAATGCATCAACTTTTCCAATCCTTTTTCTTTCTCTTCTTTCTGTCGTCGAACAAATGGTCTTTGATTATCTGAAATGACTCAGGACTTATTCATCGGCGAAGAGGACTGCCTTCCGCTGTTTATGTTCTGATGCCTACTTAATCTGTTTGGTTTTTCCTTCCTTCTCGGAAACTTTTCTTTTGAAATTAAAACGTCCTTTCAGATCGCTTTGTGATAATTTTTAACTCTTACTCTGTTAATGCCCTAACAATTACACCTGTATTTACCGCAGGGTCGCTTGCGGGATCATCAATCTCAATCGTCGCCTGTTGTACAAGTAACATGACGTCAGCTATTCCACATAACTGGGTAACCCCAAAACCTTTTTTTCTTCTTCGCCTTCCCTACTGGCGCCAGTTTTTAAAAATGTCTTTAAAATTAAAAAAAAAAATTCTTTTCCAGGATTTGGCGGCTTTAGTTGCAATTATGCTATAGATATTACAAGATATCTCTCTTCAGAAAGTCTTCATTCGACGACACTTAGAAAACAACGTTTATAGTTTAATGCTAAGCGGCTGTATAGAGGATCCTTACTGGTCAGCTGAAAACCAATCACGTTAAACGTATTATCACGCAAAGATCACGTGATCTAAAAAAAATTGTAAACATTTTTACACATTTCAGGCCATTCATTCTCTTTCATTTGGAGGTTGGCACCCTATTTTTTCCTTTTGTTTCCAATTTGCTCTCAATATTCTCTCTCTCTCTCTCAGTCTCTCTGTTTGTTTGTTGTCTGTGAGAATGAGTTGCTTTGTTCGTTGCAATGAAATCCTTCCTGCCGCCATCTATTTCTAATTATGCAAAATGGAATATTGCGTTGATATGCATGAATAATAATGGTGTCATATCTTTCAGTCAATTGTGACATTGTTTTTTACCGGAAGACTAAAATTAAGAAATGGCCACTGAAATAATGGGCGCTTTGAAAGAAGTCAGAGTAACTACGACTTTCCTCTCAAATTTATTTTCGATAATGATAAATGGGCTTCCTTCTGACGTCACATTTCACTGCTCTAATGCATGTATAGCTTTATTCTTGCTATCATTTCCTTAGTATCTGAGTTTCTATAACCTCGTGATTGGTTCTGGCTTCTATTAAATGAAGGTGCGAACATTACCCGAAACAATGCCGATTTCTCAAATGGTTTCCATGACTGACACTCGATATATATGCATATTTCCAGCGATGAAAAAATTTTCATTTTACAGGGTCTTTAATACAGCGTCAAACCAGAGTTAATGAACTTGGAATTACGGTTCAGTCTTACACCGTCACTGGCGCTCTACCACGACTGAAGGTCCGCGTTGATGATTGTTTGTTTGTTCGATCACTGGTTGATAAGGAAAGTTTCCCTTTTTCTTAATTAACGTTGAACTTGATACAGAAAAATTAAATCCGTGCATCCTAAAATTACTACCACAAACTGCGTGTGACTCCATTTAAGTGTCATGAAGTAGTTGGACAAGGCGATAAATTCTGTTGCGATTTTACCGGTATAGTTTCCATGGCACGTGCCATGCCCGACGCTGTTTACCGAAAGTTGTAGTATAGAATTCCAGTTGTCACGGGAGGTTTGGCGTGAGATTATAGACAAATTTTGGAATGCATTTTAAAAAAATGACAAAAACCTAGAATTACCTCCTCTTTTTTTTTTTTGGTTTACAGATCTATACAATTAATAATTAAATTTAAAACGAGGAAAAACTCGCTACTTGATTACAAATAAACTTAGAATTAATACTATTTCCTGATCCCAGGTTGTTATAGGCGAACGATGTGTAAAACCTAGATATCAGTTCCTCTCGAATATTGTTTTGTGCCGTCAAAATGTTATTTTTTCCATTTGTATCTAAACTCGCTAAACATTTCCCAATAAAACTAGGATAATTTTTACGTAAATTTATGCGCGTCGTGACATTGATACTTTTGCTGTAACTAAATATAAAGGCAATTATCTAGAATTTAATTAATAATCCTGTTTTTCGTTATAGAAAACAATTCCATTCTTACAACTGGAAAATAAATTGTCGACTCACCTTTACATTATTATTATTATTTTTGTATATCAAAGCGTTATTCAAAATTTTAATTTGTATTTCCTTTAATGTGACAGCCTTTATGGATCATCATAAATATCGTCTCCAACCTTAAACAGGTTTATATCTGGATACATTTATTGTTTTTGTTTTTTTTAAAGTACAATACACAAATTGTTCAATAGTTTTGTGTAACATTGAGAAAGTGTTAATAAATATGGGAAAAAAAAGAAGTCTATAGATCTGTGATACCGATAAAATAATTAATATAACGCGATTCCTTAAAAATATTTTTTAAAACTGAGAAGTAAAATAAATGACTTTATTTTAATGAAATTTTAAAGAATTTTAAACACTACGAGCTTAGACCATTTAATTCTTTTGTTACTTTTAATAACTCAAATGTTTCTTAATAAGTGAGTTTCTGTTGCAGTATGTCTTTACAAGTAACGGAAAAGTTAAAGACGTTTTTATGGATATTATGTCGTCATTGAACTGGTGAGCGGTCCGCACAGCGCACTGGCTGAGACAATGGATTTTGTAATGGTGCTATTATCTTTGATAGAATCCAACCGCAGAGTTTGCCTTTTTTATGAGACAAGAAAAACAAACAGAAATATAACCAATAATTTATCCAATAAAGAAATCATTATCAAAGGAAACATGCGTAGATCATTATTAATTTGGTTTTATCACTTAATTTAGTGTATTGTAATTGTCAATATCATTTTTTAAGCTGACCGTGGAGTTGCAGATTGTTATTTTCTGATAATTGTGTAAATACTTTTGCCAGAAAGAGATCTAAAACTTCACGATGCCACCATGCCGCCTGTTTTCGCCGATTTGTGACGGTGTTTCTGAAACACACTCAAGAATTAATACCCGAAATATGGAAAAAGGGTTGAACTCGGAAGTGCCCAGTCGGCCTTAGTTCCACCTCGTGCTTTACCAACCAAAAAAAGAGGAACTGTTCCTTTATTTAGAAAACGGTGAAGATAGCGAAGGGCAACATCATCTCCGGCAGTCCGTGTTTCGCGGAATATTTCTCCGATGGCTGACCGGCCGCAGTTGTATACCGCTTTACCAAAGAAGGGATCGCTCGATAATCTGCTGACGAATTTATGCATTTTTCATTTCGCTTATCTACTCTTCGATCAAAGTTGCGTTGGTTTTTTTGTTTTTGTTTTTATAAACCTTATGTATTATTTAAATCACCATTGGGCTTAAAATTGGTTTGTGTGCAGTAGCAGGGAAAATTGATTTATGTTTGCTTCGTTTATAAGACGTTTTTCCTAAGGTCTATTTTTTATCTTAAATAGAATAAAGGGGGAGGTAACCACTGATAGACTACTTTTAAAAACAGTTTTCTTCCATAGATTTTTACAAATATTTTTCTAAACAATCTATAATAGAAACACATGAGGGGAGGGGGTAATAATAGAAGGGGTTAAAATGTTTCTATTGAATGTTTTCAGACTTTTAACTTATAGTATAATATACATCAAAGAAGGAATGAATATTGAATAATTATTATATACAATAATAAAATATAAAATTAAAAATTAACTTTAAATATTTTAAACAATTTTTAAAAACTATATTACTTCTAAAGCCAATCTTTCATATAAAAGGGTATTATGCCCTTCTTTATTTAAGAAACTGGGTATTTTTAATGAAATCAATAAAAATTAGACGGAAAGTAAGGCTAAGGACAACCGGTGGGCCACCTGAGTCCCATAAATATGGCTCCCCTCGCAGGAAACGTAAATAATGGTGGAACAATACTGCGTATGTTTACGTGCACCGAGATTAAGGTTTAATAAATAAGATCAGAAACCAAGAAGAAATAAAAACTTCTTGTTAATCTGTAAAAAATATATTAGAAACTGTAAAATTTCTGCGTAGAGAAGCAAAAGTTTATCTTAAATAAAATTAATTATTGACTGTTTTGTATATCATATAAGAGTCGAGTGATGTAGTCCTTCACGTGGCATAGAAAATAGGTGAAGTTGTCTTTTGTGTCCGTCGTCTTAATGGTTTAGTTCCATAATTTGCTCCTGTTTTGCACAAACGGGACGCAGATGTTAAATGGAAAATGTCGATATACTCGTGCACAGCACACCTGCAAGAACTCATCAGGATAGACCTGTAATCAAAAGCAGCATCGCACATTATTGTTGCACACATCGGTTGAGGCGATAATTAGCACGGTTTTTTCTGAAAACACCGTGTAATATTCTACTGAGTCCAAGCTCCATTTCACTTGACTATTTCTGCGTTGGACGGTTTTGTGAGACCACAACCGCTGCTAGGATACAGTATGCGTCTGGACGTTTGCTCCGCTATGATTTATGATACGTCCTGGAGTTCTTAAGCTGTGCCTGGCGTGTTAACTGCAGATACAGTACTTTCACGACGTATAAATCCCGCTGAACAACAATACCGTGTTGTTGCTAGTTGACAACGATTCTCCCAACCTATATAATCTCATAGAGCAACTGTTAGATTTTTTTTTCCTGACGACATAATTCACTGTGCAATTTAATAATGCGGCTGCTTATAGCCAGCAAATAATAAAGCAAAGGTTACCGGAAGTATTGTGTGCACAAGGAAGGATCATTGGGAATGCGTTCCTAGACTTTGCAGCTTTTGCCAGTAGGGAGCGCCACTTATGCTATGTGACGTCACGCTGAAACAACCAAGTTTCTTCTAAAATCGATGTGTATCTTTAACAGTAAAATAATGATAATTTATTCGCATTTTTATGAGCTAATTTATTCCGTTACGCTAAGTTCAGCCACTTCTCTGGCAGAAATCAGTTCTTGCAGACTTCTCGTCTTGAATGGAAGCAGCTTCAGTGCCTCCCGCATGATACGGTTCGCTGAAGTGGGTCAACAGCAGGCCCATCGACTTGACGGCTTCTGTGATCTTCATCGGCATCGCCTTGTCCCATTTCTAACGATATTTGCAGAATCTCTGATACAGCTTCCACAAACGTCGGTGGGCGTTGTGGCACATGGAGTCCTGGATCTTGTATTCTTAAGAATAAGATTACGCAAGGGCCTAGAAGACTGTGTGTCATAATGAAAGACGCATTATGTAGCCTCTACTTGGCACTCATTGCTACAGAAACACAAAATAGCTGCTCTGTGATTTTAGAAAGAAACTGTTCGCAGGTATCACTGCAAGAATTATCTGAAAACTTAGGCGATACCCGTCTTTGTATGCGCACTTCTGCTAATGTGCGTTTTATGGTTTGAGAGTTATAGGCAAATGACTGCAGAAAGTAACATTGTGGTCACCGGTATACTATTTCTTGTGTGGTTACCTAAGGGGCCCAGCGGTTTGTTTGTTTTTTTTTAGTTTTCTGAGAGAGTTTATTTGGAAATTGCCGCAGATGCGACCGAAACCTTTACGTATTTTTAAAGCCCTTTTTTGTTATTTTTACAACGAGGTCAATATTTCTGTTTCTACTTATTTTCTTTTTTTCTGCTGTTTTCTCAATTGAAACGAACCGTAAATTAATATAGGATGTGTTTCCGTCAACGATTCTATAAAGCTTCTGTTGTATTCTGTTTGTTTATATGGAAACTTTTTTGATAAAAGCAGAGGACAAATTCGCTCGGCCAGACCTTCCAATGACGAAGTCCTGTGTTGCTGGAAAATGGATTTTAAAAAATGGCCAGATTGTCTGTCTAAAATTTGACCTGCTGCATGCAAATACCGAAATAGAAAGACGACTCTGTGAAGTGGTAGGGGATGCACAATAGGAAATATTTCTAAGAAAGGGTCGAAAACTTCAATAACATGAACATTGTAAGTTTCGCAAAAAATTGTTTATTTAATTTTTTTTAAATAAAGAGAACAAGGCCATTTCCGGATCTCAGCCCATAAGATCACAAAACAGCCGAATTGATCGGAAGAGTGCAAAGAAAAACATTCTGTAGAAGGGCATCAGATTAACGTTAGTTAGGAAGTACTCCACAGGCCTCACAAAATATGTCGGTTTCTTATGGGAAAGTAGGTAAGAAATGACTGGAGAAAATCACAGATCACGGTTGAAGCACAATTTTCGATGCAGCCGGCCATAAAGTCTGTTTTCACCAATGGTTTAAAAAAAATAATGAAGTATTCAAATGCATATTTAAAGTAGGACTAAGGAAACTGTAGTGCGGGAGAGCTTGGCAGAAATACGACCGAAGGTGATAAGAGAAGAGTCACTATATTAAGAGACAGCTCTCTGGTCTGGTTTGGTGATTGGTTTTCCTTTTCCTCAAGGATGGTGGCGCTGGACATAGTTGTAAAGTAAACCACTGTCATGAACAAGGAAACCAGCAGTAATTTCCAGAAATCATACAGTGATGACCTTTTAACAAAATCACTGAAAAAGAATGACCACTTTCTTTTTCTCCTGTTTAAATACTGCTTTGTTATAATTAATTCGAGACGCACACTGTTGTTACAACTTAAATAACTGTGAAAATTGCTAAAGTCGGATTATTTACCAAATTACCCAATGAAGTAGGCGGAAATGGACATTTAAAATAAAAAGTCCCGTCGTTAAAGTGATTGGCATATCGGTTTTCAAGATCGAGTAATAAAATGCACTTGTATATATATAATGCGGAATTTAAATACTAAGTTGTTACAAACGTTTGTGGTTTTTTACCGAAAAAATGAGACTCCATATCGATGCTGAACGTGAAGTTTATTAACCAGAGTAAGCCCCATTACAATCAATACACTTCTGCCAACGAATTACAAGCGCATTTATACCATTCTGAAAAAAATCTGGATTTCTGGAATCGATAAATTGTTGGAAGGCAGTTTCAATAGCTGCTTGGTTGGAGAAGGATTTCATAGGGAGGAAGCTTTCGAGGTGTTTGAAAAGGTTGAAGTCTGTGGGAGAAAGGTGTGGAGATTAGGCTGGGTGAGGGAGAACTTCGTACCCCAATGCGTTCGGTTTCTGAAGAGTCATTTTTGCAACACGAGGACGAGCATTGTCATGGAGCAGGAATGGGCCTCTTCGATTCACCAATGCCAGCTGTCGTTGAGAGAGTAACGTTTAATTCGCGACAGTACCTTTCAACTGTGATTTTTTTGTTTCTTATAACAAGCGAAGAGCAGATCTCCAATCGGTGATTTTGTTGTTGTTCAATCAACTCGTGAGGCACCCACTTGTCATGCCTTTTCACCGTTAAGATGACGGGAAACAATTGCAGTGCTTACGTCAAGCTCTCCAGCAATTTCCCGCACTGTTTTTCTTGAATCGACTTCAACTGAGGCTTTCAGAGGTCGTCATCACAACTGGAAGGACGTCCGCTACGTTCCTCATTTTCGAGGCTCACATCTCCTGATCGAAACTTTGCAAACCATCGTTGCACTATGCGCTCGTTTGCTGTGTCCTCGCGCCATGGTCGCTTAATGTCACGAGTTGCCTCGCTCGCTTTGTGGCCTAGTTTGAACTCGTGAAGCAAAATGGCACGAAAACCTTTTCTATCTATGCTTTACTCACCTGAAACAAATATAAATTTTATGATTTTTTAAACGGTAGAGTTTGCATAATGTATGCCAAGGCTCATGCTACAAAACGATGTATAATTTATCGACATACACCGTCACAAACATGCAAAAAATGAACCCCAAACTAACATAATATAAAAACCGACAAAAACCTTCGTAACGACCTAATGCTATTTATATAATTTTACCTGGCAGAGTATTTACCTATTTCATGTACATATAAAAAGTTAGATTAATTTTTCTAATTTAACAAAATTTAAAACTGGTAACTTCATTTATAATGCAACACTTCGTGACGATTCATTGTAGATACAATGAAAGAAAAGTTCATTAAATTTACTTTCACTTTAAAGCTGCCTTTACCCATAAAGATTAATTTATATTTGCATTTTTTACGCTTTTTTCGAAAAAATTCTCCCGTCTACTCTATTTATTCAACAACAAATCAGCCATTTTTTCAAAATTAAGCAATAGAATATTGCGCTCGGAGAAAACATACTATGATTATTTCAATCAAAATGGCGATTTATATTTTATAATACAGTTTAAAACTGTGATTATATGGTGAACTATTGGATGTACGGTTCTTTTTTTCCTGAGACACTAATAATCTAACTAAACCACACGTTAAATATAGCATTGCACATCATCTGGGTTAAGTTGATCCAGATATTTACGTGCACAGTTGTATATTAGTGTAGTCTCCCTTTCTCTATTTAAGGTAATGATCAGCAGTGTTCATGTTGAATCTATGGATCTTTTTCTTTTCTGTTTCTCTAACCTTAACTAACGGGCAAATTCTTATTGCTTAATTCAATGTTTTGGCACCACACCTATTCAATCAGAACATTAAATTTCGGAAAAAAATAACATGCATTTATGAAAACAAAGATATTTGTTATTAATAATACTCATACTAATTGACGGCTTTAAATATGTAAACATATTCAAAAGTTCATATATTCTATGCCCTAAGTTGTAACACACATGATAACGTTCTGTTCAAATATTTATAGCATGTATAAAGATGCCGTGCAGAACACAGTGTCCGCATCTTTATGCTTATTTTCTACAAGCAGAAATGATTTCGTTTTTTCTTCCTTGGAACTTTCACTGAGGTTTTTCGACGACTTGGGCTGTCAATCTGTCCAATGGGCTCTTCCTATCTGAACGAGAAAACGTTTTGCGCTGCTTCTTCGAAGATTCCAGTTTAGTTGCAAAATTCTTCAGAACTAATGCATTCAGTACGCTGATGTCTACCATCTTATTATAGAAAATGGTCATTGTCTAGCTTCTCGTTTTCTGCATTTTTGTGTAGGATCGTAGCATTAGATCGCAAGTGTCGTTTTATGCCTTGGTTGTATTGTATGGCAAGATCATATCCATTTTTGTCTTTTCATCGTGTGATGAAACATCGGGCTGCTGAACAGGGTCACCGGTTTTCTCTTCTCTGAGTAATATTACATAAATATTATATCCCATTGAAACCTGAAGCTATTGGCTTCTTAATCCTCGTCTGTACAAATACTGTTGGTTGCTCAGTTAATGGTCATCCCACTGTAAGCTTTCTTTCGATAACTCTCTCACCAAGAGAACACTAGTGAAGAAATTTTCCCTAGTTATTCTATTGTTTAGATTTCTTAAAAGTAGTGAACATATCCAGAACATCTTTCTTACCTTGGTTTCTTTCTCCGGATTGATCCTGCTCTCTCCATATTCACATATCAGACAACACTTTGACTGACTAAAGATTATCACCTGATTTGTGTTTTCTTCTGGTTGATGAATAATCAAACTTCATTACTCTGAAAACTGAAACAGATCACGAGCCATTTCTCAATTGAAAATGACAAAAACCGGAGCTCTGAAGACACACAACATATTTCTTGACTCATAGACCAGTTAGTGATAGGAAACCAAAAATCTATTCAGATCCTGTGCGTTCATTTTATTCCCTTCTTTATTATGCACTATTTGCTCCTTTTTTGTCCATCGACAGCTCAGCTCCAGCGTTAATATGCTGAATATTAACCGAAATGCTATTCCTGTGGTGTCATCTTCTTTATGACATGGCATGGCATTTGTAGATCACGTACAGGGTTGTGTTGTGGTGCACCTGAAATTCTTACAGACACAAAACTCCACCGTTCATGTCTTTTTGAAAGCGTAGGTCCCCTAAGTATACGAAACAACCCTTGTTTTTGTATTTGACACAATGACCAAATTTCGTCCGTCTCATCGCCCTCATCTTCACTTTCTCTTCTTTTCTTCTCAAAAAAAAAAAACCCATCCTGTTCATTTGCATCATCTGATCGTTAGTAATCACTGCCTCTTTTTTTTTTACTATCAGAATATATTTAATATAATTCAAGGTAATTTTAGCTGCTTGCTTCAGCATCAGTCGACGTCTTGGCTTTTTAATGTTTGCTGCACATCGGAATAGTGGTGTACTAATAGCTAATTCAGCGGCGAATATCCAGCTACAATTTAGAGCGCACTTCTTTTTTTTTCCTGTAAGAAATTTATCTGAAATATTCAAATCACTCGCCTCTTTGTATGATTACAAATGCCTGAAACCTAAACTAAAAGCGAGAACCTGCGTAGAGTGAAATCATTAAGCCACAGCGAATAACGAGGACGCTTTAGTGCTAGTTATAATATTGATGAACCCCGTTGTTAGTTAAAGGGTTAAAAGAAAATTCTTTCAAAAAATTCGACCTTGCAGCAGAAATAATGTATAGTTATCATGCACTACACTAACAGGATTCCATCTTCTAATTTGTTGTCATATGTTAATAAACCATTAGAGATATTTAATATTAGAACACCAACATAACATTACAATCTAAATAGCGTGTAGGCGCTAAAATCGATATTTCCATATTAAAACAGGCAGTATTAGGCGTAAATTTGGTTATTAAAAGACTGGTTAGTAACATAATTTTGGATATTATGCACCCAATATTTATCTGCAAAAGATTTTTTTTAATCGCGTTTATGTTATCTCTAACGATATGACATTTTGATACATCCACGTCTGCTTGTAGTATACAGAAACTTAAACTTCTCTTTTTGCGGCTCTTCTAATGAAAATAAGCATAAGTAAACTGAAAAAGAGGAAATAAAATTCCCGATTACTTAATCTACATGTAAATTAACGTGTAGAGTGACGAAGTTGTTTAGCCAGAGCATCTTTTGAGAAATAACTGATTGTTTTATGTTTATTTTCTTAGTCTTCTTCACCCAATAAAAGTATGAGGCGTGATGACACCTGTCGGCAGTTGAGAGATATGACGTCATTAGTACTGTTCTCTATGTCAGCGTTATCAGTGACATTTGCGTTAAAATTTCAAGACATTCTCTTTGAGAAATCCAGTAATCGCTAAAGATTTAAAGTTCTATTCTGATTATTTTAGAATTTTAAAATGAAAAAAAAAAAAAAAATAGACATTTATAGTGTTAAAGCTTCTTATGTGCTACTTACACTTCATATTTATTTTATTATTATTTATATTATTCATGATTATATGGTTCTAAAACAAAGAGAACAAGATTTCTTTTAAAAATTTGAAGTTCCAAACTAAAGCCGAAATATATTATTTAATTGCAAACATAGTTTACTTGGTCATGCTTTTCATTGTATGGATATATTTCTCACTTCCACTGATCTCCATGTACTGGAAATTTATACTTGACAGAAGCGTGTCTTTGTAGAATCAATATGACAATTAACCATACATTTATCCGTAAATCTAATGCAAATATGGATTCGTCATTAAGAGTTAATATGTCAATTTGAACAGCGTTTTTCTTGATGCATTCGTCTCCTTTAATGCTGTTGTGTTCCGTGCAACACGAGCATTTGTCAGTCGTAAAAAGGAACGCTGTCTCAAAGCTCTACCGCAGAGCTTCCAAAACGCCGCGTCTGAAACAAACACATAAAAAGTCACGGATGTTGTATGGTGGCTCTTTTCAGAGACAGGCAGCTTCAAAAATGGAATAAACCTCGTCTCTCTCTCTCTCTTTACGTTTGAAATACAATCGAGATCGACAGATGCACCGAATGTGAGGTGTACCAGAACGTCTACCACCATCATGAGAATTCTGACGTGAGAAAACGTGATTTTCAAGAGACCACGAAATGAAATGATTTCTGACTGACCGGGGTTTCCAAGCAGGTCAGCAGATATCCGAGGCGCATGGTCAACGTCAGAATGATTGATGTCGCTACTTCCCTACAAATCGCGATTCCGTTTTGTCATTTCCCGATGCTCCAAAGTTCGAGTTTTTCAACCACACATAAAGGACTGCCGAAGCGTCAGAGATTTGACGCTGGCAAAGTATGGGCTGCCTGTAAAAAGGTGGTTCGGTCCGATAGGCCAGCAGTATGTGGACCCTGTACTTTTCTCGGTGCCATTATTTCATCAAGAGAACGTCGGCCTCCAAACAACGTTTTCTTGAAGCAGATGAGCACCAACTACGCCTTACTGGCCATTCATGTCTGTTCGCTATCGATCGTGCTTTGGTGGTACGACGGTTCCATGATTAGCTTTCTGTGGCACTACAGCAGGAATTGACTAACATCCTCGCAGCGACGTTATAACTTATGTCAGCCTCATAACACTAGATATTATGTATACGCAGCTGCACGGATGTCTGTATGTCTAGTACGAAATTTTCTCGAAACCGGTGTACCATTTCTGACAGAAACGCAACGATAACCGTCGTCGCGCTGGCGCGTGTGGTGGATGTTTAAATTCAATTCCTGCTAATTCCCAGTGTTTGTTGCGCTTACTGTCGTTACTAGGTCTTGCTTTTACAAAATGCTCAAATATAGGTCATTACTTAATTATTTAAATTTGTTAATCGCTCACGTTCTGTCGCCCATTTATTAAATAATACTATTACGACGAGAAAGAAAGAAAAGAAGATGGGAAAGACCAGTTGTTCCACCGGACTAAGAAAGCGGAAGAATAGAAGTTTTTATCCGTGTTACACTGTCATTTATCTCTGTCAGTTCCTCGATTTTAATTCTATTAACTGTTCATTATTAGTTTCTTGTTGCACTATTTTTGCAGAGATGAATGGGACCTTTCTTGGAAATAACAACATTATTAATACCCAATCGTTAAAATTGTCAAATCACGTGATTTATTGATGATCGATTTTCTAAAGAATTTTCACCAAACACTGGAAATCACTCAAAATATTTTAAAACGAATTTATTGGCGCAAATTTTATTTTCAGTCCCGAGTGTTTTCCGGTTTTTCTTCAACACGTAGGAAAGAAGAGGTAAAATGAAACATTCGAAGCAACACAGAGACTGTTGTGAATTCTTCTCTTTCGTCAGTTCCTAGCAAAAACAAAGGATTTTTGTCTCGTCAATAAAACTAAGATTTTACGCTTCTGTTTCTTGTAATTTATGGAAACTTTTGTGGTTTTTCTTCGTATTATTTGTGTATACAGGGCACTTTTAGAAAGCAATTAGAAAACAGTTTGCTAGTTTTAGTAATAGCATAATGTTTAGAATTTGATTTGCTTTAACCACAAATATATCAATAAAAAACAGAAATCCTTATTTTAAAAAAAAAATTGCCTTTATGTAAAATAAAAAGTAAATAAATAAAATAATTAACCATTTTGATTGCGCTAAATTAACAGGACCTAAGGTGAATAATGGTTTTGGAATTATACCATTTAGTAATTCAAAGCCTGACTCTTGATTAGCTAATAGAGAGTGTCTGGAATTAGTTATGGCTGATACTTCTCCGAATTGGCGAAAGAAATAAGTATGTAAATTTGATAACACATATATATATTTCATGGTAAACAAGAATACTACGAAAGCGCAGCTGTTGAAGAGTGCATTTTGTTTACTAATAAATTGTATTCTTAGTTTTGTTGTAAATTTGCATCTGTGCCGTACCAAAATGTCTGTGCTATTATACGTGTAGTCTGTTGATGGTAACATAAAAATAAAGACAAACAATGAATTAGAAGTTATTTTAGTACTTGATCGAACCACCTGGTGAAAAACTCCTAACGTATTTGGAATGCATTGTCTGTCCCAGGTTTCTCCATATTAAGTGCCAAAATTTCTTTTAATTCTAATATAAATGCGACTTCCTTAGCTCAGGATTCAAATACACCAGTGGGTCCATCAGATAGGTAACAAGGATTGTAGGTATCTAAGGAAAAAAGATGAATCACATGATTTTCTTCCAGACTCTGGTCGGGAGAAAATTGTGGAACACAGCGCCATCATCAAGAAGAATGTCTATCGCGTCTTTGCTAGTACAGTAGTAGATGTTTGTTGTTGTTGTTTTTAAATGCCAATGTTCCCTGGAAAAATTTGAAACACCCTTCAACAAGTGCTAGTTTTGTCATTTAAATTTATGCCAGATCGCATCCACCCCCACCCCCCACCATGAAAATCTCACCTCCGAATTGCTCCGTGAGATGAACGAGCTCGTGTGAGCCTCAGTCTAGACGTGAAATACCGAAACCCGGAATCGTCGGTGAGTGAAGGTCGCCGACACTCGTCGCCAGATGGTGTCCTCGGATCAGATCTCTCGAAGCTTTCTCTTCTTTCTATTTAGCAGAAATAGCTTCTTCGGTGCTTCACACATCATCTATAGCCAAATGGGCGAAAATGATGTCGGACAATTCTTCTGATTATTTTTGTAAAATAGAAGAAGAGTCCGGCAAGACAGTATAACGATAAGTGGGTGGGTGAGGGGCAATTGGGCTCATTCACTCTCGGGTGGCTGTGATACTGAGAGCCTTCCAGGTCACTTCATCAGATGCGAAATTTATCTTTTTGGTGAATGTGGTGAATGCGGTGAATGTCTTTATGATGGTGCAAACGGATCTGTGAGAAATGTTAGCGATCCGTGAGAAATCTGTCGAGTTGATTAACGCTTGCGGTGGGAAAAAATATATATCATAAGCGCTGCCCGTTTACTTGGCTCGGTTTATCGGGCACTGTGACCGTCTGAAATTAACTTTGAACGTGGACTGATCAAAAGAGCCTCGTGATATCCTGATATAAGCTGTACGGATTTATTTCGGATCACAATATTTTCACATCAAAATAGACCGTAGAATTTTTCATATAGAGTTTGCTTAAAGCGATATATCGATACCGTTCCATGCATTTAGTGACGCCACAATAACAACGAATGATCGCTAACTACACACACTAAAGTCACATGACCTCAAGCATCTCATACGCCTGCATCTAGATTGCCCTACATTATATCTGCATATCATATATACTATTTAGCGAACGTCTAATGCATTTTTGTGGCAGTTCTCTTTACTCTTCTGTTAGAACCTGACGCAGTTAGGGTTCCCAGAAGCGCGTGTTTTGTCCAATGCGCGTGTTCTATAGGGTTTAGGTCATTGGAACGAGAACTCGCGGGAGCTGCTGGATACGTTTTCTCTTGGTGGTGGTTTAAGATTATTCTAGCCCGAGGAGTCTTGTATCATCGTCTGTGAAGGTTAATTGATTACCATAACTTCTTACAAGCGACATAAAACGTGTTAACGACCTTATCCAAATATCGCTGAACTGCATCAGTTCCATCTATGTAGTGAACTCCGATAGGTGGTGTAATGGCTGTGGTGGGAGTTAGTTCTTCTGTGGCGCCATCTGCCAATATTTCCATGGACTGAACCGATTTCTCCCAACATCTGATAAAACAGCGTGATAGCATTTTATCTTTTGCACAATGTTCAGCAGCAAGCATCTGTCTGTCTATTTCCGGTCTATAGCTTATCTATGGCCGGATATCGCTGCTCATGTGTATGCTGTCAAAGTGACAGTGCTTCGGTGTTTGGAAACTTATTCATTTGAGTATCTGTGGGAGATTTAAAATCTAATCTTGACATTGGTGTGCCATTTTAGACCCGACAGCGGTGTGCTTTTTTGCAAGTAAATCCCACCAAGAAACAAACAAACAAAAAAGCCACACGCAGCACTTTAAGTTAAAGAACTGTCGCGTGACTGATGCCTTGAAACGACAAAGTTGAATACAATGACCAACTCAACTGTAAATGATCGCACGAGAGATGTCACGCAAAATATTCCTATATTGTTTTGTTCGGTGTATTTTTTCTTTGGATCCTTGAACTCTGTTCCACATACATTAATAGTCAGTGTGTATGCTAGCGATTTTCTTTCTCAGGATGGTTTTCCCATTTACACCGTTCAGGTATGCATAGATATGATTTTTAGATACTGCTGTCTAATAAACCTGCCACAATTACAGTTTCAGAAGCACTATATATTTAACTATCTCTTACGTGGCTTATATTATTCAGATTTAAAAAATCACAATTTTACTCTAATTTACACGCATTTTTAAACTTTAAGATTATGCTGTCGCTAAAAATACAAAATGTGAACACTGTTCCCTGCAGCGATCATGTTCTGCTTTCGGATATCTCGCACTTGGTTTATTTTAAGAAATGTGTCCCCCCTGGCTGCATATATGGGTAAAACCCTATAAACTTTAATGCTATAGAAGTTTTTTTCTGTTTAAGATTAACACTGATTTTTCAAAATATCTGTATTCTCGTTTTTCTTAAGTATGCTGCTTTCGTTTAGCGCTATTGGTATTCACTTTCACCTAACGATGTCACTTTCAAACACGTGTTCATATAACTAAATGAAAGTGCATTTAAATCATCAGCGCTTAAAAAAAAATTTTTTTTCTTCTTGTGGACCGTTGACTTTGTGGTTCTCACTTTTTACAAAATGGTGACAACTTTTGCAACGTAAATTTGTGTCGCTTCTCTTTTGTTATAACGTCGGCACTCATCTGTGAGATCCATGGATTGAACTGCTGCTGTCTATTCTACGTATCACTCTGCCCATCTGCTGAAACAAAAATATATCAGATGCATTTATCCTTATTATTAATCCGTGATACTTTAAATATATTTTAAGCACAGTTTTGTTTAATTTTCAAAATTCATACGACGGTAGACAAAAATGGATCTAGTAGATGACTGATCGGAAAGAGTTAACATCGCAGATATAAGAGTCATTGGAAAATGTGCTTGTCAGCTCGTGTGTGTTTTGATATATACTAAGACGGTAGAAAAATTGGAGGAGTTAAAGGTGAACAACTTCTTTGCTGCTGTTTCAAATCTTTTGACCGTCTGGTTTTACTCAACAACCTTTAATGAATATATAACTTCCGCGTGTTTACATAAATTTCGGAGCTTCGTCGTTAGTCCTAAAGTAGTGAAACGTGTAGCTCGTATGTTAAAAATATCTCGAGCATTACGTCGTCGTCAAGGAGTCGTACAGCATTTCAAGTGGCGATAATGCGTCACGTGACACCACTTAGCAGCAAAAGCAACAGGAACTGTGCGATACTCTCGAGTGAAGTGAGTTAAATATATATTTGTCTGATTCTGAGTTTTTGGTATTCGCGTGATCAAGAGTTTTCTCCATCTCAAAAAACTTACAGATATCACGCTACGATATCCTTATTTTTATTTTTTTTATGATGCGACTATTTAATTGTTGTAAATTATTTTTTCACCAGTCGATAATTAATCTTTACTTCGTCTATAATGAATGATAAAAAATTATGGAAGGGGAAATTTCCGCGATGTTTAGATGACGTTGAACAAGAGACCTAGTTGCGTCATTTTAAACATGTAATTTAATCCAGTTATCCAATCTCTCTCTCTCTCTCTCCCCTGACGTCATCTCTCTCTGTATTGACGTCATATCTCTCATTGTCAGTACTGACCTCTCTCTCTCTCTCTTCCCTGACGTCATCTCTCTCTGTATTGACGTCATATCTCTCATTGTCAGTACTGACCTCTCTACTCGTCTCATCTCTCATTGTCAGTACTGACCTCTCTCTCTCTCTCTTCCCTGACGTCATCTCTCTCTGTATTGACGTCATATCTCTCATTGTCAGTACTGACCTCTCTCTCTCTCTCTCCCCTGACGTCATATCTCTCATTGTCAGTACTGACGTAATCTGTCTCTTCCCTGACGTCATCTCTCTCTGTATTGACGTCATATCTCTCATTGTCAGTACTGACCTCTCTCTCTCTCTCTTCCCTGACGTCATCTCTCTCTGTATTGACGTCATATCTCTCATTGTCAGTACTGACCTCTCTCTCTCTCTCTGACGTCATCTCTCGTCAGTACGATCTCTCTCTCTCTCTCTCTCTCTCTCTGACGTCATATCTCTCATTGTCAGTACTGACGTAATCTGTTATCTCTCATTGTCTGTACTGTCGTAATCTCTCTCTCTCTCTCATCGTGTCTCTCCTGTCTTACCTCTGTCTCTCTTCTCTCTCCCCTGCCGGTCATCTCTCTCATATTGTCTAGTCATTGAACTCTCTCTGTCTCCTCTCTATAACTGAGTGTCTTCTCTCTCGCTATCGCCGCGTCTCTCTCTTCTACTGTCTCTCTACTCTCCTCTTCTCTCGCTAACTCTCTGATCTATCTCTCGTCGACTGACGTCAATCTGTCTCTCTTCCCGCTGTCAATCGTCTCATCATTCTCTGATTGTCTATCTCTCCTCTCTCTCTACTCATCTCTCTCTCTCTCATCAAATCTCACGTAACGTCACTCTCAGTCTACCTCTCTCTCTCTCTCTCTCTCTCTCTCTCTCTCGTCTCTCTCACTCTCTCTCTCTCTCTCTCTTTCTAACTTACGAATCCTTTTATTGTTTTACTTAACCGCGTACTTTAAAAAAATTTTTTAAATAATGTGCTTCCCTGTTACGACTCCGTTGTCATTTTTTTCCCCCTCTCCACGTTGTTTATGGCATAGCATTAAACTCTCTTAATGTCTCACGCCAATGATGTGTCTTATAAAAAGGCTATAATCGCGAGACGAGATTTAAATCTTGACACCTGTCTACTTCCTCCGTTCTCTTCGAGAAAATATTGCGTGGATGGAAGAAAAAAAATTTTTTTCCACAACAGCGGGCTTGCGTAACATTAACGAATTTTTTTTTGCGGCCTCTGCGCTCCTCAACCCTTCCTACACCGGTTCATGCCAAAATCGATTCGCCGACACATGTCCAGGAAATTAGTGATCGACGCACTGAGCATCAAGGCTGTCAACTGCACCTGTAAGTAAAAAAACTGTCGCCCTAATTCGGCATGGAATGGCGCCGGGACGAACGGATGTCTTGATGACAAAGCGTGGGTTGCCAGAATTTTTTTTTTTTTAAGATATCATGAGAACTGGTTGAGAAGAAATACACAATTTAAAAAAGGTGGGGGAATCAATCTCTAAAGCAAAATATATTTTCGTTACTTTCTTATTTATTTTTAATTCGGGAATAAAATTACTGTCCAGATAAACACCGGCTGCCCACTGAAGCACACAGATCGAAGCAGCAAAATTGCAGTAGTGTATTTTGTGCTTGTTTATTCTTTCTTAAAAATGGTCTGTGAAATAATAATTTAAAACGATAATTATATATATAGTTTTTTTAATTTTGCCCCTTTGTTTCGCTTTAATTGTCGTATCGCTCCAAAAAAATCTATGCTTTTATTAGAAGTCTGCTTCGGGAGTTAAGCTTCTGTGTTAATATACGTTTGATAGGCCGGCTAGAGGCTGATCGACGGTTTTCCACTCTTACTTTGAGTTGTTTTATTATTATTATTATTATTATTATTATTTTTTAATTATTATTATTATTATTATTATTATTAGTATTATGCAGATAGTAGAAAGGTTTGGAGTTTAAAAACATATAAATAATAACTATCATATAAAAATATACCAAACATGGCAGATATATATATATTAGAATTTTAAATTACAAAAACACTAAATGAGTGGAATATTTCGAACTATACTCTAGTTTGTATTAACCTGAATAAACCTCAACTCGTGTTCAAGCCTCCCTCAAAAGGTATCCCTGCCTCTCAGATGCAATGTAGGAACTAGATAGTCTCTGGCACAACAACCAAGCAGACACGCAACGATGCGCCTTAGAGACATTTCTTTCGAATCACATTCCCCTCCCCGAACCTCCGTATACCATGTTAATGTTTAGCTTATTTATACCACCTGGGGGGGGTTATTATTTGTGTTAAACCGGCCCCATATTTAGGCAACACACGCAAGCACGTGAGGTTGGAATGACGATTGCTTGTCGTTATAGGGAGTTATACAGAGAGAGAGGATGGTGCTGTGTGTCAAAGCCATCCGCCCACCAAATGCTGCACGGAAGGTTGGCTGGAAACAGAATTTCGATTTGGATGAAGTCAAGATAGTGACCACATCTGCTAAGATTTCAAACTTCAAATGTGACGTGCGATCACGTGTTTTCAGTGCGCACTGTCACCATTCGGAAAAAGGCAAAGCCTCGACATTTCTCTGGGATGTGTTTATAAGCTGCTCAGAATGTACACATTTAATATTTTCTAGTTATTTAGGCTGAACCAATTGCAAATCATGCTAAATTTTTTTATGTCTTCAATGTCCCAAAGTCGAGATTTTTTTGTGCATTTCTATATAAGGTTTTATTACGAAAAACTTAATCGGAATTTCGTGATCAGCTTCTTACGGTGACGTAGATTGTTTGGCTGCAGATAATGCGGCCCTCCAGCCCTGAAGGTAGAAGAGAAATGTGTGAATGGAAAGCAAGCAGCGACTGGGACTAAGATAATCTATTTTCAGTAGTTGGACTTGTCTTCCCTTTTTTTTAAAAATCTGTGCTCGTTTTTACTTTCATACAGTGAATACCGAATACTATTCGAGAAAGCACAGGTCTTTGTTTTGCAAAAATTCAAATGTTCAGCTCGGTACAGTTTTTGGTTACTTACGGCGTGATGGCATCGATACTTTACCGAATCCCGATCCGATTTTATTGATTTCATTAAAGAAACTTGTTGTTTCATGCAGCAGTAAAAAATATGAAGGGAAATTCTTTTAAACTACGTTTTGTTCTGCTGCTTGCAATCAGGAAATAAAGAAATACAAAGGCTGCACTTACCCTTCATGAAACTACTCATATAGAGAGAGTGTGGTGTGTCATCGTCATATCTTAGCAAGTGGCATGCACCATACAGACTGTATATATATTCACTTGTTCCTTGCCACAGCTCTATGATACGGGCGTCGTCCTGATTTCATTTGTCATCGATCCGAGGAGTATTCAAAATTACAGCTGCTGGCTCCATGTACTAAACAGCTCGATTTTTTTTCTCCCTCTATCTTCTATGGCTTAGAGAGTCAGCATCTGTAAGCGAGATTTATCAGTGTCTCGAGAGGCTGCAAACGATAGCAAATATCGCAATCATAAAATTCACAAATGTGAAAATACTAGTCGTCTTTATCAACATGCGATGTCGCACATGATTTAAAAGCGAGTCTGGTATTCGCCTCTTACAAATAAATCACCTATTAAAAGGAAAGCTTGAAGTTTCTTAAAGAATAGGCAATTTCTGGTTTATATTTCATATGAAACGGAGAAGTCATATCGGCATTTGCCTCGAAATCTTTGCAATCTGCAGACAAAATAATTCGTTTCGCTGTCGTAAATGTTTACCGTCATGGATAGCATCTGCAAGTTAGCATTGGTTTCGTACAGGAAGTTCCTTTCTACTTCCGTGGATTCGAACACTGCTGTTTTTTAAACTAAAATAAAGAGTAGGTTTCAATTGAGCCGGATAAGCGACAGGCACAGTTTCGACACGATATGCTCGCCATTAGACCTTTACGAACAAGAAATAGGAACGCGTCATTCGATAGACATGACATTCTGCAAATATTTTATCACTTTCAGTTTTGCTATTAATGGCTGAAGATTCACATGAATACCAGTAAGAAGTAAAGAAGATTGTGTAACAATTTTTAACAAAGGCTGGCATTTAATGTGTAGCAATTTTTAATGATTATAAGGATTTGTCATTGACATGTGATAATTAGACTCTGAAACCCTTGTGATGAGGTCAGGCGGCAAGCAATTAAAACCCCGACTTATTTTCTAAGATTAATTAGTTCCTCGATCAGATCAGCCAGCCAGCTTAGAAATAGAAAAAAAGGGGCCAATTAGTAGAAAAGTGACATCTCTGATAGTCACAAAGGATAAGCAAAAATCGTTCTAACACTAGCATTACCACCCTTTCTTATGAACTTTTAAAGACTTTAGGCCTTTATCCAAATTTCATTGTCTTACTTTCGTTGACAATCCTGTATTTTCGAGAGGTAGTGTATACGAATTTAAAAAAAAAAAAAAAATTAATTTTTTCCTTTGATTTTATCTCGGTTGTTGATTCTCCGCCGCCGTCATCTGCTCGCACTCAACAGAGTTCAACGTTTAGAATTCTGCTGGGGTTTTTTTTTTTGAGTTTCTTAATTTAGCTGGGCAACAATCGGAAAGGAAAAAAAATAATAATAGAAAAATAAAAAAAATCTCGGAGTTTCTCTCGGATGAGAAAACTCAACCACATGTCAATAAAAAAACAAGCATCCTTCACTAATTTAAAGCTGATTTCTGTGCAGGGGACTTGAATTGGAAGGCCTTTGTCGGTGCTATTTTAATTCCTTTCGTGACAGCCAGATGTCTACGGCTGGATTAGTTCTTTGGGATTTACTCGCGCGACCGTAAGCATGAGATAAACTGAAGTGACGGCAACAAATGGATTTTACACGACAGTTCTACAGCTTAAAGAGGGAAGACACTTTTTTAAAAAATGTTTATGGCTGTTTGAATTCCGCCCACAGTAACTACAGACCTTTAATAATTACCCATTAAACAGATTAAACACAAAGGAACGAGCAGAAAATATATTGATTTCTTTGTCCATTTTTTTCCTCTTTCTTTTCGCATTCATCAGTTTGAATTTTAAAACGGTGTTGATAAAATTAAAATCAAGATATCTGAAAATCAAAACGGTGGTTTAAGCGGAATAATATTTACATCCTCAAGAAATAGACAACGAAATCAATCAAGCTTTTCAGTCGAGCATTTATTTAAATTCCACTGACAACTTTTGAGACCGGAAGTTCCACATTTAGCAGCTACAGAATTTCTTAGTATTATAATGTGCAGCCAATAATGCCATTGTTTTAATTAGAACATCTTTTGACTTAGTGAACTACTCCACAAATATAAATGTATAAATAAACATATATTTAATTTTCACTTTTGTTTATATATTCGAGGAAAATAAAAGTAAACATTTACTTATCTTCTTCTTCTTCTTCTTCTTCTCTTATTATTATTATTATTATTTATTATTATTATTATTATTATTATATTATTATTATTATTATTTATATTATTATCGCTTCTGTTTTGGGTTGGTCCGTGTCTTTGTATAGAATTTTTAAAAAAACCGACCTGCTACCTTATTTATTTCGGAATTATCCTCAGCTGCTTTGTTTCTTCTACCGAGAGGCTCTACTCTAATCGTCTAACACTCTGTTTAAGAGAGTCCAGCCAGGATAAACCTACCCCTCCTGCGTGCAATACGAAGGAGTTTGGATAGCCCGCTGCTCTCGCTAGGCAGAGGTACATCCAAACAAAGACATAGGCCGAAATAAGACCTCACTTGTAAACAGCTGAGACGGCCGGTCGTGCAACCGATCCAGCTACACCCACATACATATGCAACTTCACATACACACCCCTAAACGCCGCACACACACACAAAAAAGACTGTACAAACCGTTTACCCTCATCCTCAGACATCCAGGGAAGATGTACCGCATGTCTCGTGCCGTGCGTCTCAAGCTCTAATGGGACTATGCAATGACCAGGCAAGAAGAAAAGCGAAATACAAGAAAGGAAAAGAAAAAAAAATACATAAGAAGAATTAACCTTATATACATGGATCCTTGTTTACCACTGAGAGAAAGTGGATCGCCATCATAAACATAACACAATTTTAATGTTAACGTCACCTATGCTGGAGATGTGTAAATAAAGCAGAGATCGTATTAGCGAACAGACGTAATATACCAGTACATTCCATTCCGTCGTATCGTTATTCACTATCTATGCTATTTAAACTTCAGCGTGGTGATACTAGTTTGTCGTTTTATGCATAGAGAAAAGAATCCTATTATAAATATCGAATTGAATACAGAATTATGAATATTGGGAAAGAGTTTGAATTATGGATGACAAAATAAGGACACATGTATTAAAAACACTGATTTTTTTTTTCTTCTCGTAATCTATTTCTTGTTGGTAACATTTGCCAGTAATTCCTCGGAAGACTCTTCCTGCATTTACATTTGAACTTGAGGTGATGAAATGTAACGAAAGATCAGTTTATCAGGAAAATACGGACATATTTCCGCATGGTTTTACTTCGCTACTCTAACACGTTAATACTAAAGAAAAATGGTAGAGTTTGTTTGTTGAAAGGCTTAAAATGAGAGAGAGAGAGAGAGGAGAGAGAGAGATATGACGTCACTACAGAGAGAGGACAGAGTGGGAGAGAGAGAGAGAGCAGTCATACACAATACGTGTGTGTGTGTGTGTGTGTGTGAAGAGTTCCAGTAAAGTTTTCCAGTTACAAGTGGTAGAAGTTCGCAATGTCAAGCACCCCCCAATCGTACTCAGATTATCACGTTTGATTACGAAAACCTAATATCCACACTTTCCACTTCCTAGCTCACTTCTGTATGATGTCGTTCGATCTCGAGAGTCAGAACAGGGTTCAGCAACAACAAAAAAAGAAATGCCTTTGTATGTACACACATATATTAAGTGAGTAAATATTTTAACAATTCATTTTCGTGGTTGCAAGCCCATTGTCTTTGCCTTTAACTTATGACAAGATAGAGACTATGATAATCATTTGTCCTGCTTGAGCGCATAAAGTGTAAACAAGTAGTGATCAGTATCTTGCCGAAGTTAGTTTTTGTGAAAAAAAGAATTAAATTCAACATCTGACATTAGATTTGATAGCCCTTAGACTCACCACGCTAATACCAATTTAAAGGTAGCAAAATTTTTTCAATCTGAGGGCATATGAATTTATTATTAATTGTCAGTTTTTTTTTGTCAGAAAACCTTATTCGGTGTGTTCCTGGACTCTGAAACAACCGTATTATGTGGAATGGGCAGTTCAATGAACTCTGCTGAAACGGTTATTCATAATGGTATCTGGTCGGGTTTCAGCTGAACGCTTTTCTTGTATTTTGACAGTGTTGTCAATAGTATGCAAAAATGCGATTTTTTAATACCCGATCCATTTAAAGACTCTATGGGGAAGTGCACAGTGTGGCAGTTGAATGTTTAACGAGGGGAGCATTAATGGTAATGACTTTAATTATTTTTTTTTTTAATTCCGTTGGTATTGTAACCATTTTAAGTCGTAGATAAGTTCAAGATCTTTTACCAAGAACTTTGACATTCACTGTAGCATCACAAGCCACTGGTACGGAAACTGTGCCGCTGTCATGGATGCTAGCCTCCCTGTAGCTCGATACGTTCAGCTAACTTCCGGTAAGATTTACTGATGCTTCATCGGAGCCGCTTCTTAGAAAAACCTCTTATAACCAACCAACTTAGGAGAGCTGGCTATTAAAAATGACGCAGAGTTTTATTACATGTTTTACTAAACTTATCTAAGACCGCGCCACTAGTCTTAGAGGCTACTTCTACCGTGGTACCTACCAGTCAGACTTCCGAGAACAAGATCGCACTGTTTTCATTAACTATTAAACGATTGGCTGGAAGGGATGAAAGTCGGTTATCTCGTTCACATCCAGCAGGTCCTGCAACGGTAGATCATTGTTCGTACAAGTAACTGTCTCGTGCTTATTTATGACGAGCGCTGAAAGACTTTGTATATCAGACAAAGGTGGCATATCGCTTGAAAACAGATGCTGCTTTCGCAAAGACTGGTGCGGGATTGGGGGGAGCTGACTGTTGCTACTTTAGTTAGCGTATAATGTTCTAGCCTACGAGGAAGGAGACGACCAATACATTACTTTGATGAGCTTAACCTGTTGTGTGTGTGTGTGTGTGTTTGTGGGTGGGTGTGGCTTTTACGCTTTGATTAACTGGTTTAATGGTTGGCCGGTGACCCAGCGGTTGGAAAACTAACCAGCCGAAACTGAAGAACCACGTCTAAATAGGAAGCGATCCAGTTCGGATTAACCCTCTCGTGGCACAGGACAGGCAGTGGCGTCTAGCGGATACCGCCGGCACTTCCCAGGGTTGTCCGACACTGACGTACGAGAGACAACAACAGGAAAATGTCTGTTCCATTACAGCGAACTTGCCTCAGGTCGTGTAGACCCCCCCGTTTATTCCTCACTCGGCTACTGCACTGCGTCAAGTTGTTTTTGTTTTTTTTTTAAAAGGTCTCGTTGATTATTTCTGAATGTTGTATAACCAAAACAACCACCACAGCCACTAACTTATAAAGGGTTTACAAAAAAGGTGGCATTTGAAACAAGCCCCCCCACCTTCTTGAAATATATACTTCACGCTAAAAACGACAAAAGCAGTTCTTGTCTAAAATGTAATCCATTTATTATATCTGATGCACTCGAATTATAATGGTATTCAGGTTAAGTATTATTAAACTGTAAATGAAATGTGTAATGAAAAAATCATAGGTATAAATTTAATGTTCATATAGCACAATTTTAGATTATTTATTTCAGTTCCCAATAATACTTTAGCCATTTTAAAATATTTGTAAATTGAAAAAGAAAAAAAAAAACATTAAAGGGGCTGTGATTTTAGAGTAAACGTCAGGTCCTTAACGAAGACTTCATCAAACGTAAGGAACCTGTAGCAATCATAACTTGCAAGTTGTTAAAATGGGATCGTATATCATTTAAATTTAAACTTCCCCTCCATAAATACGTCAGGTGTAATGTTACATTAAATCGCAGTAACAATAAAGTCAGTGCATGATAACCTGAGGTTTACGATGCTTAATTTTATACTCTCTCTCTCTCTCCCTTCAGATCATACCCATAGCATTTTAATGTAAACCAAGATCTTCAAAAAGGAAACTCTAGGACATGAACAGTTTTCGTGTTATAGCCGAAACATAGAGCGAGTTCTTTAAATCGTTAAGACGAATTCATGGTGCCAATTTGTTCTTCCTATAGTTTTTTTTTTTCTGTTCTGAATTGTTTTTAGCACAGCGCACAGGTTTATACAGATCGATTTCAGTATCTTCGTGTATATTCCGTTTACTCGCTCAGTTTCGCAGATGCTAATCGAAGCTGTGCTTTCTGTAGGTTCACGAACGGTAAAGAGGAAATCATCGCACGTAAACTTGGACAATTCTTAAGTTAATATAGGACCAGACTTCAAAAACCAAATATAGAGATTAGACGAAAAGTCGCGTTTATTCCATCTTCGTTGGCTTGTAAAGGAATTTTTATGCAATATTTATATTATCAGGCCGTTACAGAAGTTTTGTTGGCTTTTATATTATGTTAATTTGGGGTTCGTTTCTTTGCTTGCCTTTGAAGGTGTGTGTAGATAAGTTATATATCGATTTGTGGCGTGTGCTTTCGCATACAATATGCAAAATTTACCTTTTAAAGAATCATCAACGGATATTTGTTTCAGAGTACTGAGTGAAGCAGGGATAGAAAAGGTTTTTCGTGCCGTTTTGCTTCACGACTTCAAACCGGGCCACAAAGCGAGCGAGGCAACTCGTAACATTAAGCAAGCATGGGGAGAGGACACAGCAAATGAGTGCACAGTACAACGATGGTTTGCAAAGTTTCGATCCGGAGATGTGAGCCTCGAAGATAAAGAACGTAGCGGACCTCCTTTCAGCTGTGATGACGACCGTTTGAAAGCCTCAGTTGAAGTCGATTCAAGAAAAACAGTGCGAGAAAATTGCTAGAGAGTTTGACGTAAGCACTGCAACTGTTTCCCGGCATCTTGACGCAATCAGCAAGGTGAAAGGGCTTGACAGGTGGGCGCCTCACGAGTTGAATGAACAACAACAAAATCATCGATTGGAGATCTGCTCTTCGCTTGTCATCAGAAACAAAAATGACCCTTTTCTTGACCGAATTGTTACGTGGGTGAAATATGGATCCTTTACGACAATCGAAAACGATCAGCACAGTGGATCGACAAAGGCAAGGCACTGCAACTGGTGTCATCCACTATAACGTCTTGCAACCTGCCAAAGCCATCACAGCTGAGAGGTACTGTCGTGAATTAAACGTTGTTCATCACAAACTCTCCCAACGACAGCCGACATAGGTGAATTGAAGAGGGCCAATCCTGCTCCACGACGATACTCGTCTCCTCGTGTTGCAAAAGTGACTCTTCAGAAACAAAACTTGGCGAGGGTACGATGTTCTCCCTTACCCAGTCTATTCACCAGACCTTTCTCCCACCTTTACAAACACCTCGACAGCTTCCTCCGTATGAAATCCTTCTCCAACCAAGCAGCAATTGAAACTGCCTTCCAGCAGTTTATCGACTCCAGAAATCCAGATTTTTTTCAAAATGATATAAATGCGCTTGTAACTCGTTGGCAGAAGTGTGTTGATTATAATGGAAGTTACTCTGATTAATAAACTTCACGTTCAGCATCGGTATGGAGTCTCGTTGGTAAAAAAAACCGACAAAATGTTTGTAACAAACTAATACATTTAATATATATTATTCTGTTTCTGATTTTGTCTTTGCTCACCATAGAGTTTGCTCTTTGAAGTGTAGGTAAAAAATTCCGTGTGAATAATAATAATAATAATAATAATAATAATAATAATAATAATAATAATAATAATAATAATAATAATAATAATAATAATAATAATAATAATAATAATAATAATAATTTGTAAAGATGATATAGATGTTTTGTATGAATGTTGTTGCTTTGTGGACGACGTAGTTTGTAACTAACGTCTGTTGAACGTGAAATCTTTAATTCCATATTTGAAACAGCATCTTTAGCTACTCATTTGTCAAATCCTTAGATAATATAGCTAAGAGTTGACTAGATATTTGGTATGTCTCATTTAACATTAAATGAAAACGACTTGTCCGCTTAGAAGATAATTCACAGACATATGCTTATTAAGTAAAACTAACTGTTTGTAAGAAACACGTTAATTATTAATATTATGGCAAAATTCCTTGTACTGGAATATTTTCAATAAATATTGGTACTAATCTATGACTAATTTTGGCCATAGCTGCTTCAAAACAAAAGAAGTTTGGTGCCTCAAGTGGGAACTGTGAAGATGTCTTTTTTTTCAAAGGACTGATTCTTGGTGCCGATTCTCTGGTGATTGGTCCTATAATTAAAACGCAGTTAGAACCAACAAGTAAACTCCTAGAAATGGATCCTGACAGGATCTAGTCTTTAACTCTGATCAAAAGTACTGTGCCAGGCCAAAACGTGTGCTTTTTAAAATGTAAAATTGAAATCGTTACATGACATTTTAAAAGTATGGTTGATAGTTCTTGAACTTATATTTTGCCTCTGAAAATAAATTGACTGCAAAAATTCATGTTTATAGATGCAATCTAAAACAGTTTTGAATAATTATATTTGCATTCTTCTATTAATTTAAGTTTATTGACACTTCAGTTAATGTTTACGGCGAAAATCTTAGGTAAACTCAGTACTAAATGTCAAATTAAAGCATTGTGTACTGCAAAATCCTATTATATGTATCTTTCTGTGAGTCAATGTAACATTGCTTAAGGTCATATTGGAAATATATTCCTTAATTAAACAATTTAAGAGATCTTGAGAACACTCAAATTTGGCTTTTCAAATCAACGCGGAAGAAAATTTATATAATATATTAGATTTTCAACCCAAGATATATTGATCCACAAAATTTGACTATTATATTTGTTACGATGAGCCTGCAACTCATTAAATATTAAAAAGCCAGAATTGAGTATATGCTTTTTTTTAATTTAAAGATACCCCTTTATGCATTAATACGAATTTTGCATATTTTCATCTGCATTGTTTTTCAACAGTTTTTCTAATATCATTTTCGCGGCCAAAACACGTACAAGTTAATAATAGTGATAGGAACACTTTCCTACAACGCTGTACCTGGCAGGCTGCTGACTCGGTTCGTGCCCCATTTTTCTAACTTTGAATCCTTACATTCGTTTTCCTATTGTGTCGGCAATACATGCATGGCCAAAACTTCGAGGTGCTCGCTCCTTTTAGCGTTTACTTCTCCACTACACCTTTAACCCTGTTGTTTGTTTGTTTGTTTTTAATCTTTTTTTTATTAATTCCCAAAGTTTAGCACTTTATGAACATTGTGTCGAATTGTTTTTTTGTTCTTCTTCATTTGTTTTCCTTCGTACTCCGCGAGACCCAGTTATTTCTCGCCTAGCTAATGTGGCTCGTCCAGCTCCCCCTTTTCCTATCTCCCTTCTATGCTAACATTTGAAATCATCCCCGCAAAGCCGACTTTGCTACGCGAAGGACTTCTCCGCTAATTCGTCACCCGCTCAGTAGGTGATGAAACGGGGCACAAGCTTTCTCGAATGGTTTTCGTGTTTGATTCGACAAGCTCTGTAACTCAGAAGGCCGCTGAACTGCCATAACGACATCCACGCCTACTTTCGTTGCGTTGGTAAGTATTTTCTTTCTGACAAAGTCAGTTCATGCCTACGATCTAGGCGCACGCACAGGAAACAAAACCAAATTTAGCATTCCAGCCACAAACGGATATCCTTCTCTCACGCCAGAGACAATGCTGGTACTGTGCACGGCACGATGCCGAGCCAACCAAAAAAAAATATGGAAACCGCATCGTGATCATCGAAACGGCCACTATCTGAGGGAAATCGGACGTCGGTCCGGCCGGTACGAGTCGATTGTCAGAGCCGCGCCAGCGCTCTGCGGCTCTGAGGTTTTTCTCAACCGGTCAAAAGCCGGCCATTGTTGGCAGGCCGACTTTTACGGTTGTCATTCTTCAGCGCCAACAGCCACTTTTTAAGTGTTCGTCAGAAACAAATTATGATGCTGGTGAGATAAGAAATGGTTCTCTACAGCGCGACTAATCCGAGGTTTTTACACGATGCGTTCACTCGTTCACTTGTTGTTTTGGTCGCAGGTCAAACTGAGGCTCTGCGATTGCGCGGTCCGTCCGGAATAACCGCGATCCTTATGGCCTTCTGGTTATTCGGTATACTCGACGGGTCCTTGACTGACCCTCGTTTTCCCCTGATCTGCTCTCACAAGCAAGCCTGTAACGAAAATAAGGGAAGGTTTTCTTTCTCCAAAATCTAGCCGCTCAAACGTCACCGTTGTCTTTAACCAAACGACGATCTCCAGCAGTTTTGCCATTACCGACGAAGGGAAAAATCCGACCTTTGAGTTTCAAGAACTTTAAAGGGAAAATGGTTCCGAAAGTATTATCTTAAACTTTGATTTAAAACCACTATCTTTGGTGCATTCATTGATTGGTACAATCGCCAAAACCTTTATCAATGTCTTTCTGGTATTAAACGGCGATTGAGACGAGATCCGATAGATTTTTGTTTTCGAAATGATAGCGTGGAGATATCGGAAACTCCCCCTTTCGGTTATCTGCAGTTAGGTATACTAGTGTCCATAACTAATAAACTAACGACAGTGAATTCCGCTTAAATATGTGTATTTGTGTATATTGTTTTATGGTGAGCTATAAATTTTACCCTTTGCTACCAAAAAAGAGAGAAAAAATAGGATAATAGAAGAAGAATAAAAAAGCAATTTGGAAACAAAGGGTCTGCGCTTGCAAGTTTCCATTTCTTTTTAAAATAATTTATCAGAAATAGAACAAAAACAGAAAGCATGCCTTGATCAACATTTTTGTTTTGCAGTAATATGAAAATATTATTATTCGAGACGAATAAAAGAAAAATAGAAAGTTTACAGATTATATCAGCATTAAAAGAGAAACCCCTAAAATCGTGTCAGCCTTAAGGAGTAAAAATTGTTATTTGTAGTAATAATAGAAATATAATACGGACACTTATTAAACGTAAAAAGTGAATAACTTAATAAAAAGATGGAAACCTCATAATAATTCTCATACCACGTTAAAATTCTGCTAAATTGTGCATAGGGGCGCTCAGTAGATAATAACGGTGAGTTTTAATTTGGGATTCATGGCTTATAAACCATAGATAACACAAAGATTTGGAAGCTACACTAAATGCTGAACTGATTTCAAAACGCTACCACTGCTCAGCGAAATTTACACCTGACATAACACGTGCTTCGGTCCAGGGCTTTGCCTGCAGGGATAAAAGAATTAATTAATCTGTGCATACAAATACACAAGTAGTGACTTGGGTTTTTTTTTGTCACTATTTGCACGTGCTTTTTGAATCATGCCAGAAAGCAACTTAAGATGTTGCAAATCATCACCTGAGGTGATAATCGTCACTTTTCCCAATCAAACTGAGCAAATGTGCTCAGCCACTAGTTTTGAGTAACAATGCTCAGACAAAGCGATCTCGAGAAAGGAAGTGCTACAGTATCGATTGCTTCAAGCGAGTTAGTCAACAAGGCAGGCTGCAAGACAGCTAACCCGCCATCATACCACTACTGTTTAGCTGTGGGGTGGGGCGCAGAAGGGCGTGGCCGGACGGGTTCTGCTGACCACCACACGCGTGCCAGACAATCGAGGGTCTTAAGTAACGGGTTCCTGCTTGCGAAAGTTACAGCGGCAGTAATTCAAGCCTGACGTCGCCCGGTGAACCCGGATGCTGTTATATAGCTGTTTAAGTTAGTTCCTTTCGTATGTAGGACTTTTATATTATGTTAGTCACATTTTTTTCGCTAAGGCGTCGTGCCTTCCGGCCCGCACAACTATGAGCGGTTGCCCTTTGACAGACTTGAACCAGGCAAAGAACCGCTTCACGATCATATCCTCAGTGGGTGGGGATGGGGTGCGACGGTGGCGCTCCCCGACATGCTTATCCAAGTCCGGTAAATGCGGTCACCTACAGAAATGGCGTTATTCAAACTCGAGTCGTGCTGTGTGTTTTTTTTCTCTTTACGGACATCAGGACAATACTCGCGCTTACACCGCAAAAAAAGGTATCTTAGTTCGTCAAATGTAAGCACCGTCTTTGGGTTCGGACGCTGTTGGATCACGAGCTCGAGTTTATCGCCCAAGCACTCCGCCGCGTTACTTATAAGACGCGTCGCTTTTCCAGAAGACGGGCCGCCGCTGGATGGCGCTGCTTGAGGATCGCGATCGTATAACACCGCCCGGGACAGACACTTTCTTCTTGGTGGTCGGGCTCGCTGTCAAGACAGTCGGTTGATGTATAACTCAGATCGGTGTTAAGTTTCCATCAGTCGAAAATTGTTGGGGAATTTTTTTTTTTTTTTAAATCAGATTATTATGCAACTCGCGGTTACACAAGTTCGGAGAGAATAACCGATGGGTTGTCTGTACAAAACAGCTTATCAATTATCTTGTACATACAAACGATGATAGCAGTTTAATTAAAATTTACTTAGGTAGGGGTAAAAATCTAAAATTTCCAAGGAAAAGGATTTTAATACATTATGCTTTTGGGGGGGTTAGGTAAAGATAAAGTAATACATGTCAATTAGAAAACATGAAGTAAAAGTATCTCATGATAATGCATACAGGCTCCACCAACTGGTATTAATTGATTCAGGGTCCTTCTCTAAACCACACCGAAGCGATTCTAAATATTCCGTAGGGGATTTCCAGCTGAATGTTCTGATACAATACAATTGCAATTTAAGATTTTACAAAAATGCATCTTTCGGCTACGTTTTAGGGATTCAGTAAAGTGAGAGTATAATTTTCATTAAACATTCACCTCTTTTCGCCATCAACCAAGTAAATGTGAAATGATTAAATTGTATATTTACCGTCTTTAACAAACGTAATAATAAAGTCAACACTAAATATCTAATTCTGTTCTTCGCCAACAAAGCAATGATTAAATGGTATAGTTAAGGTATTTAATGAAAATATAAACATAGTGTGAAAATGATGATGGTTCACCGATAAAATATTATTTTAAAAAAAATTTTTTACACCTGTGCAGAACTCTAGTCCCTTTGTTAGATATAATTCCTAATTGTATGATTTAAATCTGATGACATCTTATCAAGAGCATAAATATGAATTATCAGTTGGTGTTATATCGATAGCCTGAAGACCGCTACTTTGTTTGGGAACTCTCTAAAAGTGAGAGAAGAAGAAGCAATGACGTCACAATCTATACGAATGCCTTACTGTGTGATCCATAGTTATGTGTAAGCGAAAATTAGTTTAGCGGTTGCGAGGATTCAAGAAGCCATTATGATTGATGCAAGGCTCTCAGTACAATTTTTAAATTCATTAATACTCTCAATATTAGCAACACTTAAAGGTAATTCATTCCACACCAATGAATATATTGCTAAATATTTTCTTCTGATATGCAACCTTGCTGGTTGT